>WEKY01031572.1:0-77211 GCA_013390045.1 Picathartes gymnocephalus | reverse complement strand
AAAAAAAAAAAAAAAAGGAAAGAAAAAAAGAAAAAAATTGCTCACATTTTCAGGTTGCCATGGTTTTTGGAGACAGTGGTATTCACTGCATTCTAGATATCAAATATAGACATAGCTAATTTCACCTGGAAGAGTGGTGGGATTTTCTCTTCTTTTTAAAGGGATGATTTTGTCTGTTTGTTCTTGACCTACAGTTTCTGTGGGGCTGCTTGTTTGTGTATGGATTTTGTGTGTGTGTGTGTGCAGAAATGACACCAAATAAGATCGATAGTGAGTCTGTTGGGCTCTGCTTAATAATGCTGAGGTTTAGCTGGCGTAGGTGTGTAGTAACTCAGCGCACTGAGTGCCCGTATTGAAGATAAAGGGTGGCAAGCCAATTTTTGGCTGAGAGTCTCTGCTTTCTCAGCAGGCAATTCAGCAGTTGGACTGATCTGACACTGATGCAAGCCCCAGAGCCTGAGTTTCTGGCACAGGGGCTGAAAACACTACCAGTTGGTCCCCACAGAGGTCAGAGCAGATGATTCCCAATGCCTTCTTGCTTTAAAAGTCTGCGAACCAGTGCAAGGAGTTTCTGTGTATATTTTTGAAGAGGGATAGTTTATTCAACTGTGCATACTGTAATGGCTTTGTGCTGGGCTGCATTATCCTCGCTGTCTTGGTGGGAAATGACATTTCCCCTTTCCTCCTCCTAGCAGTACTTGGGATTTGGTGTATATATTCAGCTTCAAAGGGATTTTGCATTTGCACATGGAAATATTTGTCTTGTCATAACAACCGCAGCCTCAAAATTTGCTGTTAACTGAAAAAAAGAAGATTGTCTCATAGCTGCACACACACACACTTTTTGAAGATGTTTCTATTACCCTACACAATGGTTTTTTGTTTAAAAAATTTATAACTGGAATCCAGGAGAGGCTGTGCAAGTGAGAACATGGTTTGTTCACTCTGTGCTCAATCCCCCCTTGAGCCCAGTGCAGTTCATCACTAATCCAGCTGGATTTCAGCTGCAGGCTGTAATGCAGGAAGAGAGATGCACAGCAGGGTGCATGTCCTACCAGGTTAGAAACCTGAAAGAGGCTGTTCCAACACAGCATTGTTGGCAGCTGGGTCTGGTGGTCCTCCTGCCTTTCTCTAAATAGGTCCTGGTGGTCACACATCACTTTAAATGTGAGAAATTTGAGGTAGAGGTGGAGAGGTAAATACAATTTTCTGTAGACAATGCACTACATATCCATACATGTTGTCTGGAGACAGCAATGGGGATAGCAAATTCATTTCATTTTTTGTTCTGCTGAATATTCCTTTTCTCTGATAAAAGGCACATTTTCTTTTGCCTTTGACACCTGTAGCCATTTGCCGTACCAGTGGAAATGGAGGGTAAAAATATCCCTATGATAATTTGGTAGTACTTTACACCAACTGTGCCATCACTTTGCACAGGCATAAAAATGACTAGATGAGGTACAGAAAATCAGTCTGTAAATCCATAAAAATTGTGGGGTTTTTGCATCTACTGATTTTCCATTGTCTGTATTCATTAACAGAGAGCAAAATGGATGAATTAGTGCTCAGTTCCAGGCAGCTGTTCATCTAACTTCCCCAGCCTGCACATGCTGAGGGTGTTTAGGATATTTTCACTTACAAAGAAATTTAAAAAAAAGAAAAATCACCAGCTTCTGTTATTTCTTCTACTTCCTATGGAGCCTTCTAAGGCCAGGGACTCCACTGCTGCGTTTTGTGCTTCCCTGAAGCTCGGCTCTGATGGCGTGGGCACCTTCTAACAAAGGTTTCACACCAAAGAGTGGCTTTTGCAGGGATCCTTCTTCATCTCTGAATGCTTCCCAGACCTCAGCCACCAACCTTTGTTTTGGGCCTTACGTTTTCCATTAAGAACAGCCTGGGAGGTGCTGAGCTCTGCTTGCTATGTTGGTCTTGCTGGAGTGAGTAAAGAAATAGCTCTAGGTTGGCAACAGGGGATTTTTGAACTTGGAAGAGCAGTGGGAAAGCTTTGAGCCCACTGTGGCAGCATGGTAAAAGGGCTGTAACTTGCATGTGTCACTTACCCAGTGGTAGAAAGGCTTGATTTGTTTTATGAGAAACCATCGTGCTGTCCTGTATGTTTACAAGGATGGGGAAGGCTGTGGATTAGGCAGGCTTTGGCAGGAGATCTGTAAATTCACAGCCCAGGGGGAGAAGGGATTTGGAGCAGTGTTGGGGATGTCCCACTGCTCCAGGCACAGCTAGAGGAAGAGGCCAAGAAATCAGGCAAACGCCAGCTCACAATCAAGGTCCTGGTGTGTGCTGGAATGAGGGTGAAAGGAAGCTGTCTGGGATTTCAAAAGGCAGCATTAGCCCTGCTCCTTTGGCTTGACACACCCTGGAGAGCAAAGGGACAAAAATCCCTGCTAACAGAGCTGGGCATGAGAGATCACCTTGGGCAGGAGGCTGAGGAGAGGCAGCCAGGAGAGGGGCGGATGCCTGGACCTGCCAGGAAAACACAACTGAGTAATTTGTGATACAGGTGACATGTCAGAGAGAAAGACTGCATAGGTTATTAATATGGTGAGTGGCTTTCTTGGGGAGGGCACTTCTTAAGCTGTTATTTTTCTCTCTTTCTGTTGCTCTGTGCTGCTGATCACAAGAGAAAAAGAGGGTTATTATAGATACTAGCTATTTGGACACTAGAGATAACTCACAATGCTGAAAACTGAACTTACCTCTGATTAAAATTTAATTGCTCCCAAGCTTCCACTAGTTACTTGCATTAAGTTTCACACCATTGGAAAGTGCTCATCAACCAGTGTTGGATTTAACAGGAATTTGGCAGATGTTAGTGAAGTGCTGGAGAAAGTCCAAACCACAAGATCTGTGGCATATCATATGTTTGAAAATTTGTTGGCAGCTGAAAGAAAAATCACAAAACTGGAAATAGCAAGAACTGGACACAGATCTCTTCTCATCAAACAGCCAAAAAGTTGGATCATCACCTCCAGCACCTGGAAGACAAGCATAGGTTATGAAGTGCTGTCTGCCAGGTGTCTCAGTGAGGTGTAAAAGCAGCAGATATTATATTATTGGCTTTTGGAGTGCTTTATGTGAGGAACATTGGTATCACCATGGAAATCTTCAGGGAAAAAATACCAGTCTGTTCTAAGGCAATTTAGCAAATTAGCTATGTTTTATATAACTTATGTTTTCATTGCAAGTTTTCCTTCCTCTTGAGGACATTTACTCAGAAACAGGGCCCTTGTTCATTAAGAGACTAATTTATTTCTGTTACATATTTCCTTCCTATTGCTCTTTGTCTGTAGCATTGTACCTTCAGCTCTGCTTAGCTTTTTGTCACCAGGATGTGCTCCTGATGCAAGAAGGGGACAAACACTAACAAGGTTTGAGAAAGCTTGATCCATTTTTCATAAGTATATAAAAATACCAACTTGTCTGTGTGTAGTATTAGGAAAACCTCAACAACTACAGCACAGTGAGAGTGCAGAGGAACAAGATGCCTGTTTTAGACAAACAGGAGCTGAATTGAAATTTAGAATGATGCAAGTCTTTTTCAAAGAAATTAGTTACTTGCGTTTGAAAAGAAATATAACACACTTTGTGATTTAGTATCTGTCATGTTTTAATGCGTGCAAGTGTCTTGACTGTGGTTGTGGAAGGAACTTGTTTGGAAAAAAGTAAATCTCACCTTAGGCCTTTTTCAATTGAAACAGTGTTCGGTGGTGTTTCTGTGAAAGATGAAGTCAGATTCAGCCCTTGTTGGGGCTGAGCTGATGAGCATGGACATAGACCAGGATTGGTCTTGTGCTATTGCAGCATTTGATCCTTAATATACTATTTCTTTTGTTCTCTACTGTATAGAAAAATGCATTTCACATGCTCTCATCCTCTGTAATGTGACTTGGGCCTAACAGATCTCTGTTGTTAGGTAAGCACTGCTTGGGAGAGATGCTGGATCCCTCTGTTAGTCCTGCCTCATGTTTTAGTGCTCATCTGGGTTTTTTTTCATCTCCTGGGGAGTTTGAGTGAATGAGGGTTTGAAAGTTTGGGTCTCTGGCTATGAAATGAGTTAAATCCATGTGTGATTCTTATGTGTAAGATAGAAAAGCTGTACTGAATTGGGGACTATGTATTGCCATGCTCTGCACTACCAGATTAATAAGTTTAGTATGCAGTAGTCCATGTCTCTAAGTTATGTATTGTATGATCGCTGATAATGCAGTTTTTATTGTAAAACGACAAAGCAAAATGCTTCAGAGTGACAATTGCAGTTCAGATGCAAAACCCATCAATGCTCCATTTCACATAGTATTTTTATAAGATTTATAGGGTATATCCTCTATATTTGGAGAAACAGGGATAGAAATTCTATTTCCAGCAGTGAAACTTGTTCAAAAGCTGGTAAGAAAGGAGATTTTTTTTTTTTTTTTCCCTGAGCACCAAAGACAGTGAGTTTGGAACTTGAACAGTGACACGTGAGGCAGAAGGTACACGTAAGCTAGTGCAGGGCTCTCTGCCAGAGAGTGGGGAGAAATAGGGCAGCACAGGCTCTCTTTGGGTGTTTCAAAGCAAATCTGGAGCAGATGCTCCTTAGCCCTGAGACACTGTTCTAACCATGAGCACTAATCTCACCTGACTGTAATAAAGGCTATCCCTACTTCTAATTCTGTCCAGCAAATGCAAAGAGATGTATACAGAGGTAGCAAGCCACGGGAGGGATTTAAGCCATCTTGAGCTATTTAAAATTTGATGGGCTAAACCATCCACTGGGCTCCCTCTGCCACCAGGGAACACCTTCGGGCTGAGATTAAGAAAAGCACCTTGCAAAATTGAGCATTCCTGTAGGTACATGAAGAGGATGTTTGTGGTTTACTGGAAATTATAGGTATTTGAGGTGTGATGTAGTCACTTCTTGCTAATGTGCACTCAGGATTTCCTAGCTGGCTTGAGTGAATTGGGAGCCTTATTTTTTTAGGGTTCATCTTAGATCTGATCTCCCATGCACAGCTTCATTACATGGATTCTTGAGTCAATACTGAGCCTGTGATATGAGAAGATGAAACTTGATTTAAAAGTACAACTGAGACCCCTAAATAACCTGATACTCAAAAGACTGGTGTTTGTTTAAGGCAGTGGGAGATACTGCTTTCTTAGTGTTTTTAAAAATCAGGTCACTTGTTCAGAGACTAACATTGGGATCCTGTTTATGAAAGCCTTGACCTAAATGCCTTAGCCACTGTGTTTGCACTGTTTTTTCCTGTGGGGAAAATAATGAAGTGAAAAAATGAAGAGAAAGGGAAGTCTGCAAAGTCCTACCTGACCCACTCGTAATGGCACAGGCTGCACAGAACTCAATCTGTACTGAGCAGAGCCCATTCTCCTTGCATCCCCCCCTGCTGTTTTGCTCTCATTGGGACAGTGTTTTCCTAAATATTCAGTGCCCAAGCATTTTTCTTTATTTGGTTAGGACTGTAACACTTCAAAGGGACTAATTGCAAACAACATAAAACGCCTAAACCTGTGCCTGCTTCACAAGCTCCTTCACTGACCCATGGAGCAGGAGCTCCACAAGGAGCATGCACTTGACTTTCTCTCCCTTGGCACATCTCTGTCTCAACTTACTGATGTTCTCAGGGCATTTGGGTAGCAGTCTCACTTTTCAAAGGTGAAATACTTTTTCAGCTCTCCATAGCTCTTTCCATCCTTGGCCTACAAGCCTGGTAATAAAATGAACTTTTCTTTACCTGAGAGCTCTTGGAGGATGCTGTGACATTGTCAGGTGTGTGGTGACGTTTTCTTCCCCAACACCTCATGCTACCTCCAACACTGTAGGCATGGAATAAATATACAGCTACTCCTCCTGCATCCTAAAGCTTCTGTGCATGAATGCAATAAGACAAATCCTTATCTGTCTCTCTCGCTGGCTGCCCAAATGATGGGTCATGTTTGCAAAATCATTACCTATCATCATTCATGCCATTGCCATGTGCCAGCTGCAGATGGCCTAACCTCGGCCACCAAGAACAGTGGAGACTGAACGCATATTTCACTGGGAAAACTGAGCATGCCCTGCAACAAGGAAGCTTTAATCAGGGCTCTGTTGTGCTCCCATCTTGCTGCATGGCGGAGTGGCAAGGAGAGACAGGCAGTGTGGAAAATTTTGCTGACACAGCTGTTATATTGTTAGCAATTAATTAGAAAGTTTTGTTCAATAAAATGTATTCTGGCCTATGGAGGATGCCCTTGACTTCAAGTTGGGTTTTTAGAGAACTGAGTGTCTCGTAATACACTTATTTTTTTTCTAGTATGCTTGCTATCATTGTAAAAAACAGGTCTTTGCCTGCAGTTCTGATTGAGCACAGATAACTTGTAGAAGGTCAAATCACAAATGTTTTTATGGGTATCAATTTTGGTTCAATTTGTCTGTTAAAAAAAACCCTTTAAAAGAATGCCAATTATAATGAGACAGGTGATTTGAGTGTAAATCTACTATCACGCCCTTTTTCATGTGCTATTTGATCAGATGCAGCTAACTCTAATTGTAATTTGTTCTCTGGAGGAGGAGGAAGAGTGTATACAAATATATCCACACAAACGCAGGTAGTTCATCTGGCAGTTCTGCATGTGGGGAAATGAATTAAGTTTTTGCCTTGCAATCAGACTTTTAATACTTCCCTGCTGGTTGTGGTTCTCCAAAGGTGGAGAAAGTGGTAATTCAGCAAATATTACCACTGGGATGTAGCACATTAGCCAGAAATGTGCCACCCCACACTGCAACTCATGCCCACTGGACTTTGAGGGGAGTCAGTGGGGTAGCATCAGATGTCAAGTCAAAGAGGTATCCAAAGTTGTTGGCCTTGAGAGAATCCTTCATTTTGGAGTTAAGGGAACAGAGAGCTGAGAAGTGGGCCTGAGCCTAAGGAAAGTTCCATGTCGGGATGTGTTTCCTTTTCTTTTCTGGGAAAGGAAAGCAAATGGAAAACAATGGAGAAATAAAACTGGAAGGAGCAGCTCGTTACCCAAGGGGCAGATGTAGAAGTGGTTTGTAGGCAATGACAAGTGAGACAGGCAGGGGTTAGTTTTGGAACTGACCTGAGGTGAGGAAAAGAGCTAAAAATAGAGATTTAAGATCCATTTTAGTGGAAGTGAGCCAGCACTGTGCCCAGAGAGCTGTAATGCAGGTTCCACATGAATGAGATTTTATTTGATGTGTAGGGAGAGAAATCTGGATAAGAGGGAGATTGGGGGTTTTCTGAATGTTAGCCTGAATTTCTAGCAGGGATCCTATCACCTGCAAGGGCTTGGCCTCACCAGTGCAATGTTTCTGTTGGCTGATGAAGGAAATATAACACTGCATTCACCACTTGGAGGATCCCTGCAAAGAAACTGTCTCCAAAGGAAAAATATTCAGTAACACTGACTTAACTCGTACTGCTTTCATCCACTCAGGCTGGGTTTTAAGATTTAGATACTATCAAAAAGGAAAGAGCAATCTAGAAAGGCCCAACAGCTTATTGTAGGGGGAAGGAATTTTTGTCATGTTGCTCCCTGCATTTGGTTTCATTTTCATTTTACACCCTTTGCATCTGCTTTCCCTTTTTCTTCACCTCTGTCCCATCTCATCCAGTGTACTCTCAGGCTGGTCTGGGTCAGTTCTGTCATGGTTTTGTTTTTTATTTAGACGGACACCACAGTGTGGACTTGCCTCAGCTTGACAGAAACTGACAGACAATATTCTGTTACATTGCTAGTGGAGTCCTGCACGCTTCAGCTGGCAAACAGATTGTTAAACATCCTTGGACAATATTTGCTTTGCGTGCAAGAGAGAAAAGAAATCTAATACCTGCTTTTATATTCGTTCCCTTCCCTTATGTGTTTTGTTTTCTTTGCACACACTTAAAATTTCCTTTCTATTAGAATATACTCACCCTATGTTGCTTAGTGAGATTTGAAATCCAATGACTACTTGCTCTTGTTTAAAAGCTGGCTGGATGTAGAACTGATGGTTCTCCTTATTTCTACCCATTTCCCTCAGAGGTGGTAAATGGCAGTGGATAGTACCTCCTCTTGGAGCCAACCATCCCTATCACATAAATCAGCAGCTGCCAGTGGATGAAAGCCATCTGTGGCAAGTAAGTGTCAGATCAGGGTGCCCTGGTAGGCAGCAGTGTCTATTAGCTGCTCTCAGCAATGGTCTTGAGTCTTCAGTACAGGATGCACATTGCTATTACTGAAGACAAAAGCTCAGCCAGGAAGCACGATTGACATTCCTGTTCCTGGACCTGAAATGTTTCATGCTGCTAAAATAAAGTTGCATCTCCCTTAGTTACAACTCACTGGAGTCTGTTTGACCAGGCATTTCGGGCTCTGAGATTTCTGTGCGCTCTGCTCCAAATGAGAGCTGCAGACAGGGAGGGTTTAACTGAATCAGTGATGCTGTTTTATCTCAAATATGATGTTAAATAAGGGAAAATAACAGCTTAATTTGAAACGGCATCTTGTAGGCCAGGGGGACTGACCTTGTAGGAGTGACTGTTGCCAAGAGGATTAGGGAGTTGCATGTTGCGCTCAGAAATGTACCGTGGACATGCTGAGCTTGGCACAGAAGATGTGAAGAGTGGTCCCTCGAGCCCGATACCTTGTCTGAGCTTCAGACTTTGCAGAAAGAGATTCCTCATGGAATAACCGGGATCGAAAGAAGGGCTCGTTCTTTTGCATTAGCGAATAATTTCCTCATATAATAACACGGGAAGATCAGAGCCTTCCCTGTCCACCTCTTGTTTTCCTGCAAACCTTGGTATGTCTCAGCACTTCCCAGGAGTGCGTTCTGGACTGTGATGGATTGTGTCCTCTGCAGGAGGAGAAGGTAATAAGGACATTGGGTTGGCTGCTTGGGGTGGAGTTTTCCCGTCTCTCCCCAGTACTCTGTTCTTAGCATCTGTGCCATAGTTCCGGATTTTCTGGTTATCCCTGGAAAGACTTAAGCCTTCCCCAGCACCAACTAAACACCTCAAGGACAGGCGAGCAAATAGTTGAGATGCTTGCAGTTTCTTTTGTAGCCCAGAGATTTGCTGTAACAGACACTGAGCTTTTCAGGGCACAAAGTCAGAAGTTGCTTGCTGATGGATGGCAGAGTTTTCAGCTGAGGCTCAGGCATGGAGATGTTGATACAGCGAAGGCAATGGCATTGCACCAACCTATAAGCTCCTGCACCTCCAAAGAGCACCTGGGGTCTTGGACAAATTGAATGGCTTTTGATGCTACCTTTTATTGTCTATAAACTGGCTGACTCTGATTCCTAAATCAAATCTCTCCCTTTTTCTTCAAGCAAAAACACATTTCTCTCTGCCTTGGAACAGTCTCTGTGGCAGCTGAACATAGTGGATGAGCTGCTTGCCACTGCAGTGCCTACACTTGGAATTTGTATTTTGCTGAGCCATCTCCAGGTTGAATGCCATGCCAAGGAATGCCATGTCTCTGATCTGTGGTCAGCCAGGCTCTAGCCTCTAAAGGAAAAGAAAAGAAAACAAAACAAAAAACCAAAAAAGAAACAAACAACAAGAAGCAAAAAAAAAACCCCAAAAAACCACAAACAAACAAACAAATAAAACCAAATGTGTCTAATATGTATTTGAAGGTTTAAGCATTTCTTGACTTGCTTAGTGCTGACCATGAAAGTCTATCACAGGTGACCTTCTTCTTCCCTTTTCTTCTTGAGTCTGACCACCACACTAGAAAGTCTGTTTTTTCCTTCAATTTCAAATGAGTTCAGGGTTATGCTCTATTTTTTTTTTAGTATTACTGGCATGACAGATCTCCTCTCATTATAAATTATTCTGTCTGCTTCAGCTGCATGCTTTTTCTCATTTATATTTAAGATAATGGAAGAAGAGTTGCTTTTGATGACCTAAGTGAGCTAGATTTTTGGTTAGTATTATTATAAAATGAGAGTTCTGGCTGGATAATGTAAAATACTAGGACTTTTGAGTTTTTTAGTACCTGTGAAGCACTGCAGTGACTAGAAAAACTAATATATTTCTTCTCTGTAAATTGATGAAACTTCTTGATGCATGCATGGAATGTGAAAGGCTCAGGGCTAACAACATTACAGGTCTCAACACATGTACTAAGTGGTCTGCTGTAAAAAATTTACAAAACAAAAACATTTGAACATATTTGATACTGAAGAGAGGGAAAACTAATAATCACTGTATACTAGTGCATTTATTTTATGTTACCTGTGAGAGCTGTAAAATGAGGTTTAAGCTGTGTGCTAGAAGCATATAGCAGCTCTTTAGCCATGCACTGTAGCAGTAGTTTTATCCTAGATTGAAAGTAACGTGTGTAAGTATATATGCATCTCTGCTGTATTTCAGAATTTGATACATACTGCTTGACTATGGTTTTTCTCCCTCCTGTTTATCTGTTACGATTTTGAATCGTGCAGTCCTATGGAGATGCATTCACATTTAGTTAAGTCGATACGTCTGTGTTTGTATATAAAACAAATGTAGCTATTTAGCAGTTATGTTTTTAAGACACGTGCGTTGAACCAAGTCAAATTTTCTCTTGTCTCTACTCTCTCTCCTCTCTTTTCACATGTTGAATATATGTACCTTTTTTTCTCTCCTTATGACAGACATGATTCTTTTGTTCAAAGTATCAAATTCATGCTTTGCAGTGACATCAGGTACTTCATTTTATGGATGTATATATTATAAAAATGCAAGGAGATGACACAGCTTAAAAATCTCTAAAGGATACAATTTGTTTTTTTCATTCCTGTGTCATCCTATTTGATTTTTTTTTTTTTCACCAGTTCCCAACTTCCTGAGGTTCTGCTGTTGCTTGTGAGGATGTGCAGTGCTTTTGTTGGTAGCCCAAGTGGATCAGGTGCAGTTTAGGCTTTCAGGCTTAGAGTACATTATGGAAGATCCCTAGTCTGGCATAGCAGCACCTGGACATTATTCTGTGCATTTGGTCCCTCTGGTTTGGACCAATAATTCCCCTGGGCATGTAAACTTTAGCACCTGACTGCATGTAAAACCACACGCCAAACCTAGGAAGCAGGCATACAGCTTTGACCTAAAATAATTGCTTTTCAGTACTCCTGTTCAATTTCTTGTAAGTTTTTAATGTCTTTTCTCTTTTGTGGGCCCAATTGTGAGTCCTAAAAGGTCAATGGGTATATTCCTTGGCTTCACATGAAACAACATGATCATCTTGCAATGTGCTAGTCTGAACTATCCATTAACAAGAATAATCTGAAAGCTGACAGATGTAAAGCTACAAATCAGTGTTGAAAGTTTTTCCAGCCTGGGATTATGTATTGTCATCTTGTAATCAACCCCTCGGGTAAGGGTCTGAAACTATATCTTGGCCAAAGCTGACTGTGAGAGCTGGTAGCCCTTAATGGTTCAGAGACAAAAATATTAGGTAAACCCTCCTTTTCTGATGTTTTGGATGCTGTTCCTTCCTGCCTCTCGGGTTTCTGCTGTGACTTTTCAACTGAGATGAGTGGCCATTGCAATGCCTCCATCCCTGGAACCTTCAGGGGAGATCTGAGATGCTGAGCATATGAATGAATATTCACCATTGCTACCAGCACTCCAATGGCCTCCCTCAAATGAAAAATAAGCCTCTGGGACATGTGTGAGAGCTACTTGCATGCCAGGCTTTTTAGGATATCAGCATGGACTTGATAGTGCACCAAGCTGCCTGTGTCCAGTGCTCAAGTCTGTTATGGAAATTGGAGATCCCTGGAAGTGCTACCCAGTTCATTTCACCTTAAAATACCCTGTATATTGCACAGTTTGTTTATTTGTTATAAATCTGCTTTGCTGAAGTAAATGTGTTTTTTCATAATATTAATGGCGTTCTCATTGTTGGAGCCCTCTGCAGAAGTCAGATATCTATAAAACAAATTCAGACACCAGTGCTGTAGTTAAGCATTGTTTAGGCAGATCCCTGAGCCAACATGAATACAGCTATTAGAATTGAGCTTTACAATATATTGATGTTTCTATATAAGTAATAAAGAGTTTAGAAAGGGAGCTGAGCAGCATTTTATGTTTTTTTTCAGGGAAACTGCTTTATTTCTGAAAGTAGGTGAATATTGATATTCTTACAAGGGAGTTTTGTCAGCTTCCTAGGATTGGTTTACGTGAATTTTTTTTTAGCATAGACTTGTTTCTTCTCTCCCTCCTTTCCATCTGTGTCTCCAGGGGCAGAAAGCAAGCCACTGGCAAGTTTGGAGAAGGGATTGAACTAACCTGAGCTCCAAACCAAGATATGGCCAAGTGGCTGAAGCAGTGTCTCCCCTCTAAATTTTTAGGAGGGGTCTTGACAGCACATCCATACCAAGGTGCACCAGGACATGCTCAAAGGATGAGAAAAGGCAGCCTTTCTCAGCACTTCTGTATTTCTAGTGGTTTCAGTGGTCAGTTCTCCTCATAGTTCAGGCTGGCTTCTTCATAGGAACAAGAGTAAATGAAACAAATAAGTAAAATAGAAGCCAGTGCAGTCAGAGACTGCGTGGAACAAATGCTCTGTAGAGAGGAAGCGCCTTTGCTGGCTTTGGAGAAGGATTTGGGATTTTGAAACAGGTTTGAAAAAGCTAGTGGATAGCAAGAGGAGAAAAGAGATGGGTTTGATGAAAGACAAAAGGTGAGGTTTTGCTGGCAGGTTTATAATTCCTGTTGCTCTAGAGTATGGATGTAACAAGTACTGTACAGACAGCAGGGCCTGCTGTCAGGTCTCCAGTTCATGTCTGGGAATGCAATATGACCTGCATGCTAATGAAGTCGGTCCTAACATGAGTTAGAGGAAGAAGGGTGTGAGAAATTGCAACTCTACCTTTGATATTTTATGGTTTATTCCTTCCTCTCTTTGATTTCAGCTGACCAGCCCACCCACAGAGTGTGTTTACACTTAAAACACTGGGCATCTGGGCTGATTTGGAAGCCCCGTTTATGAATGAGGGAGGCACCTCAAATCCCAAGTCTCAGAGTATCTGGGATCAAAGGACAGTGGTGCAAAGGGAGGTGAATTGTAAATGCAAAAGGCAGCCTTTGTATTTTAATCTGCCAAGGCTGGACAGGAAGAAGTGGAGCCAGGCAACTTTTCATCCAGCTCTCACTGGCACCTCTTGCACACACATGTGCTCTGGGGGCCACGGAGCTGATTTCTTGTAGTTCCAGTGGATTGTTTCCTTGGGCTTATTGTGCTGTGCCCTCTTCCTCAAGATAACAGCATAACACAATCAGGGTTTAAATATTAATACAGAGATCACAGGAGTGTAGCTTGGAAGCACAGAATACTGAGAACTGAAAAGTCTAATCTGTCCTTTTTGAAAGCTGTCCAATTTCTTTTTTATTTACAGCATTTGAACCATTTCACAAATTGGAAAGCAACTAACCAGCCATTTCACAGGCAGATTATGATATGTTTAAGAAAGTCCAAGGCATTTATCCGAATGCAATTGGCTATCTGCTGACTAACATCTAGATTGGAGATATTACACACACAGTTGAACAGAGACTATTTGAAGATGATGGTTTTCTCTTATTAAGTTGTGCTTGTAGCTTGCAACTGAAGAAATGTTTCACATAGTGGTATAAGCTGACTGCCTGTGGCTCTGCAGAGGACTCGTCACATTGATTGGGTAGATGAGAAAATGCTGGGGCGTGAACAGTCACTTTATGATTCCTGCGCTCGATTCCATTCTTTGCAAATGCAGAGGTGGAGAACCGCTGGAGAGAGACTGGCTCCATCTGGCACTGCCTCTGCACAGTGCACGCAAGTCATTCAACTAAAGATGCAGAAGTGCAGGCATAAAGTGGGAAACACACATTAGATGAAGCTACATCCGTTGCCATACAGATGGAATAAATTGGGTTTCCCTCTTACCAGCTACACACGTGCTTTGTTCTGCCTAGAAACTAAAAGGTATGTTTCAGCTTGCATGGATAGAGCATACGTGATTAAATTAATTAAAAGATAAAAAAACCCCAAACCCACAAAAAAAAAAAAAAAAAAACCCTGGCAATCCCAATCTCCAGAAAATCTCTTAAAGCTGTAAGTGTGTAGTGCTCACGTGTCTGCGCTCTAATGCGGTCTGAATGAAAAACTGACAGCACCTGTTACTGAAATCAAAAGTGTTTTCTCTAACAATGGGATACTGGGGAATTCCTTCCAGGCTTCTTTTTAATAGAGTTTGAAGGATTCAGGTTGGAAGACAGTGCATAAGATCTGCACCACTGGCTCTGATGGATGTGAATCATGCCAAGGGACAGTGATTGTTTAAGGGGTTAGAAGTTCACTCCGTGAATTCAGTAATAATATGCAGCTGGTATGTCCTTAAAAGAAGATTGTATGCTTCTTTTTTCCCCTGTGTGAAACCACATGTGGATTGAAAAAAAAAAAAAATTAAGAAAACCAGATTTTATATATTCAAATCCAGAAATTCAAAGTAACTGCAACCACATCTGACAGTATTTTTGAGAACTAGAGTGAATTGAAGCTAGATTGCCTAAAAATAGCCCTTGAACTGAACTCTAAAAACTATTAGATTTGTCCATTTGTAATAAATCCTGATCTACTGTCTATTAGATCATCTTCTGTAATCTTTTCCTATGGGAATAGTTCATCTGCATTTCTAAAAGCATTACAGCATGATGTTGAAAGAAATGCTCAATTTTTTTTGTGTCTTGTGCACGATGGTCCAGTTAAATTTCTGCATTCGAATCAGTTGTAAAGTCTGGAACAAGCCATAGGGCATCAATACCCTCGGTGGATGGT
This sequence comes from Picathartes gymnocephalus, assembly GCA_013390045.1. Classification (NCBI taxonomy): domain Eukaryota; kingdom Metazoa; phylum Chordata; class Aves; order Passeriformes; family Picathartidae; genus Picathartes; species Picathartes gymnocephalus. Next base: position 62,406 of record WEKY01031572.1, on the reverse strand, counting down.
TGCCAAAGGGTACAAGAGGTTCACAAAGGTGGATTTGGAAGACGTCCTGGGTAGGAAACCAGAGATAAGACTTTAGGCACTGTCTTCTGATAGAAGAGGACCATGGTGAAGACAACAGGGGGTGCTCCTGTGCTATACCCATTCATCTCCCGGTGTTGCTAGATATGTGCCGTGAAATAACAGCTAAAATGTTGTCTGATGTCTCTGAAGTTACATATTTTAAGCAGGATCCAGTAGTTTCTTGGAGAAGAATGGGTCCGAGAGATAAAAGAAAAAAGGCAGAAAATAAAGCAGTATCTTCTTGTACTCAAATGACAACTAAATTGGGATCCTGACATTAAGAGCTGTTTGGAGACAGAAAAAGTATTAAGTGCTGACACATGCACACCCCCACAAAAGTCCCACAGAAGCATAAAGTTTGATATTTCACGAAAATGCAGTCAGGCTGCTGTTTGGGTGCTTATTTTGTCAGGCAAAACCTAGAAATTTGCAGTAATGGCTGAAATGTTTTTGACAGAAGAACCTTTCTGTAGCAATCCAGCACGTGTAATGAACTGTTGAACGTTGTCAGAAATGCAGAGTTTTGAATCAAAAGGGTTCTGCTAGGCATATTTTTTGCCTGTTAAAAATCAATGCATTTGGTGGCTGCTTTGAATGCATTAACTGTCTTGCTGAGAGTGGTGCTGCAGTGAAAAGGATGAGCTGGGGCAGTCGGAGTGAACTTGAGCCTGTTGTGATGATTTCACCCACGTCGGCTCTCATTCTTCATCGTTTAATGTTAAATGCTGAGACTGAGACTCAGAGGAAAGTCCCAACATGTTGAGTTATTCCAGCTTGGAGTGCCTTGAAACAGCTGAGTGCACCATGTCTTAGACCACAGCTGTAGGTTTCCTCTTAGTACAGGAACTCAACCTATTTCCCATATCATTGCAGCATCTGCCCAAGCCCAGCAGAGTAGTCATAGGTGGGCAGAGTAGCCTTAGGCACAAAAACTGATCCCCTGCTAGAAGAGGTAGGAAAAAAGAGAATCCAGAAAGTGTTTTTCCGTTTGTCAGCTATCCACAAGGGAATGGATCTTCCTTCTCTCAGATACAGCATCCTCCTCTTCTGCTTTTCCTCGTTACCATGTGTTAGTTAAGAGGGAGGAAAAGTAAGAGCTGTGTATCATCCTTCATGTGACTTTTTCAGGGTGCAGGGCTGTGTGCAGTTGTGTTGTTGAAGACAATGTGCCCATGTTGAACACTGTGGGGCCACCACGTATGTAATCTTTCCATCAATGGGTTTTGCAAGCCTTTTGTCAAGTGTCAGTAAATAAAGCTCCACAATCCCAACCACCCCAAAAGCAGCGTGTGAACTTATGTTCACACACAGGATTCTGGCTCAGCTTCCCAAAATAATGGCGTGTGTGAGCAGAGGGGAAAACTGTTCAGATGTTTGATGTGAGGCTGACTTGGCCTTCGCCTGCAGTAAAAATAAATCATAGTTGCTCTCAAACACGTGGAAGGAGCTGTACATAATTTAGGGGCTAATCTCACCTTGTCGGTTCTCTGGCCCGCAGCTCTTGAGTGGCACCAGCATGTGGCTTTTGGTCTTCCAGCAGGCATTTACCACGAGAAGGTTTTGCAGGACGATGTCTTTTGTGGCACAGATTCAGTATAACTTTGCAATCCAACAGTGTGTTAATGACTTGATGTTGTCTGTGTAGGTGCTTCTTTTCATCATCCTTTCCTGTCACCTCACATGGAGTTGTTAGAAAAAAAACTACATGAAAACAAGGAAAAAAGGCAGAAGAAAATGGGAATATGTTTACTTTCAAATATTACTGTTTTTCTAGGGCGTTTCAGAAGATGTTCTGAAATGCATTTGAAAATGCCTGTAGAAAATTAATTCCTATGAGATGCATTTATGTGACAGGGAAGAGAAAAACAGCTGTGATATAATCCTCCAATTGTATTAGGTTTCTGGGGGTTTGTGCTGCTTCTTTCAAGGCATGCCTAAACCTTCTTATTTGCTATGTAAATACAACTTGCACCATCTTTCAGTAGAAGAAGAAATGATAAAAGGGATGCTGTAAGCAAAGGATATGGTTGCCAAATATGAAAAGGGCAAAGCTACAGGGAGTGAGGAAAGGGAGGGACCTCCAGGTTTTGTGCTTCCCGCAGCTTTCCCAGCTCCTGCAGTGCTCCGTTTGCCTTCGTGCAGCAGCAACACGTGTAAATAATTGTGCATGGAGTCTGGACGTGCTCAGGAGACCAGTGGGATTGCTGCTGTTGAGCTGCTGGATTAATTGTACCTCACTTGGTCCAGCCCTGCATTAGGTGCAGCACAGGGAGCAGGCAGGGCCTCCTGGCTGCTGGCGCCCCATTCCATCTCCTTGAGCATCAGGCTCAGGAATGCAGAACTCGCCAGAGAGTGAAGTCATCGTGGTTTGCTTGGACCTTGAGCGTGGAACTTGGAGTGCAGCCTCTCCTTCAAATTACGTGAGCAAGTGCTGGCTCGTAGCACGCAGCCATCAGGCTGAACCTTTGGATTGTGACCCCGGGGGGACAGCTTGATGGATGTCTCCTGTCATCCCTTACCTCGCCAAAGCCAGTGAACCTCACCCAGGAAATCCTCTCTGCAATTTCTGCTCGAGGGGCACCCAGTTATCTTCATCTATGGGACAGAAAGTGCATGACGTCTCTTAAAAAGTATTATTGAGTGCACCAGGTCATAGGCTGGAGACTTAGGTGCCAAAATTAAAAAAAAAAAAAAAAACATGAGAGAAGAGGTAGCAAATAGCCTTTCTTGCAATCAAAGCTGTTTTTGTGATAGGAAAACACTGGTCAGAGTCATTTGGGAAAGGAAGCTCCCATGTCTAGGAGCACTAGGAAGAGGTGAGCAGAGTATCTAACCACATCATGGTTAGATGACATGTGGTGGATTTTCCTCATGGCGAATACAAAGTGCTGGTCGCTTGTCATGTCACTTCTTCAGGAAAGGGGGACAGAAATGGGGGAAAAGACAGTCCATTATTTATGTGAGATTTTTTTCCCTATGAGCAAATCCCTACTATGATTTCCCTTCCACCAAGCAAAAATCTGCCTCCACAAGCCTGAGCTCTGTGTAAAGGTTGAGAAATAAAAGAGAGAAGGGAAAAACCTAAAAATTTCTATTTTCTTGCTAGTCAAATGTGCCCTGAGTAGAGAGAGGCTCCTCAGGGAGTTGCAATTGCTCCCTTGTGGATGCTGGAAATGTTTTGGGGTTTGTTTTTTTTATGACTGCAGCTCTAATCTGAATGATGGCAAACCTTAGTCTTCTGCTATTACTGCCAGCTCTCTAGATAGAGAAGGAAAGAAAAAAAGTGAAGTATCACTTTGGGGTGTTTCTGGGCAAGAAATGTTTCCACAGCCATAAATTGCTTTCTTGGGAGCACTGAAAATTCCTATCCCAGTGCTGTGCTTCGTGGAATCAAAGTCAGCAAAGTCTTGGATTTGAAAGGAGTTAAAACTGAGTCTTACTCTAAAACTTTAAGGTCTTAATATGGCAATGCATGGTAAAAAAACCCAGTAAAAATAAAATAGTTACGTTTATACATTTCTAGTTGTAGTAGTGTTGGTGATTTTTAAAGGTGCTTGTCTTGGAGCAAAGATTGTCTTGTGAAACATTGTATGAAGAATCCCTCTGTTGAAGCAGTGCTGCAGTGCTGCTTTCCTCCAAGTTAAAAATCCACAGCTTATTGGCAGTCTGAGTTAATCTGGAGGTTTGATCTCTGTTCTGTGCTGTAGGATTTAGGTGCTTTTGCACAGGTTGCAGTTTCTTTGTGGTTTTGCTTGGATTTGAGAATCATTTATATGTAAATTATCCTGATCCCCTGCTCTTTTCCTCCTTACCAATTAACCTGGTTTTTGAAGCACGCAGTTGTGTGAGCAAAATTGGCAAGCGGTGCTTCCTGGTGAAAAACCGGGTGGTGTTAGCATGGTGATCATGATTGCTGGAGCTCATTACCAAATTGACTCTTTGAATAATCAAACCTTTGAACTCAGTTCAGTGGTATCCCATCCGTCTCACTCCGTTAGGCAACTTCGAGGCAGCTCTTTCATGTCGTCTTACAACTTGTACTGTGTAAATGGCAGATGTGTTTATTTTCAAAAGCAGCAAGAAAGCCCAGTGGAACAAGGAAAAAGTTGGAAGAACAAGCCCTCAAAGAGATTTTGACATTGGTGCCAGAGGCTTTATGGAAGATAAAACAACCCATTTTTTAATGGCTAAAGGAAAATGCCATTAAATCCCTTGTGCCTAACTGCTACAGTAAACTTGCCAGAGCTATTCCAAAAACAGCATGCCATGGGATATTCAATGATTTTCAATGAAAACTAGCCTTAAAAATGCAGCTCTCCTGCCTGTGGATCAAGGGGAGCTCCAGGGTGCTCAGTATGTTTCTATATGCTCACACATGACGGTAAGAATTATTTTAAATAGGATTTGCTAGCTTTGACTTTGAAACTGCATCCACTTTACCTACTCAGTTCCTCTGCTCATGGCATAAGTAATTTTGCAGAGGGAAAGTAGCTTGTTATTGCAAGAGTAAATGGGAAAAATTTTGCAGGTTGCCATCTACCAGGCTAATCTATATTATGAAGAAATAAAACATACTTGTGGCAAGTCCTGGTGTAGGTAAAATGTAATATGCTGAAATTCTCTACAAATTTTAATCCTCCCTATAACATCAGGGGGAAATCATTGTTTGGTGACCTAGTGGAGCTTTGAGCAGAAACTGGAAGAAATCTGTCAGGGTCTGCATGTTTTTGCATTGTATTTTCTGGAGTTCATTTAAACTCAGGGTTCGTGGTGAATGGGAGGTGGCAGGAGAAGGCTGGAAAATCTGAGCATGGGAGACCCGTTTTCAGGTTAGTGTCTTGGTGCTCAGGTGAGTTAGTGTAGAAACTCCAATTCCTGTTGCTGGACATGGAGCAACAGTGACTGAAGGCTTTTTGGATGCTGGAAGAGGTGGGATGGTAGTGAGATATTACGACATGGATATTAAAGTGAGAGTGGATCAGATGAGCCTTTTCATATTACTTCCTTACCTGCATTCACAGTCATCCCCAATGTTTTCTCAGGCAGGGATTGAGGGGGCAGTTGTGAATATCTGGTATTTACCTGGAGTAAAAGTCTTAAACACTGTGAGAAGCTGGAGGGTGCTTATCTTTGAGAGAGGTAAAGGAGATGGGAGAAGCAAGCTTTTCCACAAGCTGTGTGTGACATGGCATAACAGGGGTGATGGGGGAGCAGTTGGGAGCAGCCTGCTTCAGTTTCCCCACCTGATATTTCAGGTCAAGCCATAGACGAATCCATGTGAAACTCTAGTCAGGGCAAGCACCTTGGTCTAAATAGGAGGCTCAGTAAGATAGTTGTACGGTGGGCATCCCTCATTATTCCCCACACACTCAGTACTTGGTGTGGCTACTGTAGGATGTACAGTGGGTTAATACACTTCTAAAGCAGGTTCCCCACCTCTTGCTGCGGGCCTGCTCATTGCAAGTTTTCAGGGAAGTAGCCCACTGAGCATTAAAGTCCCACGGATTTGGCTGGGCTGATGTGCACCTTTGCTTGTGTCACGTGGCCTGTGGTTCCAGGGGCCAGGCATTGCTCTCGGGATGGAGCAGAAAGGTGTGAACCTCAGAGAAAACTGATGGGTTGCTCCCGAGTACAACCTTGTGCTCATTCCTCTGTGCACTTCTGATTTTGGGAATGAATTTGTAGTTTGTTTTTGGGTTTTGTTGGGGTTTTTTATTACACCGTGGAAAACATTTTTCTGTCCAAACCAGCTGGGTCTTCAGCAACATTTAACAATTAAAAGCTCTTCTGTGCTAGGTGTTCCCTAAAAAATGGAAAATAAGATTTTTACATTAAAGTGCCAGGAAGAAAAATGGTGAGGGCATAAAGTGCTGCTTTATTTTCATCAGATGCTAGTGCTTTTGGAAAATCAGTCGTGCTCCAGTGGTCATTACCCCCCTGTGTGTTTCTCTCTGCTTGCTCCAGCTTCTCTCTGAAAGGTGGCTGTGCAAAAAGCCTTGCCTTAGTTGTAGCTCCAGGCCACCAGAGTCATCAGAAGGGACATCCTCAGGACCTAGGCATGACTCCTGTTCCCTTCCTCTCTCTAACCAGCTCTGCCTTTGTTTCAGGAGTATCGACATCAGGGGCTCTGGGCCCGGGGAGCACCACAGCCAGCACCACACCGCGGGTGGCCACCAGCACCACGGGCCGCACCACCACCACGTCGGCCTCGGGCAGGAGGAACAGGAGCACCAGCACCCCATCCCCCATGGCCGATGTCCCCGACGAGATGACCACGCACCTGCCACCTGCCTCCTCCCAGCTGCCGCCAGCCGGAGCAGAGAGCTGCGACCCCACGGAAGCCCGCGAAATTATGTGGTCCCGGACTCGGCAGGGCCAGGTGGCAAAGCAGCCGTGTCCCTTGGGCTCCATAGGTGAGTCCAGGGGTGGGAGAACGTAGCAGAATGTCTCCACTTCCTATGGCAATTTGTCGGTGTGCAGCCAGTACTAGAAACCTTGTGGGGTTGTGCTTGATGTGCTGGAAGAGCCTCTGCCTCCAGAAGTTGTGTACGGTGCGCCTTACCTGGTTTTGTCTGTATTTGTAGCCCCTCGGCTCACTGATGTGTTGGTGGCTTATGCCTTGCTTGTTTTGCTAAGAGAGGAGATGGAAGGAAATCAACAAAACTTGTACTTTGAAGCTCCTGAACCAGTGTGGGTGATTTTTCAAACTGCACCCAGCATCCAGTGTGATCAGCTGGGAAAGTGGGTGGCGGGGAAACAAAGCCAAATCTTTCAAAATGGTTTATTGCTTATTGGATTTTGCTCCTTTTCTTCTGCTCTTCCTGCAGTTGTTTTCTTGAAAAATGTTGCTTTTGGAAATTTTATGTTCAATTTGAAACATAATCGAGTTGAGAATGGGTTTTGGCATATGGTTCAGTTTGCTGTGTTTTAACAAATGCAGTTTTCTAAAAATAGTTGTTTTTCATGCTAGTCTTGGTGTCCAGCCCCAAAAGCTCACTTTCAAAGAAAAAAATCTTAAAAGTGGAGAGAGGGCTGAAGGGATCTGACTTGCAGAGGAGAGACTCTCTTTTAATTCTCCACTCCTGGAGAGCCATTCACACCTGCATATATGAATACTGACTCACTCTGGAATTTGGTGAGGACAGACTGATAAAATACATGTTAAAGTATGAGGAGCATGGAAAGGCATCTGTGGTGAGAGTAGGTAGAGAACCTTTTTGCTGTCTTTCTCAGCCCTACTTGGTAAAATTAATGCAAAAATTATGATGTGGTTCCCAGAGAGGGGAAAGGATATTCTGAACCAAAGCTGTGAAAAGAAGATGGAAAAGGAAGATGAAGGTTGGATGCAGGGAGGCCTTTCCTAAGCACAAGAGCTAAGGACTGGATGAAAATAATTAAAGCTAAAATAATAGCCCAGCTTATGGATAGGGGATGGCCATAAGCCTTTCCCATCTCTCATTTCAGTGATTCATGCAACTTGTTAAAAGCTGAGATATATTAGCAGTGATGCATTTCTCTTTGTCTGAAAGGGTCTGAGGCATTTTGCTGTCTCTTCCAGCAGGGATTGGGCAGCTCTTCCCAAACAAAACTCTCCTCTAAAGTCCCTCTTGACAGTTGGGGGCTGACAGTAAACCCCAGAATTATATCTTGGCATTTGTAGCATTCAGATTTTTGTGTGTTTCCACCCAAATGTTGTAATGATGACTCAGAGCCATAAAATCTTCATAAAGTAGCAAATAAAATGAGGCACAGGGTCTGATCTGAAATCACCAGTGATGGGGCAGAGCACTCAAGATGCTGGGTCAGTGTTTGAGATCTGCTTCTGATTTCTTAGTACCTGGCAACTTTCTTGCAAGTCCTCTGTCTATAACTACTGTTTGCCAAATTGGGAATAATATTCCTGCACAACATCATGGGTCTTTTATGTCTTAGGGCCCTTAAAGGACCAAGCAGATGGCAGACTAGGACACTGAGATGGCTCAGAAGTGTCCTACTCAGGACCTGAGCACTAATAAGCTCCCAGAAGCCTTTGACACGGGGTGCTGGGGGCAAAATCAACCAGTAATGCTGACCACAGCAATTTTCCTATTACAGGTGTTGCAACTTTCCGGTGTCTTGCTCCTGATGGTATCTGGGAACCCCAAGGACCTGATCTTAGCAATTGCTCTTCGCCCTGGATCAACCACATCACTCAAAAGGTAAAACCCTCCCCATGGGTTGACCACTCTGAGTCTGCACAGTGACCTTGCTCAGCTCTCTGGTTTTCTGACACAAGGAACCCAAAAGGATCAACAGTCACACAATAAAGCATGAGCCGTGCATAGTAGCCAGGAACTGCAAGGAGAAAGCAAGTGTCTTATGGAAATGAAGGCAAAGGAGAGGGACTGGAGAGTGGAATTAAACTAGAATGAATGACATTTCTTGTTTGTGGCAAGAAAAGGAAGAAGAGGGGGGAGGAGGTGGGTGGACATATGGAAAGTACTGAACTGTTGAAAAAGGAAACACCCTTTCATGCATCCTCAAGGATTTTTTCATGTCACGCAAGCACAGGACAAACCCCATAGTTACGAAATCTTTACCAAAGAAAGGCAGGCTCAACGTGAAGTGTTTGGTTTGTGCCTCTGACTTTCTGTTTTTAACTTCTGCCCAAATTATAAAAGAACTGGTGGAATAGAAAACAATGCTGCAGTAATGCTTATCTTTTGACTCTTAAGTCGCTTGATGAATGTTTTATAGCACTTCATCATTTATCAGTGTTAAAAGTACATTAACATGTGACCATAGAAGTTCAAGACAAACAGAGCTTATTTGGTAGCAATATGTTGAGCATTTTTGTTATTAATGCACAATGGTGCTTTCAACTGATTTCATTACAGAGACCAGATGTGTGTTTATGCCACGGAGTCTGTGGGCTGAATCTTTATTTTAGCAATTTGTGGGGACTTATTCACTCCTTTAGCCAGAGAGAGCGAGTCCTGGCATTGCAAGTGAGCTGTGCTGCTGCACAATAGTGACAAGTCCCAAAAAGTCACTGCTTGCTGGTCAGTGGGATAGGGTCACTCCACAGACAAGACTCTTGGAGATTCTCCTCTCTGCCCCCCATCTTGACTGAGGCCTTACAACCTGTGAATTGCTAGCACTGACCATGCCTATCTTGCTTCATCTGTGCTTATGCCTGTCCCTCCACAAAGGAAAATGTCAATTAACGTGGGGCTGCTGTGATATGGCACAGCCACTAGAGAGTCCTTCTGTCCCTCTCCTGCTGTACTCCCAGCGAGCTCATGAATACAGACTGTCTTTGCTGGCATTAGCAGCTGTGTGCAGCTCTTTTTCTATGACCTACATACTTACCCTGGAGGGGTTAATATTACTTACTCCAGCCATAATTCACCCAGGCAGCTGGGAGACCTCTGGCTGCTGGGTGAAGATGACTAGGCCGTTAGCCATTAGCAGAGGGAAATAATAGCCTGCACTGATGAAATCTCCATCAAGGTTAGGCTCATTTTATTTGAAACCCTAGCTATCATTTGCGTAACAAATGAGCCCCATTTAATTTGTTACGCGCTTTCAAAGCAGGCTAAAATTGAACAGGCAGGTTTTCAGAAATGCCCAGCAGGTTACAGTTGGGACTGGATTTATTTTTTTTTTCTGAAGGAATTCAGTTATGTTCAGCTTTGAATACCTTCTACCAGTTGGTAGAAAGACTCAGGGAATCTGTGAGATGACCCTGGATCTAAGCCTTTTGCCTGACTGGGAATTCATTGGGATCTTGGGATATGTGACCCAACCTCTATGGAGAGCTGTTACAAAACATCAAGACTTCTCAAGAATTACTTTTGAGGGGAAAGCCCTGCCAGGCTTACCCAGGGGTTTGTGTTGGGGGTTGCAATCATTGAAACATTTATATTGAAAAAGACCTCTAAGATCATTGGGTCCATCCATTCACCCAGTGCTGCCATGTCCACTACTAATCCATGTCCCTAAGTGCCATGTCTACATATCTTTTAAATCCCTCCAGGAATGGTGACTCAACCACTTCCCTGGGCAGTCTATTCCAGTGCTTGATCACTCTCTGTGGAGAAATTTTTCCTAATATCCAGTATTAACCTTCCCTGGTGCAACCTCAGGTGGTTTCTTCTTGTCCTATCATTTATTACCAAGAGAAGAGACTGACACCCACCTTGCTGCACCTCATTTCAAGTAGTTCTGAAGAGGGATAAGATTCCCCCAAGCCTCCTTTTCTCCAGGCTAAACACCCTCAGCTCCCTGAGCAGCTCCTCTTCAGACTTGTGCTCCAGACTTTCCCCCAGTTCGATTGCCCTTCTCTGGACTCGCTCCAGCCCCTCCATGTCCTTCTTGTAGTGAGGGGCCCAGAACTGAACACAGGATTTGCGTTGTGGCCTCACNTGAACACAGGATTTGAGTTGTGGCCTCACCAGTGCTGAGCACAGGGGGACAATCACTGCCTTGGTCCTGCTGGCCACACTGTTGCTGATCCAGGTCAGGATGCCATTGGCCTTTTTGGCCACCTGGGCACAGCTGGCTCGTGTTCAGCTGCTGCTGACCAGCAACCCCAAGTCCCTTTCTGCTGGGCAGCTTTCCAGCCACTCTGGCCCCAGCCTGTAGTGCTGAGTGACCCAAGGTGGGGACCTGCACTTGGCCTTATTGAATCTCATACCTTTGGCCTTGGCCCGTCAATCCAGCCTGTCCAGATCCTGCACGTGCCATGTGAGGGCACTCAACATGATCTGCTCCATGATATTGCATCACTTTCAACTTCCAGTCCACTAGGACACCCCCAGTTAGCCAGGACTGCTGATAAATGATGAACAGTGGCTCAACAAGCTCTTCTGCCAGCTCCCTCAGTACCCTTGAGTGAATCTTACCCAGCTCCATGGACCGGTGCATGTGTAAATGGTGTATCAGGCCACTGACCATTTTTTCCTGGGTTCTTCTGCTCGCCATCCCCATCTTCCAGCTCAGGGTGCTGGGTACCCTGAGGACAGCTGGTCTTGCTGTTAAAGACTGAGCCAAAGAAGGCATTACCTACCATCTCAACTGTTTCCTCATTCTTTGTCACTGCATTTCCCCCATATCCAATAAAAGATGGAGATTCTCCGTAGCTCTCCTTTTGTCGTAAGTGTACTTAGAGAAACGTTTTTATTGTCTTTATGGCAGCAGACAGGTAAAGTTCTAGGTGAGCTTTAGCCCTGCTAATTTTGTCCCTGTATAACCTCACAACATGCTTGTGGTCCTCACTAGTTATCTGGCTTTTTCCAGGGGCCATAAGCTCTTTTTTTTTTTTGCTTTTTTTTTCTTTTTTTTTTTTTTTTTTTTTTTTTTTTTTTTTTTTTTTTTTTTTTTTTTTTTTTTTTTTTTTTTTTTTTTTTTTTTTNTTTTCCTTTTTATTTTTCTTTTTTCATTCCGGCCAAAGCTCTTTGTTCAGCCAGGTCAGTCTTATTGCCCACCAGCTCATCTTTTGGTATGTCCTGCCTTTAAGATTCAGTAGGATCCTTGCAGTAAATACAGTTTTAAATTACTTATGAAATAACCAATATCCATTCGGTCTCCCTGCCCAAGCAAGAGGCTTGAAAATCATCACTGCACTTAAAGATGGAGATTGATTCATCCATAAATCAAGCACTGGTTTCTGACATCCCTGCTGTGGATGGGATGCTTCTCAAAGCTTGCAGATTTGCTCCAGCACTTCTCTGAAGATGAAAAAGGAGCCTTCCTCCTCTAAGGCAAGCCAGCTTCTCTTCTTGCTGCTGTGGGGGCAGCTAGAGGGAGCAGTAAGCCAGCTATGCTGTGAGGACAGGGCTGGTTACACCCTGCAGCTCAGCATTCCTGCATCCCCAGCTCTCCTGGTCACCCAGCCCACTGCAGCTGCAGCACAGCTGACAAAATTGGTAGAAATGCTTTTTTGTCAGCCAGGGTTCATACCTCCTCAGCGTGTCTTCATTCCTAATCTGCTTTGTCTCCCAAAAATCTCCTGTCACCTGCTGGATCCAAACTGCTCAGAAAGAACGGTGATGTGTCCCCTACAAGGATTTCAGCCAAGCCAGAAAGGATGGTAGGGAAATGCTGTGCTTGCTTTCATGTCCCACAGATTTTTTACCTGTAAGGAACTTGACTGCTTCCTTCAGGCCTGGAAGAACCAATTAGCTGGCTAGTTCTAAGATGGACACTCTGTTTAGCCTCTTAAGAAGCTGAATACACCTCTGTGATTCACATTTAAGAAAGGAAAAGCCTGGGAATCTCTTTCTTGCTTCCAGTTTCTGAACAGGTAACAGGGGGCCCGCGCAGCCGGGGGGGATGGCCGGGCCCAGGTCAGGCCTTGCCTGCTCTGCAGGGCTGGATTGGGCCGGGCCAGGCAAAGCCAACTGGGCCAGGCCAGGGTGCGGCTGAGATCCTGCTGCAGCTGAATCCCGGCCTAGCTGCTGAGATCCTGCTGCAGCTGAATCCTGGCCTAGCTGCTGAGATCCTGCTGCCCCTGCCTCCCCTATCCCCAGGGAAAGTTTGCAGCAGCTCCGGCCGCTGCCCAGCAGAGATCATGTGACCAACAGCAGGGCCCAAGAGAGATACTGACTCCTTTACCAGTGCACAGGTGAAACTTACAGACAGCAATCCTCTCTCGAGTAAGAGGAAAGGGTGAGGACACGAAAAAACCTACATGGAGACATCGAGGTCAGTAAAAAAGGAGCTGAAGCCCAGAGGGAGGAGAAAGAGGAGATGCTTTAAGCTGAAATTCTTTTGTAAGGCCATGGTGATGGACTGTGATATATTGGACTATTCCTTGTAACTCATGAATGCAACGGGGGGGATGTAGTGTTCTAACTGCAGCCTGAGCAAAGGCACCCATACTGAAGCAAGCAGATGTTGAAGTAGCTGTGGTCTAACGAGAAAGTTGAACAGAGAGAGATGAGGAACCATGCCACAGAGATGAGAGATGAGAACCCTTGCCCCAGGGATAGGGGAAACCTTGCTTCTAGAGAGAGAGAAGAGAAAGACCCTTTTCTACCAGAACAGCTCATCCTTAAAATAGTACCCCATGAGACAGAGACAAGCCCTCGAAAGCAGTTGCAGGAAGAACTGTGTGTCGAGGGAAGGGACTTTCACATTGCGAACAGATTTCCTTTTCCGGGCGGCTGATTTGCTGTAATACGAAAGCCGAGAGAGAACTGTTTTCTTGTGGAAAAGTCTCCATGGCATGGCAGGAGAAACTCCTCTCCCTAAGTGAACTGAAGAAAGACTATTTTAGAGGTGGTAAACTGACTGAAAGTTTCAGGTTTTGTCTCTACGTTGTTGGTGGGAAAGAGAAAATGAGGTGGGGTGAGGAGAAGTGTCTGAAGGTTAATTCTGATTCTTATTATTTTCCTTTTAGTTCTGTTAATAAAACTGTCTTTATACTTTTTACAGTTTAGAACCTGCTTTACATTTCTCCTAATCCTTACCTCACAGCAGAAAATGAGTAAATAAGTTTAGTGAGTGCAATGGTGTTCAGCCAGAGTACTCAACCCACTACACGAAGTAAGAATGATTACTTACTTCTTCTCTTTCTCCTGCTGTGCTCAGGCTATAGATTGGGTGTTTGCCTGCTTGCATCATGGTATTAGGTTTTACAGCCGTTTCCTAGCATGCATTAGAGTTATTGTGCTTGATGGAAGATCAGAACAAATGTTCTCCTCAGCAATTCATTGGCCTCCTGACATTAACTTTATTGTTGGTGCCTACCATGCCCTCCTAACGGAGCAGGAGAATAAACTTGGCAGTGGAATTGATTTATGCACTGCTGCCTGGGTTATTCCTAGAGTCAAGCAATAACAGGAAGCAAAAAGGTCAGCTTTGGATACATAGCATCATCCTGATCATGAGGTCACACGTTCAGCCTCAGCCTGTTTGTTTTGTCTCTTGCTTTCGTCAGTGCCATCCTTAGCACAGCATGTGACTTGGCTGCAGCTTTCAGCTGTGGGTGCTGCCTGGGAGGACAGGCACTGCTATGCTCAGCTTCAAGCCTCTGGAGGAGAGGAGGCCTCTTTTGTAATGGAACAGAAAAATTTGTCCTTCACAAATGCATAAAGAGTCTCGATCTGTAAATCTAAAGCACGCGCCACCCATGCCCTCCTGAGTGGCCCTAGATCATGTACTCCCAAAGAGCAGGTGAACCTTAGAGTTCGTAGCACCTTCCTCAGGTCTTGCAGATCTGCTTGGGTGTGTGTTACAGGGAGAGTGAGGTTTTGCGGAGGACATCCCCACGTCGTGGTGTCCAGGTCTGCAGGTGCAGTTACAGTCCTGATGACAGCATGATGAAATCCTCCTTCCAAGTTGCTTTTGGCAGTCAGTTTTCAGGGCACCATTGTGTATTGAATGGAGCAGATGCCACACTGGGTGGCTTATTAAAGGGTCATTAAATGCAGTTTAAGTTGTTTGAATGCCATAACTTCAAAGCCACTTTTTCAGTGTTCTCTAGGTCTACTGTACTATATGGAGAGCGTTGTCTCTTCTCCCAGGCAGCTGGCAAAAGGACAAGAGGACACAATCTTAAGCTGTGCCAGGGCGGGTTTAGCTGTTTACATTAGGGGGCATTTCTTCATAGAAAGGGTGACTGAGCACTGGATTGGGCTGCCTGGGGAGGTGGTGGAGTCACCATGTCTGGAAGTGTTTAAGGAAAGGGCTGGATGTGGCACTCAGTGCCATGGTCTAGCTGACATTTTGGTGTCAGGTGGACCTGGTAATCTTTGAGGTCTTTTCTAACCTAAATGATTCTGTGACTCAAAGAGAGAGAGAGAAGGAAAGGATGGTAGATATGCTCTGACATTTTCTGTGAATGCACACACATATATTGAAATTTCTGCCAGGGAAGAAAAAATGCCATGAAGGCTTTGCAGTGTCAGAAGTTAGCCTGCAGCCGCTCTTACAGCCTTGCTACCTGACTGCTGGCAGCTAATGGTGCCTGGTGAAACCTGTCAGATGTTTGTTCCTCCAGAAAACAGCAGCAGCTCCATGGTCTTTCCAGCTGACCAGTCCCTCTGTATGTTATTGTTTTTAAAAATCCTAGTTCAGTCTTTCATGCCATCTTTTTATTTTTTATATCAGCTAGCCTCTTCAGGAGGCTGCAGGAAAATGTTTTTGCCTTTGTGTTTACTGGTGTTTTAGCTCGTTTGCTCCCTTCTCAGCATATTTCTCTCTTCTGAATTTTCCTCCCTAAATATTTACTTTTTGCAATTTCTCTCATTTTTATTCTACTGTCCTCTTCTGCAGTTGGGTTTCCTCTGGGAATAATAGGGCTGAAACAGCGAGCACTGCTGGAGGAGGGTCTTTCTTTGTCTTTCCAGACAAAACTCCCTGCTTCTGTTTGTTGGCATATATGAAACACGCAGGAGTGTATGTCCTCTCCAAAAACTATTATATCACAGTCTTTTCACGCATAAGAAGGTGCAAGATAGTGGCACAAACTTGGAAAATGTTGGCAGAGTGTTACGCAAAGGGATTTCAGGTGTGCCAATAGTCTTTTGTAAATCTGGTCTGAATCCTGCCATTACGCCCAAATGGAAAAGGGGAGCAATTTTTTTGGCAGACCTATAAAACTATGTTTGGCAGACCTATAAAACTATGTTTTTTGTGTTGGCATTGTTGGCAAGAAATGTGTTTTCACTCGTTCAAATTAGCATTCTGAGACTGGTTTTAATCGGTTTGTAAATGGTAAAAAAAATAGGTCAAAAAAATTCCAGAATTTTGGTTTCAGATTTGGTTTGAACAGAATGTTTTCTTTTATCCCAGAATGCTATTTAGTTTTTAAATTTAATTTTTTCCTTATCAGGGTAGAAAATATTAAAAACTAGTCTCATATCAGGGAGAGATGTATCATTTTTAATTCTCTTTATTCTTGAGCCTCCCAGTAGAAAGGTCAGTTGCTTACACATTTTTTCCCTGCTTCTTACTTGCCTCTCAATATCAGCTTGAGCCATGGAGAACCTCCAGGGATTGTTCCTGTATTCCTATGTAACTATGTCAGTGTTTGGGTTAAAGAGTATTACATGTTTTGGAAGAAATAACACAAAGAGCTCATCTTCCATGCAGCAATAATGAAGAGAAAGACGTGGAGAAGTGCTTTATAGAAAGGAAGTAAGTTAGTAATGAATCCTCTTGGGTAGAAGTAAGCTTTGCTGAGCATTATGTAGAATTAACAAAAAAAAGGGTCCAGTCCTGTTTTTATAAGAGACCAGACATATATCTTAGCCCTGGAATATTCAGCCAGCATTTGAGACTCATAACAGAAGTTGGGTTTGACAGCACTGCATAGGAGACACTTCAATTTCAGTGGAAAAAGCTCAAAAGAATTGAGGAAATCAGCATTAACATGTCACACAGCCATCATTTTGGACACCCCTCTCAGGCACACAGCCAGAGTGGAAAGAGTGTCTCAGCACTGCTGTAGTGACTTGTAGCTGCACATTCTGTGTGGCCGTGTGTAAGTGTGGAATCATCAGTGCTGGGATGTAGCTTCATTACTTGTCAGCCAAAAACATTTTCCTAGAGGAATGGCGCATCTGTGTTTCCAGGAAACCTGAGTGTGTGAGATAACTTTGGGTAAATACTTCTATGTCCCAGGAGTTCACAGACTTTGAGTTTTAGTTTGCCTTGTTCTCGGACATTTCTTCCATTGCTGCCTATTTTTTGTGTTGTTTGTTTGGCCACACTATATTTCCGCAGATTGGCAGCTTTTAGGGTCAGTCCAAGAAAAAAGGAAAAGGGTTAATTAGTGACCTGCCTGCATCACTTTTGTAGACAGATAGGAACAACAGCAGCGTGCAGGGAAAGAAAACTCTTGTGTTGCCTTTGTAGCAGCTGAACAATTTTCTCTGAGTGTGGCAGTTTGCATAGGTGTGTGGTCCAAGGGAAAATGTGAGCAGTAAATGTTGAGTAGCGAGGCTTTTGAATTTTTTCTGATGTATCTGTAAAAAACAATCCTGAGTTCCTGCAGTATTCTGCAGATCTTACACAAATACAATGTGTCATGATACATGCTAAGCTCCAGAGATGAACTGCAGGCAAACATTGAAATTGATTTCTTTATGTAAAGGGATTTGATGCAGTCATTCTTTCAAGTTCTGAGAGCCAACAGCAGAGGTCAAAATTCAGCCTCTGTGCTGATGTGTGGCTTCCTTCAGCTGCTTAGGAGAGCAGGCAGCTGTAAGAATAGGATCTGGTTTCTATGGCATTAGTCTTCTGTGTAACAATAAAGAAATAATTCAGTTTTTGAATATATCTTATCATTGCTGTAATGGGAAGAACAACACATTATCTCCTTTATTTATCTTCTCTGTATCATCATATGCGTTAATTCTCTGAAGATGAGCATATGAACATCTTGAGTTAGATTTCATTAAATCAGATCGGCTTTTGCTGTCAAATTGATGGAAGTAAGTTATTCATTTATAACTCGGCTAATTGATTTACAGAGAGGTAGAAGCTCAGCCTATAATCTTTCCCTAGAATCTTGCTTTTATAATAAGCACCAGAAAGTGAGGGAACAAGAGAAATATCTGATTTCTAGCTGTCGGTGGATAAGACAATTGAAAATTCATATGAAGAACCCGGCAGAGTTTGCCATTGAGCCTGACAGAGAAGTGGGAGCTTCATTTCTGTGTCATCCTGTATAATTTCTCCTTGTCCCAGGCATATTCCACATGGATATTCATTCCAGATTACAGACTAGTAGGTAATGAATAAAAGACCAGTAACCTGCAGTGCTATTTTTGTAGTTGGCTGCTCATGAAAAGGAGATGGGGCCAGCTGTCCTGTCCCAAATCCTCATGGCACAGAATAGGAAAGGAGTACCAGCTAGGGAGAGCAAAACAGAGCAAGAAGGGGGGAAAAGCCACAGGGCAAAAGTGAGAGTTTCCCAAATAATTACACAGTGAATTTCCCTGCAGGTTATTTGTGAGTTTTGTGACTCAACTAGATGATACAAATCTTTTAGTAGAAGATTCACCCAACCAACCTGCTGGCTTTTCCCTTCCAGTGGGCCTGTGCTTGAAGCCTTAAGCCTTTTGTTCCAGAGTTAGAGTGCTGTTACATGTGCTGAGTGTCACTTGCCTCATTATTGGTGGTTAGTGTGGCAAGTGATACTAAGTGATAAATTAGCACCTGATTATTAAATCAATAAGATGGGAATTGTGAACTTTCTTACCTGTTTTTTTTTTTTTTTTCTGGGTTATGTCATCCATTTTTCCTCCTTTTACAAGGAACTCTTTTGCTCAGGAGTTGTGGCAAAAATCATCTCTTTGCTATCACATAAACTTCTGGAATCAGAAACTGCTTTTTCTTGACAGGAGAGGCTACTTACATGGTTTGTCTTTTTCAAGTGGCACAGTAAACCAATGGGATGAGCTAATTAAAGCCCTCCTTAGCATGGTAATCCCACAGAAAACAGTGCCCAGTGAGAAGAAATTGTTGAAGCCATCATGGTTGACTGGAAAAACCATACTTAAAAAACTATTCATGATCAAACCACGAAGACCCTTGTTGTAGTTGACTTCTTGGGAAATTCTTCTATTCCTCCTTCCCTCTCCTCTTCTTCATCTCTTTTCTTCTTGTTGAGTTGACGCTGTGGGGTTGGAAGGCACTGGAGTGCCACCTCCCTGGGAGCTGGGGCCAACCTTTCCCTCTGCTTTCTCGCCCGCAGATGAAGTCGGGAGAGATGGCTGCCAACATTGCACGGGAACTGGCGGAGCACACTAGGAGCCACCTGTACGCCGGTGACATCGCCTACTCCGTGTCCGCCATGGTCCAGCTGGTCAACCTTCTGGACGTGCAGCTCCGCAACCTGACCCCCGGCGGGAAGGACAGCGCGGCGCGCAGCTTAAATAAGGTAAGGGAACTGGGGCCTTTTCAGTGCCAGCCCGCCACGTGGCCCAGAAGCACCTTAACTGCATTGCAGCAGTGTGGTTTCTGTGCCCATGGCTTCAGAAGAATTATTAGTCCTTTTGTCGTTCCAGAAGTAAGTGTAATTGCTATGTAGCGCTAAAGGTGCTAGGAGTTGCCAGTTGTGGGAGAAAATATGAGCTGTGGACTCTGTAAGAACACATTTAAAGCTGAAGGTTTCCTTACTGAAAGGCCCTCTTCATCACTGAACCTCATGTATACACGTGGGATAGGACTTACCTAGGATTCTGATGGTGAACTATGCAGGCCTGGTTGTCAGGACAAAGAGCAGCTGGACCCTGGTGGCTATGAGCATGTGGTTATATTGACCACCCAGTTAAAATAAGACACAGAGTTTTGTTCTCAGCTGC
Organism: Picathartes gymnocephalus; assembly: GCA_013390045.1. Lineage (NCBI taxonomy): Eukaryota > Metazoa > Chordata > Aves > Passeriformes > Picathartidae > Picathartes > Picathartes gymnocephalus. The sequence continues at coordinate 43,048 of WEKY01031572.1, read as the reverse complement.
ATATGAGGCTCTGGCAGTTCTGGCATTCATGTAAGCATGAACAGAACTTAGTCCCAAGATTACATGGGGAGTAAATGATCCCAGCTAAACCTGTAACTTCTTTGGTGTCTTATTAAGAGAAATGCTTTTCAGAGAAGTAACGTTGTCTTTTTTCTTGTAAGTTATTATTGTGGACTGATGCTGTTATAAGTGCAAAGGGCTTTGGGATTATTTGAGATTTCAGTCGTGTGGGAGCTGAACTCTTGCATCTCATGTGCTTTGCATGTGCTGTGAACTGGGTTATGCTGGTGCTTTTAATTAGTGCTGCTTCCAGCCATTTTATAACAATGTAGGTAATAATTGTATTAACTGTTACATCAGCATAACATTATTTGTTACAATCATACCATGGTTCTTTGTTGAAATGACGGTGATGGCTGACAATATCAGGTAAAGCCAGCAATTAATGTCACCTACTAACGGGGTTTCATGGTTGTAGTCTGCTTGCTCTTCTGAATGTGCCCCAGCCACACCCAACATTTTGTCAATTCAGCTTTGCAAGCACATATTTTTCATCTTTTTTTTTATCTCACCTTATGATATTTGTTTCAGTTACGCGAAATGGGGTTGTATCATGGGGGCAGGTATGAGGGGAAGACTGGACAAGGCAGAGCTCCTTGGCTCAGCTGTCACTCCTGGGGTCCCCACTGCAGGTTTCTTCCCCCTACCATCAGCTTTGCACAAGCAACTCATACAAATCAATTGCATTCCACATTAAAATTCTGGACCACGTGAAGTCCTGCAAAACAGCGATGCAAGCCAGTGATCCAAATGACAGGCTCAGTAATTTACTTGCTCTCATTCCCCACTTAATTCTTTAGAAGAGCAACTGCTCTGTGTTCATTTAAGAATGCATGAATTCAACTTGAAAGTAGTATTGGGCAAACAAAAGGCAGCAGAGTTACTGCTCCATTTTCCCCTTCACTGATCAAGAGTATTTAAAAAAAAAAAAAAAAGGAAAAAAGTAATTTGCAAAGAGTTTTGTTTAGTGCTGTTTTGTCAGAAAGAAGAAATAAAGCAAGCACTAGCCATTAAATATTCTTTTAATCATTAAAGGAAATGTGCTGGGGATCTGAAAGTAATCACCTGTGCTGTTTTGTACTGGTGGGGGTTTTTTTACAAGCTGATGTACAATGAATTGAAATAAACTGCCATAATCAGAATTTTTAAAAGCCACCATCTTTCAGGAGCCACTTTTCTGTCACTAGAAGCTTTATGCTTTCCACTGGATCAGGCTTAATTAAGGTAATAATTATTCTATTTCAGACTGGGAAGACCCCCGAGTGGATAGCTCTGTAATTTTCAGCCAGGCTTTCTTTGATCTCCATTTGTTTCTGTAAAGTCTTCGTACTGGCCAGATATACCCAGAGGAAGATTTCTACTGTTACAAATTGATGAATTAGAAATTGAAATTAGGCATTGCATGATACCTGGGTGTATTTTGTTCATTTCAGAGTCTCGAAACTCTCGAGGACAAATTTGGCTCTCAGTTGTACTAATGGGATTACATTGCTGTGTGTTGAGAGCACAAGTTGCCCTGAATCTCTGTTGATGTGCAGTTTCCAACCAGGCACATCAGCAAAAACAAACCCAGCCAAGCCAGTGGCTCTGAGTAACCTGGTTTGGTGAGCTTTTGTTGCAGTGATGTGGAGCTCGCCAATTCCAGCTCACTGCTGCAGACTGCCTGCCAAGCCCCGGGTCTGTGAGGATGGATCCATACAGGTCCAGGCTGTATTAGGTTGCAGTCCTGCACATACCTTCCTCCTTGGGGTTGGTCCTGCTCATCTGAAGCTTGGTTCTATCTCGCTGTGGCACCAGCACTGTCTGACTGCAGAGCCCACGCTCCTCTTATGCAAATAACTATCAGCCTCATCCTTTTCAGCCTTGTTTGATGTGGAAATGTCATGTGTGATCTCCAAGCTGTAAGGAAAACATCATCTCCTGAGTATCTCTACTAGACTTCAGTGTCTTCTACCATCTAACAGCTGCTCTTGCAAAGTTGCCGGTCTGTGCTGCACTTCACTGAAAAAGGACTAACCCACATTTCTGGAGCCAGTCCTTCCAGTGTTCCACTGCTGCCTAACTCACACTCACTCCTTTGGTTTGGTTGGTTTTTCAGGAGCTGTTTAAGAGAGAAATTAGGGTTTTTTTCACAGGCATTTTCTTCATTTTTTTGCCCTTGTTCTGTCACTAACTTGTTTTTTCTATTCCGTCTTTAATCTGCTCTCTTTATGGACTCAGCTTCAGAAAAGGGAGCGCTCTTGCAGGGCCTATGTCCAGGTATTTCTTGTGTTTTTAATACACGTGTCCAGTTGTTTGACTGAATGACTGTGAAGTGGGTCTTGTCTCCGTGAATAATCTGATTATTACCACCTTCGTGGCAGCAAGTTCTAAGGTTAAGGTTACAGGATAATAATGTTGTTTTTTACCTCACCCCACCTGCCCGATTTCTCTCAGACTTGACAAAAATTTGGGACAAAATCTCTGAACCAGAAAGTGTTAAAAAAACCACAAGAGAGATCTGACAAGATTCATCCAGCCATCTGAATGAGCAGGACAGTATGGAGATGTGCAAGTAAAGAACGCAAAACTGCTGCTCACAGAGGTGTCTCCAGACCAGCTGGATTTTGCTTACATCACGTCATTTATGTTACTGCCACCTGCATTTCCTTAGTTTTCCTTCTTCCCCTTTTACACTTCTAAATTTAGAAACAATTCAGAATGACAACACCCAGCATGAGGGAGGAGGTAGGATGGTAATGAAATGCAGTGTCTCACAGAGAGATGTAGGAAGGAGGAGAGTGCTGCAAACAATGTATAAGGTAATGAACATAACATCCCAGGTCTAGCCTGACTTTCATAGGCTTACATTGTGTTTGATGTGAACAAAGTCAAGCCCCATCATTCTGGAAGGACCTGCTTGTGGGCTTTTCAAGAGTGGGACCTCGGGTTATCTTATTAATCCTGTCACCTTGCCTTGTAGCATTTGCTCCAGTGGTTTTTTTTATAAACCTATTTGTATACTGTAGGTGAGTTAATGCTGCTTTAAGAAATGTGAATGTTTTACCTCCTAATCTCTGTCTTGTGCTTGTGAATGTTGATATTGTTCTTATGGGTGGTTGATGGTTATTTATATGTGTATGTGTAACACACATAAATGAACTCTATGTTTCTGGAGGGGGCTGTCTGTACCTGCATTTTCCTGCAAAATTCCACTTCCTACAGTCGGTACTGACTTTATTTTATGAGCACATATTTCATTTAGCAAATGGGATTAGATTTCTAGGGTGTTAGAAATAAAACAGTACCCCTCTGAGCTGGTAGGCTGTTTGTCTTCCCTTTGGAAAATGTCACGAGAGAAAGTCACCTTTTCCCTTCCATATACATTAATGGATAAAGATGAGTTACAGAGTTACACATTCCCTGTCTGGGATACCAGAGAAAGCAACTAGCAGGCATTTGAAGGAATTTAGGAAAGTTTGCAGTGCTGTGCTCTCTCCCAAGTTAGCTACCTTGTGTACTGCTACCGCTGGAAACGTGGTGAGACTGCTTTGACTCTGGGCTGCACGGTCCTGTTGGGGACATTGGGTGCTGCCTGATCCATAGTTGTCCTTTCCCCTGGCTGCACAGGCATTCTCCACAGAGTCAGTGGAGCTCCTGCTCCTGCTCTTTCATCTCTTTTCAAACAGTAGCGATTGGTGAGTTTGATATACCCTACAGAAAGCTTGGCCTTGATAGAATAAAGCCTGAATACTCTGCAAAAACTTCAGCTTACCCTTAATTTCAAGGACTCCTTTCCTTTCACTTGGAAAGGCTGCTTGCATGTTTAAACATTAATAATGCACCTACTCCTTTAGTAGACGAAAACTGATGAAAGCTCATTCCGTAAGCTGTTAAGTATGGATATGGACAAATCTGGTACATATATTGAAGAGGACAGTCCTGTAAAGAGGGCTTGAAGAATGAATTAGATGACCTAATTGAACCTTTCCAGCTCTGCTTTCTACTATATGGAGGTAAAGTAATGTATCTCGACGTGTTTTCATACAGTATGCTTCGATTTGGAAAATTGTGTGGCTGAAGTCATCAAAAGATCTAGTGAGGGAAAGGTTGTCTGCAATAGCAATTAGATGTGACTGTAGATAGTGCTGTTACAGGCTACTCATCCTTTATCAGGCAGTGAAATGTCTGGGCTGGCTGAGGGAATTTATCAGGGATTTTTCAACAAATCTTAAGTGGTGGCACCCTGGGCTTTGTAAAGTCAATGAAACATGGGAGGTCATTGGGACATATGGCATTGATGGCAGGAAAATAGAGTATTCAACTTTGCTGGCATGATCTCCTCGTGCTGATCCCATTATTGTGAAGAGCATCCCTGGCTGAATTTGGCTCACAGGGCTGGAAATGTACCTTCAATTCTGTGCTCCCTAGACAAAGGAAAGTGCAGTATGAAGTTTATGCAAGAAATGTCCAGGAATTGTGAGTATCAAAAGTGCTGTTGAGAAAAAGTGGGGTTTTGGAAAAAGGAGGGTGACCTGAGAAGATAACAATTGCTAAAATCAGTCTTACTGTTTCCTTTGGGCTAAAAAATTTAAGTAGCCATGACAGAGCCCCTGTAGCAATTGGTGTATAAAGTCCTCTTAAATCCAAAATAAATGACTATAAATAAATATACAAAGTGGATGTAGAAATTTTGCAAGTTATTCAAACATAAAACTGGGAATGCATTATCAGATTATCACCTCATCTATTTGAGTTCCTTTAAAACAAACATGGATTTAATTTGTTCAGTTTCACAGTATTTGTTGAGTTAAAAGCTCAGGGATTTTATTTACTGGAGATAGAGGTTACAAATGCTGCTTCTTTAGTTTCAAATGTGGAAAATGATCTTTCTTTGCCTTAAAAATCCAGCAAGAACCAACTCGGCAGGTGGCATGATGAACACATATTAATATAATGACTGGACAGTTGCTGGAAGATTTTTCAGTCATGGTGATATTTAAGAAACCGCTAAGTGGGTTTTATTTTGTGATACTAATTAATAGTCAGCTAACACTGAGCTGACCAAGGTGGATATAAAGATGGCAGAGTGGCCTCAGCAAGGTGCTCCCTTAGCAAAGAGAGTGGCCTTCTGGAGAGCAGAGATCTACATCTCCTATGCCCACCTTTCTGAAGTTCTTGCACTCTATTTTGGGAAAGGGATGGAAAAGTCATTGTGTGGGAGAATGAGTCACAATGGGTGATGCATTTGACTAGCATAGCTCAGTTTGGTGACTGGTCTGTGATGTAAGCTGGTATGAATTTTCTGTATTTTTTTCCAGAATTTATGTTTGTTCATTTTCCAAAAGTTTTTGTCCTTAAACTGAAGCACTGGAATTGTAGAAAAAAGAAATTGCTTGCCTTTTGGGGGTTATGAAACTGGGTTTGGTGTCACAGATTTCTTCCATGCCCCTCAGCAACTGTTACGTGCTCAGTATTTCTCAGCTCCCCAACTTGAAATGCCATGGATGCAATTCTCCTGCCCTCTAGGAATGGAGGTGGGGTAGAAAAGGAAAAAAAAAGTCTAAGTACTCACATAGTGTAGTAAGTGAGGCTGTATTAAAACAGAAAACTTAAACATGAGGAAAAAATTAGAGAATTTTGCTGATTTAGTAGCTGGAAACACAGGTTTTGTTAAAGGTTCATACCATACCCGTGCTTGCAGTCTTTTTATCATGTACCTGCCTCTGATTGCAAAATCTGAGCTCACCTGCTTGCTTCACTTGGATTTGTGGGCTGCAGCTCTAGGGCATCAGGAGGCCAATGAATTTCCCTACAGTGCCAAACCAGAGGTCTTTTCCCATGTGAAATTGCATTCTGCATTTGGGATGAGGATCTTGGAAGACAAAAACTTCACAGGGTTCCCATTCTTCTGGTTTAGTTTATGAAGTCAGTATGAGTGGTTTTAAAGCTGGAGGCTGGTGAATACAACAGACAGTGTGAATGGCAGCTTTGTGGAAAGGGTGGAAGGAGGCAGCAGAGGGTTGCTTTTGCAGCATCTTCCTCGTCTAATGGAGTTTGCTGCTCTTGGTTCCTGCCATCCTCTGAGCTGCCATGTAAATCAGCTTGCCCTGTTTTGTAATTCTGCACTGGTCTGGATAGCAAATGGCAAAGATTATGGAGGTGCCACCTGCTCCTTGGTAATTCCAAGAGCTTCTGGGTGCAGGTGTCATCAGAGCCACGCACGAAGCCAGTGCTGAGATGCTGGCAGGCTCCTGCTAACAGACAGTGGCAGGTGGTTGCTGAGTTGTCCTTCTGGTTCTCCTGGAAGTTTTCTGAACACTTCTTGTTTGAAACATGGGCTGTTCGAATTGCTGCACTAAGCAAAAAAGGAAAGGCTTTCCTCAGAGGATTCAAGGCATTAAGTTTAGAGCTGAGCAGGAGAGACTTTTTTTTTTCTTTGCTAACCTAGTAGTTCTCATCAGATAAAAGGTGCATCTGGGATTTAGCCAGTACTATTTAAAGTGGATTAATTCTGTTTGTCCCACTTCTCTCTTGCTTGCATGATTGGTCCCAACTTCCATGAAGACTAAACGAAAGAAACTTGCAGCTCTGAGAAGGAGCACAAATTGAATTATGCCACATTTGCTTGTGTTCTTGTTGTGCCTGTGATAAGAAAGACTCTAACCTCCATTTATATAAAGAGAGGCAAATTAATGAAGGTTTTCAAGTTCCTTCTTTGGTCACTTAATTGGCTGTATGACAAAGAGCTCTGCAGTGTGTGTCAAACAGCTCTGAAAGTTCTCTGATGATTTGTGCATTGCTTGACTCCTGATGCTATTCTGCGCAGCCTGTCAGGCGAGGTATCGTTGTTAAAGTGGCTGGAATAAATTGGCTATCAGTGAGCATACAATGTTGTATATTAACTATAGCTACAGGGAGTACTTTTAGCTGCTTTTTCAAGAGATCAAGATGTTTGCCCATCAGCATCAAAGTGCCTAAAACTTTCATTTAATATAATTAAAAGGACATCTGAAAGAAGTGTGACTCGCAGTGAGGTTCTGTGGCTTGGTAGTCCTTTGTTAAAACTCTGTGAACTTAATATACTTCACAGCTTGAGAAACCTGCACTTGATTTGTGTCAGCAAGAGTGAAACTAGAAATCCTTACACTGCATGTTTGTGCTGCGGTGAGCCCGTTGTTAGGGGAGGGGAGGATCAAAGCAGCAGCCTTGGGTTTGTCACCAGACTCCAAAATTCTTCATATAAACGTTAAAAAAGAAGATGACCTGGGGTTCATCCACCTACAACTTAGCTACACCTATGATTAGGTTCTCACATGGCAAAACTGAGGAAAAAAATGTAGTGTTTTCTATGTTGCTCTGTGCTTACTCTCTGCTTGAGTCTGAGTCAGCCCTGATATCTGGTGTCACTGGTAAAAAGTCTGAATATAAATTGCCAGAGGGGGCAGCGGGAGATGTCCTTTTGATTTGAACCATTGGAGGAAAGGATGAGTCTCATAGACTCCCCAGGAGATTCCTTGAACGCTGTGGATATTCTGTCAAAGAGGCATTTCTAATGTGTGGCCCATTTTCCTTTCGTGCTACAGCCTTGCTCATTTCCCCAGTGTAATTACTCCAGCAGTTGCTTGTATGGTTTCAAATCCCAAACAGTAGGGCAGCAAATACAGATGATTCATAAATGCAGTTCTCAGCTTATTCTATGGGGAAGATCTCATTAGATGAAATAGATCGTATGTTATTTCCTTCTTCCCAATCAATTCCTTTTATTTCAGTCGTACAGAAAGGCATATGGATGCCTTCTGACCTTAAAATATTCTTCCTCGTATAGTAAGTAAAGCAAAACCATAACCTGTAATTTGTAACCTTGTTCTGTTTCTCACATCACCTATTATTTTTTGCATGCTCCCATTAGGAGGTTATTGGTAGTTCAAACCTTGCATACCTAGTAAAAGACCATTAATTCCATAGTTAAGCATCTTGTAGATGGCCTAATTTTAATAAAGGTCAGTGCCTTTCTTCTCACTACAGCGAGTTCTCAGCAGTGCTGGAATTCAGGCCATTTCTGAGTCAGTACAGTTCCTGTAGCCACAGCATAAACATTTGCTGTATAGTTGTAGAGAGAAGGTTTCATGCTCCCTCTTGGGAGCCTTTGCTCTCAATCTGTGGAGCAATTTTAGAAATTCCTCTGCATGGTCAAGGGAAGTTCTCTTTTTGCCTTTGCCATGAGTAGTAGGCTTTGTCTCACTTCACCAAAACTGATACCATCTGTTGCCAATCACCACTCTGGTACTAGATGTAGGGTAGTGCTTCTGGCTTAGTTTTGAAGGCAGAAGCAAAGATTAGCAGTAGATATTCTAACTGTTTATTTATTTTCAGGCAGTCACTGTGGCTGAGCTCCTTTCAGTCTAAATATGTTTCTCCATTCCATTGAATGCTACAACAGTTTTGTGATGACCGTGTTGCTTTTTAAAAAACATTAGACAGTGGCTGGGCTTCCCTGTAAAATTGTCTCCATTGTGCTTGCTGACGCTTTGACCAGAGACAAATTTTGATTTTGAATTAGAAGAATAAATGGCAAGGAAAAAATCATGCAAGAGTGAAGAGCCTTGTCAGACAGATTTGAAGGCACTTTTCAGCTAAGGAGTAGGATTTAATACCATCATGTAGCCAAATGACATTTTCCTTGTTTAAGAAGCTGAAGAAATAACATGGCCATCTCTTTTTGTCCTGAAGTCCCACACAGCGGATGAATGTAATCATTTGATTGATGACCCTTGTGTAGTGGGATTGAGGTGCTGTTGTTCGTTTGCCACTCTAAAATGACATGTCATTTCCTGAGCTGGTCCCTTTCAATGCAATAACCTTTCCAGAAGCATTTGTGTGCCCATATCCATACTTTCATGCTGGCCCTCTCCTCCAAAGGGCCCATTCTGACTGTATCAGGTACATTCAGAGTTAATGGGAGTTTCTTTTGTACTGGTGCTTTTTCTGGCCAGAGGCAAGAATCAAACAAATTCCAGCAGAACTTGTCATCAATGGCATTGATTGTGCTTTTAACTCAGTTAGTTTGGAGGCTTGCAAATATTGATAGCTTGAGGAAAGGGTTTGTTTTAGCACTGGGTGTTTAATATGAATACAGAGCAAAGTCATCTCTTCCTGAGCAAGGAGACAAGTAAGCTTTTTTCAAGTACCACTGCTTTCCAGTCGGAAAAAGGGAAAAAAGAACATAACATTGTGATCATTGTACCGTATCAACACTTCAGTGCCTCTGCTCTCTGATGGGTTTTTCATTTGGACTGTGACGTGTGGACCTGAAAGGGGTTTTGTGCTTTTTTTCTCTGCTGATTTGCCATAAAACCTCAAGCTGTTATAAAAAGTGGGCTGGTTATGTGTTTGCATTTTTCAAATAAAGACTGGGCATTTGTTTTGGAGCAGTACGGGGAGACCTCAGGCAGGACCAGAACCTCAGGCCATGTGTGATTGCACTCTGCAGGCTGAGCCCTGCTGTTCTCAGAAAGGGTGAGCAAACCTCTTTGGATGAATCTGTGCTGGCAAACACCTCTGGCACAGGGATACCAAAGCACTGCTTGCTTCATGCACCAGCCATGATTTTAGCCTACCTATGCAAAGCCTCGTGGCTGCAGCTCCTTATATCGTCATTTTTGAAAGTGCACTGCATGAGATATTCCTGTGAGATCAAGGAAGTGTTCACAGTATGAGACAGGGCTTTAGAAGTTACAAAGTTCAGATGTTTTAATTAGAGATGCCATTGCAAAAGTGGTACTTTAATGCCCTGTGCCACTGTCCTCATTCTCCCAAAGCTGCTAAAGGAGGTAAGGCCTTGATGTAAGTTTCATGCTAAATAAAGGGTACAGTGTGTTCGGACTCTTCCTAAGGTGATGCTCCTTTATAAGGAAGGACAAGTTGCATATTTGAAAATTACTCAACAGAAGGATTCAACCAATATTCCCTGTAGGACCTGCTGGTATTTGCCATAAAACAGTATTTTCTTCAGCTGTAGGTTTGTTGAGATTTTTGATCTTCCATCAGCTGCTCAGCAAGAGGCCAAAATGAACAACAAAGGTTTAAAGAGGTTCTAACTCTAGGAGAGCTGCTGGTTTTCTAAGGTTAGGGTTGCTGTGCTTAACCACCCTAGTAGATTGCAGTCTGGTGCCAAATTTGGCAATGAACTGAGTACTTCTAACATCTCCTTGTGATTTTCAGTGTTGACTCCCAGTTAAAGAGAGATTTTACATTGCAAAATTTGTTTTTATCAAAGAGTGGTGTCTTGGATGTTGGTACAGTGAGAGAAAAATAAACAGATATGGTATCACTGGATATATACAGAGTTCAAACCTCCTAGGTTTAAACTGTGTGCCACACAGCCTGGTACTCTCACAGACATTTCTAGAGGGGGAGAAGAGAAAAATAAATGAGCAAGCAAAATTCAGTTTAATGAAATGTAGCAGCTGTCACACGGAAATCAATGGGATATGTACAACTGGCCTTTTAGTAATGCATAATTACTGTAAGGCTCCTAATTAGTTTCCTTTTTACAATGCATCTTTTAATACCAATTTGTAAGTGTCTAAGAAGGAAGGTTTACATTTTTGTTTCTTTTTTGTAACCTCGGGATAGAACCAAGAAACCATGAGCACATGCCCTTATTTGGGAAAAACCTCCCTCTGCAATTTATTAACATTTATTTGCACGGAACAGACAATCTGTGGTGCTATATAACCACATAATGAAAGGCATCACCATCATGGGATTTGTGTTCTGTGCTTGGCAGGGTCTTGCTCTTCTCTCGATGTTCAATTGTAGACATTGCTGGGGACACGAAAGTTCCACTGTGTCTAATACTCTGTGACCCAGGATGGTTCCTCTTTACAGGCTGGTAATGAGAGGGTTTGGCTTTGCATGTACAGATACCCTGATGTCACAGAGAGCATAAAGCTGTGCTACATATCTCAGGACAGAAAAATGGAAAGTCTGCCTTCTTGGCTCCCTTCACCATGCCCTTCTTCCCTCATTTGAACTTAGCCTACAAATAAGCAAGCTATGCTTTGTGAAAGCTTTCTCTTGATCTAATTTGAGTTACTTTGTCCTTCTCCTGGTGCATCTGTGCTGTCTATGCATTTAAGTCCAAGCAACCACAGCATTGGTTTGGTGACGTACTGTGCAGGGTGTTGAGGTATGTTTGGGCTTCAAGCCCCAGATTTTTATTTTGCAAGAAACTCAGCTGAGCTGCATTTGGAAGAAGGATCAGGCGGGGGAGGAAAAGAAAACCACAGCAGAAGGAGCTCTTTAGCTTGGGAAGCAAGGACAGGGTGATCAGTGAGGTTATGCAGCTTCCTCTAATAGATATTGGGTTCTTCATGGATAGATATGTCATGTGATTTTGGGCACAGAAATGGGGATAATCCTTGGGGTAGTTTCTTCTACTTTCAGTGGGGTGAGGAACTAGAGAGTATCTGGACTCCCTACTTGGCTGCACATCAAATGCTGAAGTGGGGTGGAATGAAAATAGGTCAGAACTTTACTGTTTCCCTCTGAAAGTCCCCACCTTTATCAGGATCCCCAGGGAACTCAGGTAAAACCTATCAACCTGTCAGCTCCCAGGCATACCTATCCCACACCTATCCCTCTGCATTTTGAAGGTTCTCTCTCAGAGCTAACTCTCCTCCAGCTGGTCACTGAGAGGCTTTCCTGGGGGTTTGGCACAGCTCTTTCTTCTATGCTGGAGCTTCATCAGACCATAAAGTCATTGGCCCAGGTGCCAAACCCGCGTAAATCACAAAGGCTCAGCTTAAATGTAAAGACAGGGACCTATCTTTGACATGTGTGCCTGCTTTCCCACAACTCCCACTCCCCTGCCCAACTTTTCCCAGTTGGCATCTCTGTCTCACAAGGCACTGTTGCTATGACAGCTGTTTTGTTTCATTTAAACACCTACCTCATCTCCTGTCCAAAACGCAAACATTTCATTAGCACCTCATCTCCTTGGCTTCAGCCCACAGCACTCGGCCATAATGAAGTGCTGCACTCAGAAATATAATGTGGGGAACACTTGATTAATGCACTGAGACAGGTGAAGGGAATGACCCTCTGGGAAAAGATGGGGACTAAATTAATCTCGGATGTAATGCCAACAGTCTACCAGCTTTGTTCAGGTACGTGATAAGGACCTGACCCAAAGTCCTTGGAAATCTTCATGGAGTTTTTCTGTTCAATCCTGGACCCAAAGTGATGAGACGTGGCTGGTTTCAGGTTAGTCACTTCAGGAGGATGGATGCTCAACTTTGGGTGCACATGGTGCAGGAAGTGGTACATTAGGCTTAATTGGTGTTCTTTCTCAAACTTGCATGCACATATATGTGTGCACTTAGAACAAAAGAAAGAATGCATTAGATAAAATATTTTTCTCTGGGCGAAAGTCTTTGCAGCAGATGTTTCACTGTAACACAAATATTTCAGCATCTGTTTCATATTTTGATGAATGGACATTACTTTCTGTCCAGAGCCAGGAGCTGGATCTGCTGTAAAGACATTTTCCACCGTTCAGATATTGATAAAAGTATGCAGGATGTTGTTGTAGCAGAGAATTTAAGACACTGATAGGAGCTGAGCTAAATGGAGGTAAGGCAAATTGTGTGATAACATTGAAAGGGGAGAAAAATCCTCATTTTCTGCTTTCCATGCATAAAAGGTCTTTAGAAGAAAACATCATGTTTTGTAGAAGTTGCACCACAAAATAATCAAGCTTTTTGGTCTCTGGAAAAGAATACCACCTATTTTTTGCCTGCGAAGAGATAAGCTACCAAAGTATACTACAGAATTTTATTAAGAGCTGCAGAGCTCAGGCTTCCAGATTCTAAAACACAGAAAAATACCAGACTTAAGCGCTATGGATTTTTCCGTTTCTTCTTGACTACTAATTTCAACCAGCTTGTTGTATGTACATAGCAAATGTGTTAAGATAATTTTTAGACTATTCAGGAAAATCAGTATAATAATCAGTTAGAAAAATCGATTTATGGTTATTGATTCCGCTTAAGACCAAATGAGTGAGGGATTCTAGTTCTGAGTTGTAAAGGCTTGATAGCAAAACAATGATTGCAGTAGCACTAGGGTACAAGTGTTCAGCCATTTCAGTGGTTGAAGCGTGGGTTGCTCCATTGTTAGGGAAACCAGTTTTTTGAGGCTCAGGAGAAAAGTTATCTATTGATCAAGTGACCAGGGCAGTAGGTGCCAAGGGAAGGGAATATCTGTTTACGGGACAGGAGAGGTTTGGCATAAGAGCAAACTAGTTAATTGGCCATGAATAAATGTAACTGTGCAAATAGGAGCTTTGTGCTGTCAGAGGAGCCCAATTATGGTGCAGCCTCCAAAGAGGAAACATGATGGTGTGGGAAACCTTCCAAACTCAAGGAAGGTATCTTTGCTGGGCTTAAAAGCACCAGCAGTGGCAGTTATAGCTGCCTTTGCTTCTCCTCGAACCTTGCTGTAATTGAAATGTTTGTTAAGGTCACGTGGATATAGAAATAAATGTAGTTCAGTGTGATCATATCCTCCCATTGCTCATTTGCACCTGACCATGACTGGTGAGTGATTCAGGATGCTGTGTGCTCACTGTGCCACGTGTTGCCATTTTAACGCTCCTCCTGAGGGCTCTACTGGAGAATGGGCTATGCCATAGCTTCTTTCCACCCGTGGGTTTAGCACCAGTATCAGGAGTAAATACTGAAGTGTTCCCATGACAGTGAGCCCATAGGGCATGCTTTAGGCTTGGAAAATGTTGAAGTCCCATGGGACTGTCATCAGCTTGCAGAGCAGAGATGTGGGTTTGATGCCTATGTGCTCAGCATACAGAAAATTATTATGAACAGCAATTTCATCTTGAAGGGGAGATTGGTTTCTGCAGTCAGCATTAGCTGGCAGTGGAGGTGTTTCTCTGTGGGGTAGGCCTGCCTGGTGACTAGGCCCTAACCAGCTGAAGAAAGCATGATCAAAGCAGCTTATTTTTTTTATCCTTTTCCTGTGTACAATCAGTTCTATCAACTGGTACAGCTGGTCTCATTAAAAAATGTTAGCTGAAAAGTGGTTGAATCAGCTCTGGTTAGTAACGAAGCAGAGGGTTTGGGTTGAGAAACGCCTGCATTTTGGGTAAATTCTACTGCAGTAATTTTGCAGTCATGAGACCAGTACAGTTTTGTGTGATCCTATGTGTGCATCCAGATTAACCTGTGGGAAGTTATCCATGGGAGAGCTCTTTGTGCGTGGCAGCCCAGGGCAGAAGGTGCACCGTAGGAGGGACTGAAGCTGTTTCCGCAGGGCTGACTCCTTCCCGAATGCAGTGATTTGAAATGTAGTGTCTTATCTAAATCTCCACGGGCACCTGCTGCTGCTCTGGTTGAAGTGGTGTAACTCAGATATCTCTGTGTCTTCATGGCTGCCTGCCAGAGGTTATGTGGTGGGAAATGTTTTAGGGAGCATAGCCTTTGCAAATACTAAATAGCTTCCTTGAGTGTCCCAGCCCTACTCTTGAGTTCTAGTGCTGCAGATGGGCTTTTGAAATACATTTTCCTGCATGTTTCCTTAATCATCATCTTCCTCCTTCCCTGCCTGCCCTAATTCCTTCTTTTCCAAGCCCAGAGCTGATGTTTATGGAAGCAGAAAAACACCATTCCCAGTCTGCATTTATAATAAAATCATTATTTCCTCCCTGTCCCATCTGATGGTATAAAAGTTGTCCTGCTCCATTGCAGGCTGCCCTAAAGGGTGGGGGAACGAGATGCTGTTGTCCCCCTGTGAAGTGATGTGTGTGGAGGATGGGGGTAAGCATGTGTCAGAGGTCTCTGGTGCTTTAGGTTTGCTGGAGCCTTTTCTCACTGCACCCCTCTGCCTTGCAGGCCATGGTGGAGACGGTGAACAACCTCCTGCAGCCTCAGGCTCTGAACGCATGGAGGGACCTGAATGCGAGCGAGCAGCAGCGTGCGGCCACCAAGTTGCTGGACACGGTGGAGGACAGTGCCTTCGTGCTGGCTGACAACCTGCTGAAGACAGATATCGTCCGGGAGAACACTGACAACATCCGTAAGGGCAAATCCCATCAGTACCGAGAGCAGCCAGTGGAAGAGCAAAGGCTGTGAAGCCTGGCTTTGGTCTCAGTCCTTAGATTAATTGGAGAGCGATTTGTAGATATGTCTTGGGCCTTTGTCTGAAGGACTTCAAAGTCTTTCCAATATAGCCTAAAGAAATAAGGCAGCTCTCTACCCTTAAAATCCCATGGAAAATGAGCACCTGACCTGCCTTTATTACTCCGGGCTTTGAGGGTATAATCTGTGCTAGAGCAATGAGAGCACTGCTTCACAGGGGGATTGTTCATCGCAAGGCAATTGTGTTTCATTTCATACAAATTTGTGTCTTTATTCAGCTGATTGTTGATTTTAATTAAAAAACAAGCATGATGGAAAGCACCAGCACTCCCACTGTGCATATGTAAAATGAGAACAACTCTTCTTTCTATTTCCATGAATACAGATCCTGAGCACTGATAACATTTACAGAAAGTACCAATCGCCAGTGGCAAAGAACTAGTATTCTCAGATTTTCATTTTAAGCGTTGTCCTTAATATCCTGAAGTTCTTGTTTACAAGAACTGGTTGTCTTTTGTCTTCCACAGAGAGTAGAATTTATTTGAGCTTTTTTTTTTTTAAATTAAATTTAAAACTTCTTCAGGGCAAAGATTTAGAAAGAAATAGGAGCCCAAACACATTCTAGCATGCAGCATTGTAAGTTGATTCCCCTCCTCTCAACTGGTCTGGAACACCATTTTGTAGCTTTGAAATGCCGTGTTGAAGATTATTTCAGCTGAGATTTTTTTCTTAGTGTCTGTCTCTCTTGCACACAGAGCTGGAAGTTGCAAGACTAAGCACAGATGGGAATCTGGAAGATCTGAAGTTTCCCCAGAACATGGGCCATGGGAGCGCCATTCAGCTGTCAGCAAATACCTTGAAGCAAAATGGTCGAAATGGTAGGTCTGGCACCTCAGGCCACGCAAGCCTCATGAGGCAGTCCTGCCTTAAGCATTGTTTTGTGTTTAAACATTATAAGTAAAGTATGATTTGCTATATTAATATTTAAATTAACGGGTAGCGACATTTGCTCGTGCCCTTTACTGCAAGCTACGTTGACTGACTGGGAATGTATTATATTGCTAAGTGATTCACAGCCCTCAAAAGTATTTTTTGATGGTAAAAATGCATTAGATCCTTAAATTATGGGGCTTCTGGGGCACAGTGCTGAATCCAGAGAAGTGCTTTTAACTGATGATGTCTGCAGTAGGAGGTTTCAGATGGGATAAGAGGCCCATTTGAGTAAACTGCTTTGCAGCAGGGAACCATACCAATATCTGAAAAAGTCGAGGGAGGAAACAATAGTAGCAAAGATTAGTAATGAGCCAACATGGCAGAAAAGGTTGATTTACTGCTATGAGTCTAAATCTTTAGTGCCTTTCTATATCTTATGAACCTCCTGATACAGCAAAAATTTTAGATGATGTTATATGTGAATGGTCTTCATCCTGCCAAGCCATTTATTTCCAGATCAGGAGTTTGAGCAGATACATTTGTTGATCTCTGCAGCCTAACAGTACTTCAAACTCATCAGCTTCTACTGGGCCCAACATGCTCCTATTTCTGAGCTCCTTTAAAATTTAATCTCTGTGCAGGGGACAACACTCATGTGTGGGCTTCAGTCACTGTAGGCAGAATACAGAATGGCTTGGGTTGGAAGGGACCTTAAAGATCATTTGGTTCCAACCCCCTTGCCATGGGCAGGGACACCTTCCACCAGATCAGGTTGCTTAAGCCCCATCCAACCTGGCCTTGAACATTTCCAGGGATGGGGCATCCCCAACTTCTCTGGGCAACCTGTGCCAGTGCTTCACCCTCCTCTGAGTAAAGAATAGAGAACATGGAGTGATAGGGCAGTATTACAACCAGACCAGATGTGTTAAAATTTCCAAAACTTTTAGACAACTGTTGAGAGGAAAGTTTGGTCTGATGATTTAGAAGAAAGTTTTGCTATTGGCTTGCTTGACAGCACTCGGTACCTTTGCACGTAGGATTTGAGGAGAAGTATTTCCTTTAGAGACAGTTTAAAACTGAAGATGTGTAGGAAAACTCCAGCAGGGCGCGACTTTTACTCTGCTATCAAGCTTTGGAGATTTGTAGGGACAGAGAAAGTCTGTTGGCAGCAATGAAAGGGAAGTTTTGTATTTCTGAACACAGTATCACTGGAGTTCTGTTCAAAGCAGAATCCCATCAATTTGCACCAGCTTGACACATGCCAGAGGTCACCAAAGCGCTACAAATAAAATTATCATAAAAGGATTTAAGTTGGGAGGAACCTTTGGAGTCATCAGTGCCTCACCTTCCTCAGATGCTGTGGTGATTCATATAGAAACAAAAACATACCTCTCCACAACTAACACATATAAAGGCAAACTAATCACATTCCATTCTTATTTATAGGCTGTGAAATAATGTGCAAAACAGAAGGCTAACTGGATGGTTTCAGTTAAAAACAGTTGGCTGGTAGATGGTTTTCTGCAGGCTCTCTAATGGTGTTTTCCTGATTATCTGATTGGAAAATTAAGAGAATAAGTGTATTTTAAAATGAAATTTCTGTGATTTTATTTTATCTGTCGTGATACTGGAATTGTGTTGGAAAGGTTTTGATTTCTGCTCCCAGATTTGTCCCTACACTTTTCTGAGATAGTCTTAATTTGTTAACAGACTAAATTATAGTTTTGTACTGCATCTGTGCAACATGTCAGCTCGAAACATGTTTCCCAGGTATATCCAGGAGACTAAAGTGATGTCAGGTAGGAAATAGACCACCTGGCCTCTTTTTTTCTGAAGCCAGTTACACCTACTGATGCCAAAAATAAGCCCACCTTCCCTGTCTGTCTTCTGCTCATCTGTTTGCTTATAAAAGGTTCTTTTGGAAGAGGCAGCTCTGCCCTTCTTATCCAAGGACTGCTTGTTACACCTTTTGGTTCTCACTGGGATTGGCAGGAGGTGAGTTTTCATATGCTGCATCCTGGTTCTTTCACATTTTCTCGGAGAAGTTTTGAAGTTGATTAAGAGAAAATATTTGCAATCTAAAAAACAAAAAGCAACCCCAGTGATTTGACCTGGCTATCTAATCTCTTACCTCTCTTCTAGGTGAGATCAGGGTGGCTTTTGTGCTGTACAACAACCTGGGCACCTACCTCTCCACAGAGAATGCCAGCATGAAGTTGGGAACAGAAGCAATGTCGACTAATCACTCTGTCATTGTCAACTCCCCTGTCATCACGGCAGCAATAAATAAAGAGTTCAGCAACAAGGTTTACCTGGCTGATCCTGTGGTGTTTACTGTCAAGCACATCAAGGTGTGTGAGTTCAAAAAGCACTTCTCCTTTTTTTCAGTTTCTGAAATGAAATGATGGAAAAGTTGGCTGCCGTGAGGCCCCCAGCAGTCCTTGATTAGATTTTGAATTATACTTTTACTCTTTGCACTTTGTGTTATTTATGGAGGAGGTCTCTTCTATATTGCATTAATAGAAGTAAAGAAAGTGTCTCCTTTGAGCTGATGCCCATTGCTTGGTTGCTGACACGCATCATTCTCTAATTAAAAACTACCAATAAATTAGAATAGACCATAATATTATTTTATCATGGTGGCAGGGGATGTTAGAGAAAAGTGGAATTACAGTGAGAGGACGGCTAGTCCTCCTGTTAGCCAAGCTCAGTCATTGCAAAAGTTGATTGCTTAAGGCAATTAATTTCTCTGCTCTGCAATGCAAATGAAGCAGTCTGGTTTTGAAGAGCTGGATTTAGTCAATGTCTGAAATTAATCAAGAACAAAAACTAAGTTTGCGTTAGCAAAGAGTGCTGCAACAATAATCTAACCTTCTCTGGTATTGGTAAGTAATACTTGATGTATAAACCACTGCTGATTATTTGTCTAAAATTGAAGTGCGAGAGTTACAAAGAGCCTCAATAGTGCATTTAGAAATCTCTGAGAGCCTATCATTGTTACTGCATTTATTAATTTCTTCCCTGCAGCAGTCAGAAGAAAATTTCAACCCAAACTGTTCATTCTGGAGCTACACAAAGCGTACAATGACAGGGTATTGGTCCACCCAGGGCTGTCGCCTCCTGACAACCAACAAGACACACACCACGTGCTCCTGCAACCACCTCACCAACTTTGCAGTCCTGATGGCACATGTGGAAGTTAAGGTAGGCATTGCAGATTCCCAGGCTGCCAGTGAACTGGGCAGGAAAACCGGTCAATGTGTGGCACCGCTAATGGAAGCTGGGCAGGGAAGTTGCTGTGTGACAGATACTCTAAAGGTAGAAACCATCTGCTGTAAGTCTTCTTTCTGCTCTGTGGTGAAACAGGAAATAGTCACACCAATGCAAAGCCTGTCCTAAGCTCCTGGCATGGGCAGTTCTGAGCTGAGGATGGCGAGTGAACAGGTTTAGCTGTTGCCATATCCTTTGCTAACTGATGCAGAACATCTCCTGGCTGGGTTCTTTCTCATGGGGTCCTCCCTGTGCCACCAGGGAGTAGTGAGGTGAGGGGGCAGAAGTGTGCAGTCTGCCTCGTGGGGTGCAGGTTGGGTGTCCTGCTGGCAGCAGCTGCAGATACACTGCCACACATGTTTGTGTGAGGTGCATGTGTGGAGCCAACAGTGTTTTCCTCCTTCCAGCTAGGGGGAAAAAATGCATTCTCTGTATCTCACTTGTGACAGAGAGAGGCAGAGTGTGACACATGAGAGGGAAGCTTCTGATGCCATCCTGTATAGACTGTGCATCTACTTGAGGCCAGTACATGACCAGCTGGTTCCCTTGCCTGCATTTTTGTTCATGGTGTAAATCTGGCTGTCTACATGACTATCCCCACTGGAGCTAAAGAAGTTAATCCTGAACCATGTTCCTCATGGTAGCAGTAGTTTTGGGAGCAAAGCACACATTTGGGGTTTTACTCAAGAGCAGGAGAATGGTTGAGATGGTCCTCCATTTCCTGAGCTGCCTTGGCTCTCTTTGGTTGAGAACAGTCTAAACTGCTGGAGAAAGAAGAGAAGGCCCTTATGCCCAAAAGATTTTGGCCTAGTCATTTTCTTCATTGTGGTGTCTCCATTTCATGTGCCTGGTACTGCAGCAAAATCCACAGCTCTGAGCTAGATCTGGAACTGGCATCTTCATGCAGGCAGAACTTTTCAGAATCACTTGATGACCAGCATAACCACAAAAGTTATTATGGTTTTAAAACTACTTTTTCTCAAGTAGTCTTCCAGTGTCACTGCTTTGTGTATTTTTGTTCCACTTAATAATCTGAAGAGGAATGTGAAGAGCTGCAATAAAATATATATTGAATAAGCATCATGCATGACAAAAGCTCTACAAAAAAAAAAAAAAGAAATGGGAGCCTAAGAGCAAATTTCTCACAGCAGCTGGGTCCAGCTGAGAGGGGCAGGATATATCTGTTGCTACTACAAGTTGTGGTAACCGTTTTATTCTGCAGGAGTCAGTCCTAGTCCAGGAAACATGCCATTAAATGTTTGTGGCATTGTCTTGGGAGATGCCTGAAGAAAAGGCCTACTCAGAGCACATATTTACAGGTTAATGGCATTCTGCAGTCCAGGTCTGGTTTTGCTAGTTTCCTACAACTGCTTGAATTTTCATAAGAAATGTGTATTTGGCTCAGTATTACCCACCTGGAATTAACAGATATGCCTGAGTCATTGAAGACAGAGTTTGCACCTGGAAAATGCAGGTAGTGATCCACTCACTCCACTGGTGTGAATGGGGGCGATCCCTACTGCATGATGCAGATACAGCCTGGTGCTCAGATACAAGCCTCTTCTCAAACTGCAAATAGGTCAGCCTTGTCTGCACTTTCCATCCAAACCTCGTGAGACAACTAGAGCTGCTGTTATCTCACAGGAAGAGTGTGTAAGACCCTTCCTCACCCATGTTCATCCAGTAGGTTGGAAAGAGCTGCAGCTGGAAGCTTCCCGAGTGCCAAGCCAGTGTGCTATTAGCTAGTGGCTGTTTCTGGGTGTTAACAAGTGCCCTCAAGACTTTCAGGTCATGTTTTATCATTTGGCTGCAGTCAAAGTACCATTGCTGTAAGAGCCAAATTGGCTCCACTTTGTTGACTCTGATACAACAGGACAGCTTCCTGGCATGTCCACTTCAGTGATCATCCTGGCCTCAGGGCAAAGGCAGGGCAGGGTCTCCTCCCACATAACACAGACACATATTTCAGATATAAATATGCAGACATTTGCAACTCATCCCGCCAGCTGCTTGTCACCTTGCTCCTCCTGGTGGCACTGTCTCACCCCATGCTGGAGCTGACCATTGGCTCTTGGCATATCTGAGGGTGGCTTTTATGACATTCCTTATGCTGTTGTAATGAGTTGGTTTTAAAGTCTTGGCAGCACAATACCTGTTGGTTTAAAAACAAGTGGGGGGTGTTGTTGCTCATTGACTCATGCTCACTGCTCATAGATATGCTTTTGAGCCCTTTTTTATCTTATGACTGGTTCAAAAAAGGCATTCCTTGGTCATTCCCTGACCTGTTAGTGTTCTTGGAGGTAGAATGATCCTCAGGGAAATTATGTTGTGTGCTTATGCAAAGACCTCTTAGACCGGTGTTCTGGCCAGTGACCAGGATCTCTAAAGAGGACTGTTGTACACACAGTAATTAATAACATTCTGGGAGTTTTGCAACAGAAGCCATTTTCTCCTGCAATTTAGATTTGACTTCAGTCATTCGAATTTTTGGATCCACAGGGAACATCCTTTGGTGTAACGAGTATCCACAGCACCCTGCCTAATGAGACTGAAAACTGGGCATCGTGGGAAGCAGACATCGTAGTCCTGCCCCTTAATCAAAAACCAGTACTAACTTGACAAGTGTCACATCTGCTCATGAATGATCTCCCTGCCTGGTAACACGGCCCAAGAGCATGTTCTCTAGAGGGGCCCTCGATGGCCACTGTGCAAGTTCCAGGCTATGGTTTAATTATTGGCAGAGTATGTGTGGCAAGGTGGAGCTGGAAGGTAGCGCCGCTGAGGAGAGGTGATTGATGACCATCTGGCTCTCCAGCATGAAAAAGCAATATGTCTTTGTCCAAAGGGACAGAACATGCCACCAGCTGA
Source organism: Picathartes gymnocephalus (assembly GCA_013390045.1). Classification (NCBI taxonomy): domain Eukaryota; kingdom Metazoa; phylum Chordata; class Aves; order Passeriformes; family Picathartidae; genus Picathartes; species Picathartes gymnocephalus. The sequence goes on along the minus strand of WEKY01031572.1, from coordinate 20,780 downwards.
GCATGGCAGCAGGGATTTATCGGTGTGCTGGAAGACTAGAAGTTGCTGGGATCAGTTCTGGTCTGACTAGGACAGTACCTGATTAAGAGGTGAATTTCATTTGAAGATGCTTTCTGCCTGTTAAAATAAGTTGGGTCCAGAGTTTTTTATTCACCCACTGGGGTAAAATAACAGTGCCCAAGACCAAGAGTTGGCTGTGCAGGATGCTGGGAAGAGCAGTGGGCCCTCACCTGCAGGTCCTCCTCCAGCCACTGTCTGTAAAAATGTGGTGGCTCCCGTGCTGTGGAACCAAGCCCGTCATTAAAAAGCCATCCTACCTATGTAATTGCTGTAGAATTATTCAAAATTTACAAGTTGTTTTTCATAAGCTTGTGCTTTGCATCTTAAATCTATCATGGGAAAATTATGCAGCCAGAAAACAAGTTCAGAGCTGGTGGGAAAATGCAATTAAAAAAACCACCCAAACCAGAATAAGCAAAGGTACCCCCAGGGTAAATAAATGTTGCTTATCAGTATGTAGTGAGTGCCAGATCTTAACTCTTCTTTTTTAAATACAAATAGAAACGGGGAAAAAAAGAAAGGTGTTTTGACTGTTGTAATTAATAGCAAGGTTTCATGTGTTTTTCTTTACCACAAACATGTTACACTGTGCCAGTTATTTGGGTAGTGGAAGCATAAGGTAAGGAGAGAAAGGAATAAAAATATATGCAGTCTAAGTGGAATGTAGCAGTCCGTTGCCTAAAGCAGTAGAGGAGCAAGCTGGAGTTATTGCAGGCTGATCCTGTGTTCTAAACTTCATGTGCAAGTCATGTAGCTCACACTGACAAGTGCTAAGCCTTGCTCCGTGTCTTGCTGCACCCTTCCTTTCTGGCTCAGAGCAGGGTGACTGTGAGGACCAAAGCAAAGGTAGTGGCCCTGGTGTGGTGGAACCATGTCCCAGCTGTCTCTCGACACCAGGCTGGGTAAGACTATTGCTGCAACAGCAGAAGCTGATGGTGCTGTGACTAGGCTTTTTCCAGAAACTCACATTTCTGGCAGCTTGGCTGAGTGGATGTCTGCACTGAGTTTAGCACCACCGCCATAGCTCATTTCTTGGGTTGGAGATGCCATGTGAGTAATCAGAGCTGCCTAAATCCAGCCAGCATGAGAGAGCACAATGGTGGGTGCAATTATTTTTCCTAAGCCTCACCTCTTCTCCATGACTGAATTTCACCTCAGCTGCCTCTCAGCTGCAGTGGGCTTGGTGAGTACAGTGGAAATAGTGGGCTCTTGCCACAGTAGCCTCTGTGACACATGGTGAGATGAGCTTTGCACCCGTTTTTCTGTGCACACCTGCCCCCATACAGCTTTATTCTAGCCACATGGGTTTCTACGATTTAGAATGGCTGCTGCTTCTGGCAGTCACTGGAAGGCATGCATTTTGGGGAGAAGTTTGTGGGAGAGTTCTGCTAGGAGGCCTTCATCTTGCTGAGGAAGGCAGAAGAGGAGGAAGCTCGCCTGTGTTGCCCATGCAGAATAGGAAGGCAGCTTTGTGGACTAAGGCAAGGAGAGAAAAGGTGACTAAACCACCCTGTAGGAATGCTCAGGGATCTGAGCCTTATTGTGAATGGCCAAATTCAGAAGACAATAATGTTGCACAGGGGCTTCAGGTGGGACTTTTTCTCTCTTTATTCCTGGGTTGAGACCTGATGGTGCCAGTGATGGCATCACCTTTGCAGAGTCCAGAGGGGCTGCGTACCAGGTCCATGGGTGCTGTATTCACTGTGGAGTACAGCTGCCTGCCTCCCTTGGTGCATCCTTGAGGGAGATGGAGAGGATGGATGCTAAGGCAAAGGGGTCCGCCCAGCATATATTTCTCTTGGCCACAGAAGGGGAAAACCTCCCTTAAAGCCTCTCATGCCTTCATAGCCACAGCAGGTGATGCCCTTAGTAGGTTGGACACACTTCAGGAGTCCTTGGTGTTTCTTCCCCGTCCATGTACCCCAACTGGTGCTTTTGACACATCAACAAAACCATCTGCCTCTTCAGCAGTCCTTTGCACATAGCCACAGAGCATTACAGCCAGGTCATAGCAGTTAATCCTCTCAATGCCGGTCCCATAGAGCTACAAATCCAAGAAGCAGCATCAGCAATGCACAGAAGTTCAAACCTGTCCCACTTGGGTCTCTGCCCAGCCCAGCACTCTGCCAGCTCCCACCAGGCACTGAGCGGTCATATCTGAGCTAGTTGATGACATTGTGTTTTTATTTACTGCTTGCTTATTCTTCTACCCCCAAAGATATTACTTCTTCCATTCCTGGAGGGACAGATTAGGCAAAGGAATGTGTCCTTTGCTGCTGGCAGCTTGGTTTGGCTGCTGTTTTCTTCTGCTGATGTTTTTAATAAGGGAGGAAATGGCTGTTCATCTCAGGGAGAGCTATTCTGTCATAAGCTGACATTTCCTGGGATTTGTTTTTATTAGCTCAGCTCTGGTGTACAGGCACTGCCAGAGCTGCTCATTGATTTTCCCAGCCTGGGTAATATTGGGGCTGCCTGCTTACCCTGCTGTGGTTGCTACCAGTGCCCCTGTAACTCCTCCTGCACAAATCCCCATCAGCACTCTCCTCCTACTGCTCTTGGCTCTACTGGAACAAAACCAGGTCTTTATTCCAAAGCCACAGACATCTCCTTTCACTGGGCTTTGGACTGGGTTCATACCTAAATCATAAATGTGAAACATACTTAATATAGAAACCCTGTCACTGAAGTGTATTGTTTTTTGTTTTTTTTTTCAATTGCTCAGTAAGTTGTTCCTGTGCTGAAAATAATCAGTGTCAGCTGATTCTGTGAAGTGAATGTAGCTTACTGGTAACAAACCTCAGTGTCTTGCATTCTGTGCCATGTAGCACCAGTCTGGAGAGCCATGGTGCGTTTGGGCAAGGAGTTGTTTGGTTGATGCTGTCAGGAAGTTGTCTCTTGGACTGACAGCTGGTATTTCTCATGGGCTCTTCTGGTTGCCCAAGTCTTTGGGGAGATCATTGAGAAGCAAGAATTGACTGTTGTCAGTACACCAGTGGTCTCAGATGTATGCTTAGAGACTCTGTGGCTTTCATTGTGCTAGAAAGACATCCCTAGGGATCTTCTGGGAACAGCAGAACCCAGAGGGTCATGATCAGTGGCACAGAATCCAGTTGTACCTGAGCAGAGAGGTCAGACCAGATGACCCCACTGGTGGTCCCTTCCAGCCTTCACCGTGCTGTGATTCAGTGGTTAGCATGCACATCAAAGCTGTTTTACCCTCAGTCAAGGAGTTTTGAACAGTGCTGGACAGGGTAAAGAGAAGATTTGCTCTTCTTTTATTTTTTGAGGTTAAGAGACCAGGCTTGAAACCTAAGACCTACATACAAAATCTTGGTGTACCCTGTGTTATATTTAACCCTGGAACTCCATATACCAACTGTGTACACCAGATCATACTTCTCCTTATGTTTCACACAGTGTTCGGGTGATGGCAAAGAAAAGCTCATGGCTGTGGGAGAGGTTACCTCCATTGCTCCTTTTTTCATATAATTCTGCTTGGTGTGACAGTGCCGTAATTTACAAGTTTCAGTCTCCAGCAAAAGGCGAGTTGCCTTTTGTTGTATTTGGTGGTGTACAAACGCTGGATGTGCCTGCCCTGAGGGGACAGTTGGCACTGCTGTGGGAAGGATGCCTCTGCTTATCAAGTCTTCCCTGATCCATTGGCTCTGCAGTAGCACCTGAAACTGGGCATCCCAAACAGGCTGGAGTGTACCCAGCCTTTAAAATTCAGCTCGCTTCTTCTCTTGGACTTTGCTAGAAAAGCTACAAATTCATATTTTTTTTTCCCCTGAGGTGTTTTTAAATTGCTCTTGTTCCCAGTTTATTGTTATTATTCCTTTCTGTTTGTTGTTTTGTGAGTTTGTTGAGTTTGGGGAGGGAGTTTGTAATTATGGAGAAGTTGTTTTTATGTTCGTTTCCCAGCACTCCAGGGATAAGAGTTATGTACATAAAATCAGTATTCTCTTTACGATTAATATTAAAAAGAAGGGCAGTAAGAGTGGTGATGATAATAATAATAATAACAATAATAATAATAATAGTAATAATAATACAGCAGTGAAGCATGTTTATTGCTAAGCATGGTGAGCTTCTTGGGCAAGCAGCCCTTCCCTGAAGAAGACAAAAAAGCTAGATCATAGGATCACTCTCCAAGAGCAAAAACACCTGCAATTCCTGCATCATGTCTTAAAGCCAGCAGAGTTGTGGTATTGTGATAAGAGGTGCAGGAGCTGGGACCTGTGAGATTCATCTCATGTTGGGGAGGAAGCTCTTGGAGAATTCTCCCTGCACCATGCTAAATTTGTGTTGGGATGGATGTATCTGGCCACATCTGGCCAAACTCTGATTTCTTTCTCCTTGTCCTGTTGCCCAGCCCAAGAGCTCTTGGTCCATTCAAGCCTGGCAGGCCAGTCTAATCAGATGAGGGCTTGTTCAGGGAGGTGTTCTCCTGCCATTCCCCTGCAGCCTCTGAGAAGAGAAAGAATGATTTGCAAGGTGCAAGGTTTGCATTAACATTTTTCCGCAGAGTTGAGAGGGATGGATGAGCTGGGATGACACTGAGATAAAGCAACGCACAGCTGCCAGGGAAATGATGTGCTTCATCTTGTCAGGTTTCTGGGCGCTGCTGGATGAGCTGGCTGGAATAGGCATTTCTGTCATGAACCACAGAAAGCACACAGTGATTTCTTGTCTCCCTGTTGGACTTGTGACCTCTAGTTCCTTAGGTATTGGAAATACTCGGAAAAAGCTGCAAGGGGGGTTTGGGTAAAGGAGCCCTCCATCTCTCCACCTCCAAGTCTTCCTGGTGAGAAAAATTCCAGCACGGAAGAGATGGAGCAGAGTCACTCCCCATCTTTCACTATCATTTGATGCCTATCACTCACGCTGATAAAACCAAAGGGCTGAAAGGTTTGAGATGTTTCTTGTGGGTCCCGACATAGCAGAGTGTGTATCAGGAAAGGCCTGACATTTGATGTGGCTTTATCATTGGCAGGCAGGCAAAGAAAATGGATAGATTAATCACCTTTTCCCTCCATCTGTCATAAGCTTTTATGCCATGGAGAGAAAAATGTTTCCACTTTGCCCTGGCTTTGTGTGACACTATTGGCAAAGTGTGACACAATTGTATTTGCCAGCCTACATAATGCCCAAGTCACTGAAATGCCAGAAGTGGTGGGAAATGTGATTACCACTTATAACACAACCTGGTGGACCACAAAGCTGCGATTCAAGCTGCTCTGGTCTTTGTGAAATTCCAGTCTTTTCCTCTAAGAAAAGAGCTCATTGACTCTAACCACTTACACCCAAGCAGTCATCTCATGACTCACCATGTATTTCTCATGTTTTATTTACATTTTGCTAAGTAATGACATCTAGAATTTCACTTCATCTGGTGGAAGCTTGGGGAGTTCTGGGTGAGTTTTACAGCTTGAATAAGGAAGAAGGTGGTGGGATACTCTCACCAGGAGGGTCTCATCACGTGTCTCCTCTTTCTGTGAGGGACATACAATGTAAGCTCAGGAGCAATTGCAGCAGTGTTTTGTTAGCAGAGCCAAGGCTCACCTATCCTGCCTCTCAAAAAACTTTGTCGCCTAGCTTTGCACTGGTTTTGTTTGCATGGCTTTGGAGTACAACCATGTTAAAAGTTCATCACAGGGAATCACTCACTTTCCAGGCTGTCTTAAAATCACTGTTCTGTTACAGTTTAAAAGCAAATTCATGTTAAAAGGTCTGTCTTTTTTTTCTGGGTAATGTTCTCGGGATCAATCTGACTTCCCAGGAGCTCTAAAATATAACTCCAGGGTTTGAAAAAGAAAAATCAAGGTTCCTTTCTCCTTCCCCTGTGGAAAAAGAAAAAAAGAAATTTAAGCAATCTCTTTCTTTCCAAAGCCTCCAAGCTCATACATCTCTGAACATTTAAAGAGAGTCTTTTTTCTCTGCTGGCAAATGGTGGTAATGGACTTGCAGTTGTTGGACATGATGTTGTTAGCATGAAATACTTTTTTTACACTCGAATCACTCTGTTCAATGGTTCTTTATACTGTGTGTCCAGGCACTCCTTTGCTGTGTTTGTGCAAGATGGAGCTGCATGCAAGACTAGCCCTGATATCTCAGTATTTTCATCAACAGCACTATTTTTCTGCAAGGTTTTGGGGCCTAGTCTGTTCAGGACACCTGCAGCTTGCAAGAAGGTTTGGAGTCTGTGTTTCAGGCTGCAGCTTTCTTACTCCAGCATTCAAGTTTAAGTCCATTTAATCTTTTTGGTACTGGTGCTTTGTGCCACAGACAACCTTACTCTGTGTCTGGGATGCATGAGAAGTCACGCATCATGCAACTGATGAGATTTTTTCGTTTTATCTTCAGCACAGTGATTCAGTCCACGACATGGTCCTGGATTTAATCACGTGGGTTGGCATCCTGCTTTCACTGGTCTGCCTCCTGATCTGCATCTTCACCTTCTGCTTCTTCCGTGGGCTGCAGAGCGACCGCAACACAATTCATAAGAACTTGTGCATCAGCCTCTTCGTGGCAGAGCTCCTCTTCCTCATCGGCATCAACCGAACTGACCAGCCGGTAAGAGTCAAAGCCCTTTCTGCTTCTGTCACAGGCTCTTGTTTCAGTGCATCTGCAATGTTTGACCAGTGAGAAACATCCCGGCCCTGTCTTCATTCCATGCACAAGTCCTCACAGGGCTGGGCCCCTCGCTGATAGCTGGGACTCACATGCTGATACCTGCTGTGGTTTCAGGGGCTGTGTATGTTGCTTGTCAATAATGTGTGTGTATGTTTAATAAGGAAGTTGTAAAAATGAGGTTATATGGTGTACATCTTTATGTGTCTATTTGCCAGGTAGTGTACATGCCTACCTTTGTATCTTTTAATGTCATTTATATATGGAAAGATATATCTATTTTAAAACAACTCACACATGTTTTCCAAGTGTAAAAAAAGTTTTTCCTTTGGAAAGGGAAGATAAAAACTCCCTCATTTTTATTAAACCTCCCATTAGAGTACTCCTGACTGTTGCATTAATTAATCATGGTACAAACACCTTCCCTTGCTCTTTTCAATCCTCACACAGATTGCCTGTGCCGTCTTTGCTGCCCTCCTGCACTTCTTCTTCCTGGCAGCTTTCACCTGGATGTTCCTGGAGGGGGTGCAGCTCTACATCATGCTGGTGGAGGTTTTTGAGAGCGAGCACTCCCGGAGGAAGTATTTCTATTTAGTGGGGTACGGCATGCCTGCGTTGATTGTGGCTGTGTCGGCAGCGGTGGACTACCGGAGCTACGGCACAGACAAAGTGTGAGTGACCTTGGCATTGCTTGGACCTGCTCAGGAGAGATGGGTGGGGACAACAAAGGCACATGAGGAACCCAGAGGGTTTCTTCAGGCAGAGCTCAGCCAGGAGGTGTGCCTTGCCTCATCTCTGTGTCTCCAGTGCAGGACAAATTCCCCACCATGAAAGGATTTGCAAAGGTATTTTCTAGGGAAATCAGTCAAGGAAAATTTTGTCACATCATTGCATAACATCAGCAGAGGTGTCTATCCCAAGTCTCAGTTCGGTACTACATCAGCAAGTTCCTCTTTCTCTTACCAAAGAGCATTTCTTGTTTGGATTAAGATACTGCTTTCTTCCTCTTTTTTTAAACTGTTCTATCAAATTAACAGAGCCTGCAGACAAAATAGGTGGTGACTGTGGAGTGCATTAGGCTTTTTGCAGATCAGAACAGCTATATCATTTATCATTATGAATATTCTTAAGTGTTTTCAACATTGCTGAAGCTGGTATGAAAGCACAATTTAGATTATCATGCAACACTGTCTAATGGAAAACAGGGGGAAGATGGAGTCTTTGATTCTCTTTGCCATCATTGCTACAATAGGATTAACAGGGTGTTTTTATTGACCTTTTCTTTTTCTTCCCCTGTCAGTCTACCTTTCCAGTCTCACTTTAACTGATCAAGGGCTCAGTATGAAGGCATATATAGCAATGAGACAGTGATGGTTTTAAAGCTCTTTTTAGCATAGGTCGGGTCAGGCCATTGCAGCATTTGATGTTCTGTTAGGTTCAACTGCAGTTTTTTTGCTTGAAACCTTATTGGCATATATGAACCTTTATTTCTTGAAAAAGAAGATCTGTAGAGCAGTGGAGCTGCTCATGATCCATTACCATGCCAGCAGGTAGGCTTGGATCCCAGATGGATATTTGTCTTGTGTTCCTCCCATGAGTAGGAGAGTAGCAACCTGAATTTGTATAAATGTCACACTTTGTGGAAAGGAAAGGAAATGGCCCACACAGATAAAGGTAGGAGGGTGTAAGTTTTTAAGGATCTCTACCAATTTATCCAGAGTAGTTTGGCTGACTTTTACAGGCCTAGAGGGCAAAGAATAAATAACACAACAGCTGATTGCCATTTTTGAACAAGACTTTCCATCATTTGCCACCTGCTTCCTGCCCCAACAAGCTCTTCTATTCGCTCCCCCTCTTGAGCATTATATAAGCACCTATTGAATCAGGTATGGAAACAGTTTCCCTTGCCCTTTAGACAAATTTATTCTTAACTGTGGTGTTTCTGTGGAGGTCATATCTCTTCACAGTGGCCTACGTCAGGCAGGCTGAGCCTCAAACATATTCCAGCTGTCTGGAAAGTCAGTTCCTGCAAATCTGCCATTGCTGGAGCAGTGGTCCTAACCTGTCCAGTTTGCAGTGTGGTATTCTATGGCTGCTTTCCACACTGTTCACCTTTTGGCTTTTGCAAGCAGGCCTTGGGTGCTCAAATGTTTCCATGGCATGGAAGATACAGGCTGAAGGCGAACAACAAAACTTCGCTATCTTGGCATTGAAGAAGCAGCAGTCCTATGTGCCAATAAAATATGTCTCCCTCCCCACAGCCCAAAGTGGTATTTTTAATGATTAAACATGTGTATATATAATATTTTGCAAATAAATATTTACAGAGATTTGCAAATCTAAAATATTTATTTATAATTTTTAATACCAGAATGCACAATTTTATCACGTCCTCATAGAGGAAAATAAAAAACATACAATATGTTTTGTATAACTATCATGCTCCATCTGGTTGATGGATGATGATGTATTTTTCAGTATAATGTTATTAGAAGGGTAGAACTGATTAGAATTTGTAGTGAACTATATGCCAGGCATACATAATTTGATTGCAAGAAGTTGCTTGGTTTTGCCAGGTTTTTTAAAACATCCTCTGGAATATATTACTTGCCTTCCTCCATTATTTACTGCATTTGTTTAAGCAGGACTTATGGAGCTGTTAGTGTTATTTGTTTTTTGCCTGGCATTTGGTGCCACCATTCATACATCTCAGAATGATTTGCTTAAACACGCAGTGTAGGGTTTTCTTGATTTCATTTTCCTTTCTAAATCCAACCCTCCTGTAACACATGCCCAGATTGCATAGCCAGGAACAGGCAGTTGTTCCTCCCTCTGTTGCTTTACTTATCACTTGATGCTTGTGATTTTCTGAAGTGTCCCATGTCCTAGTATTCAAATTGGCATTTTAGAGTAGCTACTCCATAAAGATACTGTTATACACTTAATTATTTCAAGGACAGGGATTGATCCTTTTCCTTTTGCTTTGTTTTGGGCTTTTTGGGGGGATTTTTTTGTTTGTTTGTTTTTTAAGGGCAGTTTGAGCCCATTATATTAGGAGATTAATTTGCTTTTATGATTAAGCAGCAGCATAGTGATTCCCTTAAAAGATCGTTCCATTCAGGCCAGCTCAACTGTCTTTGGTCCTTTCCCTCAGATAAATCAGAAATGTTGCATCTCACCTTATTCTGACTGTAACCTCTAAAGTAAAGATGAAAAGCAGGAAGTCACACTGCAGACAGTGTGGTTCCCCCACATTACCAAAGGGATTCTGACAACACTCTCATTAACTTCCAGGTGACCATTTCTTACAGGCCATGTCTTCAACTGCTGAGTCTTAAATGGCCACAGCTCAAGTTCTGCTGCAAAAAGGAAGGGATTGTACTTTAAAACAAATATTAAAAAGTTACACCATTTGCCTTGTCCTGTGTATTAACCAAATCCATCCATCTCCTGGACGGATATGATGTCAAGGATCGTGGTGGTCAATGCTGCAAAATGCAAAGAAAATAGTATAGAAAATAGTATTTGCAGTTGTTGTTAGTTTTTGAAAATAACTTGTGTCTAAAATCCAGTAAAAGCTCAATTATTACTTTAGCCACCTCCCTTTGAGAGGGCTCATGCTAGAAGCAGGCCATCCAAAATCAGCAGCAAGAAGCAATTCCATATTTCCGTACTTTCCTGGGTTTCATATCAAAGCCTCTTACAAGTTGCAGAGGAAAGCAGCTATGCTTTGAGTGGTTCAATATATTTCAGAAAACGCACTTGTAGGTATATTCATCCACTGGTGATCAAATCCATCATGGCAGGGATCTCTCTTTTGTTTCTCCCCTCCTCCCTCCCCCCTTTTGGAATGCTATAAAGCAGGACACACACGGTAAGCAATCCAGCTGTCAGAAAGCAAAATGAAAGCCCTGTGTATGTACACAGCCTCCGAGTCCATCAGCCAGGCGCTGACATTTCATGCATGTAAATGCTGCTCAGAAAATAGCGCCTAACAATGTGCTCTGTCTTGGTTGGCTCCACTGAACTTGTTTTATTTGCAGTGCTGCTGCCAGTGTTTGGAGGAGGAAGCATGAGCTATGTGGATGCTGAACTCCATTAAGCAGAACCTATATTGCACCCTTGAAAGGCGTGTCTGGTGCATACATATCCCATTACTGCCCCCCAACAAAGAGACTGTAGAGCCACATGAAACAAACCGCTGAGCTCCCATGAACAACATGATATGTTTAAGGCTCTTCAAATTTTATGGTCCAATGGCAGCTAATGATTGTTTATTGGTTATATTTAATGCACACCAGGGATAGTTTAGTATTTGATTTCTCTTCATGCAGAAAATATAGTAAACTCTTTGTGGTCTTTATTACTTGGGAAAAGCTTTAGGTGAATATTGCAAGTTGTCGCTGTGGAAAAGGAGGGAATTAAAAAGTAAAGGAGAGTGGTGCCATGGAACTTGTCATGAGAACTGAATGCATTGGGGTGACTCCTAGAAGAAGCAGTGGGGTTTTGAGCAGTATTCCCTACATACACACATTTCCTGATAATCTGCTTGCCTTGCACTGGGCCCTGAAGGAGCTTGTTTGCTTAATGGCAGCACAGCCTAAACTCGTAATGTGTCAAGTCCATGCTCACAGCGCAGCTGCGCGTGGAGGGTCACAAGTAACTTGGCAGCCCAAGATTAGCAACTCTGGGAAGTGAGTTGCCTGATTGCTTCCTTGTTTTGAGGAGCTCATTTATGCAGCTTATTGTGTGTGGGGGTTTTTGTCTTCTAAGGCAAGAAAAGCTCAGTGTGGTACTTGTCTGATTAGCAATTTACAGTTCCACAAGGCAGTTGGCAGGATGCCTGTGTTTTGATGTTTTGGTCTTAATTTGCATTTTTAATGAGGTATGACTTAAACCGGTTCAAAGTTTCATCTCTTCCTGATGACCACCCCAGCTTTTTTTTTAAGTCACCCAAGACTGAGTATCATACATGGTTTTATAGAAAGGAGAGTTTTCTGTTCAAACAAAAAATGACATTGCATTCTTTGAAGTGTGCAAAAAGGCCTTAAAAAAGGCCTTCTCTGTTTTTCACAAGCTGTATTCTGGCTTAGGTGAAGACATCTCTCCTAGGGCTTCTTTTGCTCCATGCCTGGTCCCCACTTATCCTGACGGCAGGACATTGCTCCTCTGCTGTTTCTCATCCACAGCATCCGTCTCTTTGCCACTCAGTTGTTTTCTACAACTGAAGAGACAGGTGTTTTAGGGGAGTGGAGTGGAAAATTTCATCCTTTTTGCTGTCTGGAAGAGGAATCAGTTGCTTTGCTCTTCTTTGCTGAGCCTGGCACAGCTTTTTGTTCATTCTGTATTTCAGCTTTCCCTGGTTTTCCCTGTGTCCCAATCTATATGCATTCAAAACCAGCTGCACCAGATGTGACTGTAGGGTGGTCACCATGCTTCAAGAAGAAGTAAAGAGGGATTTATGTGTTTCCTCTTCCCTAGGCTTTCCAAGAGCCAGGTTGCTCTTTATGCTGAAGGAAGAACAAATTGATGGCAACGAAAATACAGTTTACCCAGCTCCTGGGCAGCAGCAGCTGGGGGTTGTTTTGAATGTTAAACTGGCAAAAAAAAATTTCAAAATATCTTCATTAAAAAAAGAATAAAACCCCCACAACCCTCTGAGTCCTCTCCCACACACCAGCACTCATTATCAGTAGAAAAAAGTGATGGGGCTGCATATTCAGTGATTTATATACAGCAGCTGAGGCATAAGCACTAGTTACTCATTTTTCCTGAGGGGGATGGGGTAGGTATAAAATCTGAAATGCCGTGTAATATGTGAGCGGCTGCTATGCGGACATCCTTGTTCAGGAATGGGGGGGCCCATTTTTACAGGGACTTCATTATCCTTGAAACCTCTATTCCTTTGTCAAATCTACTTGCAATTGGGCAACATTTCAGATGTTATTATGGGTGATACACAGATGTCATGATCGCATAAACTTTTTCCTATAGGGAATCAGACTCAAGTAGTTTCAAGTCACTCATATTGTTCCATTACCAGCTGTATGTAAATCACGTTGAACTTCAGCAGCCACGGAGGAAACAAGATTTCCCAGCAACCACTCTGAAAGCTTCCTCTTGCATTAAGATTTTGATGCTATCACATGAAGATTCTGGATGAGCAACTGCAGAGGCAGTTCAGGACTGACAGTCATGGAAGTGGTGGTATTTTAATTTGTGACAAATAGCGGTATGAGTGTATATGTATATCAATACATCTCCACCGCTGATGAGACCTGAAATTTATATGGTCAGGGAAGGATGTGAGAAGTTTTCTCTGCATATTTGAATTTATTAATATCTTGGCTTCTCCCAGTCACAGAGGTTCAGGGCACGTTTTATTCTCTCGTCAGGCATCTCCTGCTGATCATCTCCCATGGGGCTGCTGGCTGACCTTTCTGCCTGTTGCAAAGTCCATTGGAAGGGAAAAAACATTAGGCACATACACTAGAGCTGTCATTTGTGAGAACTGCTGTCTCCACCACTATGATAAATTCACATATACAGTTCCTGTCACTTGCCTAATTATGAAATTCCATCGGATGTTTAGTGTAAGAGTGGTTTTATGCTTTGTCAGTCCTTTCCATATAAACGGAACTGTGATTTGCAGCGTTGCAAACAGACAAGATATTATTATTTTAAACATCATGTGAAACTTTCTTGGAATTTACATTCGTCTGTCTTGTAACGAGTCACTTCCATTTTATCTTCCTGTCGCCTGGAATGAACTAGGAATGGAAATGTAATTTCCCAGGGGCCTTAAAAAATGTGGGGACTATTAAATGCGGTTGAAATTAAGCGATTAATAATTTAGTTTTAGGCCATGAATCAACTTCTTGTGATAGCACAGACCATATGCAACCCTGGAAACATTAGTGGAAACAAAACACTCGGGAGGTTCAGGGAAATAAAACACTTTAAAGGGGAAGTTGTTGAACCTAATTAAACCTCAGCCTTCTGTTATCCAATTCGTGTTTCCTATTTGCACCAAAGTTTCTCTGACTTGCTTGCTGGAGAAATGTCATCTTGCTTGACAGCTGACAGACAGCTTGCATTGCATCAGAGCTGGAGAGCAAAGAGGAGCACAAAGCAAAGATCTGTGGATGTTCATCAGACTCCTTCCTTAATTAAAAAAAACATGGTTTAAGGAGTTTACGACAGATGCAGAAAGCCTTAGCAAATAAGTCTTGTGCCATTTTCTCCCTGCTTCCTCTAGAGGTAATTATCTTACTCCATCAATAGCGCTGTCAGAAATTGGGCACATAATTCAGCATTTAAATGAACAAGCAATGTAATATTTCCTGTCTCCCACCGGTATGTTTTGCAGCTCACATTCTTCTCTGTCACTTGCTCACTCTTGATGTATGTCCGGGGTGCAGTTCTTGAATGCCTCCTTTCCCCTGTGTTTCATTACAGATGTTGGCTCCGACTTGACACCTACTTCATTTGGAGCTTTATAGGACCGGCGACCTTGATAATTATGGTAAGAACTCCTAATTAACTACTCCATCTCTCAGGTCAAGAAATAAAACTTTTGCTGTCCCTTTTCTCTTTATCTTTAATTTACACAGATTAATTTGAGGAAGGCATGTTCTTCTTTGACCCCACCTGGCATAGCAATTAGACCCTCATTATGAGAGGCTCTTGGCATTACAAAATACTTGATCAAAATGGACCAGGGAGCTTCAGAACGGGCAGTTGCAGAGTGGTTTCTACCACTGGACATTTAGAAGTGCCAAACTCTATTTTGATGCCACTCACTGCTCATACCCTTTTTGAATTTCAGAGCGAAGTTTTGCATGGATAATGGGGGGAAAAAAAAAAAAAAAAGGAAAAAAAAATGGAAATCTGGGAGCAGGGGAGGAGGATGAAAAAAGTCCAAACTGGAAAAGAAGTTTGATGAGGGTTTTTCCTAACCAGCAGAAGTTGAAGCTTGTGTGACTTCATGTTTAGCATATTGCCAGCATATCAGTTAACACAGCAACAAGGTAGAGAACCCAACTTCAGAGACATCTGGAGTTTTCTTATACTTTAATCACTACAATATGGCTTAAATAAACCATCCTTTGTTTTGACTAGACTACAGTTTGGCTAGCACAGAAAACCAGGCGCTCTCACTTCAATGCAGACATTGTCTCTGCTTCTTTTGTAACTTGGGAGCCATTTCAGCAGCCTTCCACATCAGGAAGGGGGCCATGCCACCAACCAGAAGTCTTGGGGTTTTTTTTTCCCTTAAGCAATTCATTCATATAAAGATATCTTCCCTTTTTGATTATGTCTCAAATCCTAGACTGGGCTTTTGGGAAACTCCTTTCCAGGAACTGGGTGTCTTGTGAATGCTGAGGCATGGAAATGCCATCCCATCTTTTACAGAACAAATCAAATAATTTTTTATTTTTGTTTTTCAACTTTGTATTGTACTAAGCAGCAGTTGTGATTTCCCTGCCCATCTGCCCCATTACAGTGTGTTTAAAAGGTGCAGTCACAGAAGAAGATGCTTTTACGTTTCATTACAATGCTGCTGGCTTTGTAAGATGCGTGGAGTGACTTTTCACTACTGGACACCTCTCAGACACAGAAAAGCCCTTACAGCAAATATTTTTAATTTTCCACAATGCTGTTTGAAGCACTACAGATGAGGTTAGAACCAGCCTTGTGTCAGCAGTGCCACAGCTTTGGTACGGCTGTGGCATCACCAGTCCTGCAGTCTACAGGCCAGCTCACCTTACAAAATTCTTAGAAATTTTCTGTGATTCAGTCACTATAAAACTGTACTGTGAGCTAATTTCCTACAGTAACCCATCTGTTACAGAGA
Organism: Picathartes gymnocephalus; assembly: GCA_013390045.1. Taxonomy (NCBI): domain Eukaryota; kingdom Metazoa; phylum Chordata; class Aves; order Passeriformes; family Picathartidae; genus Picathartes; species Picathartes gymnocephalus. The sequence continues at coordinate 5,233 of WEKY01031572.1, read as the reverse complement.
AGGAGCTGACTTTCTCTCCATCATGTTGTGCTGTGTCACATAATCCTTTTCTTTTTTTTTTTTCTTCCCCCTCCATTGCAGCTTAATGTCATCTTCCTTGGGATTGCTCTCTATAAAATGTTTCATCATACTGCCATACTGAAACCCGAATCTGGATGTCTTGACAATATCAAGTAAGTGGTTTTTCTCTGCCTATTTCTGTCTTTTGCTGTTTATTCCCTCGTTCCTCTGAGGAGCGAAACAGGGGAACCAGCTCTTCCAGGAGCAGTGCTAACTAGGGATAATACCTTGGGCTATGGCACTGCAGAGTGGTTTGTAAAAGATACCAAGTGGCTGATGATGAAGCACTATACTTTGGGATTTGGCTGCCACTGTTGGCATTTTTCATTCAGTTTTGCATGAAGGGGGCAAAACTACATTTTCTGTCCTTGAAGCAGGTAACCTTCTAGTCTGTGTAAAGGAAATCATGCCCAATAATTACCAGCTAATTATTGCAGTCTCTACAGGGAAGGTGTTGAAACTGTTGATTATTACTACTTTTCTGTGCTCTGAGGGCAGCTGCCTCACTTCTTTTCTGTTTGTTTTGGCCCCTTACAGATTCCATGACCCAAATTCTCCCCCAGAGCCTGATTGCTTTCAGCAAAGTTATTGAGGATTTACCTGGGGGTGCCCACATCAGCAGGTGGATGTACTTGCCAGCCAAAGCATGTTTTGCCCTTGTAATGGGTTAACATCTCAGCCTGGGCATCTCAATGTCTAGCAAGCTGCTTCATTGTATTGATAGAATATTAGTCTCTGTCAGTGCCTGTTTATTCAACTACCTCTGGCTTTAATTACTCTCTTCAAAAAACACAAGCGAGATTTCAGGTGCAGCGTATGATAAGATTGGGAGCCTGCTAATTAATAAAACCATCTAATGAGCTTCAGGAGGAGGAAATTGTTGGGAGTCAGCGCTTTACTGCTCAGCCAGGAAAGGAAAGTGTGGTGCAACGCAGCTCGAAGTGGGTTCTCCTCTCCCTTTTGTGTTAGGAAAGGGAGAAGAGGCGTAAGAGGGGCTCATTAGAAGATGTCTGAATTGCACAGTTGCAAGGCAGCTCTCAGCAAGGCTGTTGTTCTTACTGCTGAGCTGCTCTTGCAGATATGGCTTTAATTTAAACCAGGTCAGGGCCCCCCCGAAAACTTTTTCAGTAGGCAAGGCTTGCAGTGCCGTTGGTGTGCCACAACCTGGCACGGTCCTCTGGGTGAAGTTTTAGTTTCTTAGGTGCAGCTTCTCCCTCGAGGGTTTGGAGGAAAGGGAATGGGAGTCCGTACAAATGCAGGAGACCTCAGTGAGCTCAGAAACCCACAGAGCCCTCATTCACCTGGGGTGTGAGGAGTCTGCTCTGCAGGGGGCCTCAGTTTCTCCTGCCATCTCTCTGCTATAAAATGAAATTGGAGGAGCAATCCCTCCTGCATGTCCAGGATTGATCCCAGAAAGATAGTCTGTCATTTGATGTTGGATGAGGCATTAAAGGCATGGTACATTTAATAACATTTATTAATATGGCTACTTGTCCTGCATTAATGCTATGGGATTGCTCGCTCAGAACAGTCTCTCTAAGGTTACCCACACAAAATCTGTTTAGAAAGCCTTACAGGATGACATTTAAATTAAAAACTGGGGAGAAAAAAATCAACAAAGCCCTTATAATTAAAGCAGAAATAATAAATGCCTACTGAATAATCTTCTTGAGCTAATCTCTAGTATCTTTGTTTAAAATGCCAGGAATTTATACAACTAGTTGCATCAATTGCAATGTCATTGTAAAATATTTTATAGGTTCTTTGGCAGATGAGTGTCTATTCCTGATTTGACTTCATTAAAACGTTTTGAAAACATAAGCAATTAAAATACTTTTAAGTATGTTGCTGATACTCTTCCAAATGTGTTGCTTCATTACAAATTACTTTTTATGCTTGAGAAAATAAGAGCAACATAATATAAACTCGGGAAGACCCCAGGCTCACCCTAGGAAGTTTATCAAACCAAGCATTTCAGAACAGACTTGACTGTAATTTCTGAATAACTAAGCAGGACATCATTAAGTCTCTAAATTCAAGACATGTGTAGTCTCAGTGTTGGATGTGCTTGAGTTAGGAGGAAGTGCAGATTTGTGGCAGAGAAGGGAATTCACCTTGGAGGGAGGTTTCCTAGGGAAGCGAGGGGCTTGCAATCTCTGGAAAAGTTTTCAGTAAGATCATAGTTGTCTTCTAAATACAGTCATAGTCTTGTTGCAGGTAAGATCATGGTCTTCCCCCACAGTCATTGGCTCCAACTCAGTTGCAAAACGTGGATGTTTTACAGCACCTCTGAAATAAAAAGCCACAGAACATGTCATTTTACAGGGGACCACAAAGATCCTTTCTGAGCTTCCCTCCGTGGGCCTACAGGGTTAGTAAAAAAAGTCACCCAGGTCCCAGAGCCTTGCATCTTTTTGTATTGGTTTGTATTTAATAAAACAAACGGAACCAAGGGCCTGCACTGGAGGGCCCCTTGCTGCCATCTGCATGTGACAGCTTTACAGCACATGGAGAGCTGAATGAGAGTTTGTTCTCCCAGCTCATTTCCTAGCATTACTCTGTATTAGGCTGAGGTGAAGCTCTCGCAACATAAATCCTGAGCCTGTTTAACAACAGCAAAATACTTGATTCCCTATGGCAACGTAAAAATAAAGGCCATAAAATATTTTAATAGGCTGTTAATAAGTGCCCCTGCAATCTGGTCCTTGCCTATGTCACTTTAAAGGTTAGAAATACATTATGAAGTATTGAAAATACAGAGCCAAAATAACTCCACTTAAATTAATGAACTTGATAAGGGATCAGGTGTCACCTGGGATACCTTTAATTACTGCACCAACAGAAAAGCCATTCTAAGGGCAGTGCCTGAACCAGATGCTGTGTGGCTGATAGATTTGTAGGCACTGTGCAAAGTTGTAAAAATAAACTTCCCTAACCTTCAGGAACAGTCCCTGGATTATTGTGCCAGCATGGGAGACTCTGACGTTCCTGCAGTGGGGCACTGGTTACCCAGGGGTTATCCAGCAAGAGATTTGATGAGTACAGAGCTGGTTTATTTTTATCCTTGCTAACTTTGGCTTAGCCCAGCACTTCCAAGAGGGAGGTAGGGTAACCACATGTGGGTCCTTCCCCCTGTGCCAGTGGCATCCTCCCTATATGGCAGGTTGGTACTGAGCCGATTCAGTGGGTTCTGTCCACTGAGACAGCAAGATTCGTGCTCTAGTCCTGCTTTTGAGGCATGTAGCCAGGAAAAGATGTGAGCCTGTGTATGTGGGATATGTCGTTCAGAGCTGCAAGAGTTTCTGTGCCTGCCACTGATGCCAGGAAGACGTTGGCTTCTATTTCATAAGAGGTACCATCCCCAAGAGTAGCATGCTTTTACCTAAGCCCTTATAAAAAAGTTCTTGTTGGTGTCTTCCTTCAGTATATTTACACAGAAATTTTAAGGATTCATCCAGGGTGGGGATCTCTTCTGCCCTTTAAAGATCTCTTTAGAATGAAGTGACACAGACAAGAATGCCAAAACAGCTGCCTCTTGGGTGCTGTGTGTAACTTCTGCCCATGCCTCCTCAAACACGGAGTGGGAGGGGATTTTCCTTCCCAGGCTTTTACAATGGCTGTTTCTTGGTACTTGAAGTCCACTGTGGCCACTGCTCTTTAATCTCTGTGTGGCTTGTTGGCAAACACAGGTGAGCATAGATGGGCAGAGAGAAGCATTGTTCAGTCCTTGGCAGCTCTGCCCACATCACACATATCTCATTCCTGGCCCATCGGAAGCTAAAAGTGGGATGCAAAGGGTGCACAAAAAGACTCTTGAGCACAAACTAATTAACTGTCAACAAATGTATGCAGGAAGGTGTTGTTTTGGAAGATTGATTCCCCCAGCCCTTACGAGCTTGCAGGGAAGGCACATCTTTCAAGCCAGAGAGTGGCTTTTTGGATGGCAAAAACCAGCTGTGCTGCTTGCACCTGTAGCCTGTGAGGTGGAGGCTGTAGGCATATCAGTGTGGTATTGATGCACTCTTGCTGGCAGATGGCTCCTCATGAGGATGTGTTACCAGCTGGAATTCTTTAGAGCAGCTGTGAGGCTGTTTCACTGGAGGTTACTGCTGTGTGGAGTGATTTCTGGAGCCAAGCGGCTCAGAGTCTCTCCTTCGTGCATTTCCATTGTGCCAGGAAGATGTTAGATGTGCAAAGGCTGTCGCAGACAAGACTACACTGAATCTTTTTCGTATTCACATTCCTGTAGGAAGCCTTCCGTGACAAGGGAAAATATATTATATGTGGATAGTCCAGCACGGTTCTTCCGTTTTCTATCCATCAACTCCTTTCCAGGTGGTCAGGCGTGTACTGTGGCAGCTTGCACACCAGGTTTGCATCCAACCCCCACCAGATGCTGCAGCACAACAAACCATCCACGATTCCAGATGCTTAACCACCATTCTCTGTGCAAAACAGGGTTTCAGATGAAGCCCCTCCTCAAGTGCCTTTGCGTTGTGTGGCAGTGCAGTGCTTGTTCTGGAGCCATTTAAATACTGCTCATTCAAATCATTGTTTTTCTAGTGAAAGGAAAAAAAGAGAAGCTGCACTGATGGTAATCCAGATGTGGTCTTGATCATATCTAGTGAAATCTGAGCTCTCATTTTTGCTGCAAGCTCGCATTGTGCACTGTGTGGGGCTCATTAGTGACATGGAAAACTGCTGGAAAATTGGGAGGGGAGAACAGTCATTTAGCTAACAAAAAGCAAGTCCTACAAGCAGATTAAGAGGATTCATCAACAGGACCAAGGAGCTGCTGCACCTGAAGTTACAGTGGGCTTTCCCAAATGGCTGTAGGAGAGAGGATCACTCTCAGAAGAGACCAGAAGCCATTATTTTCTCTTCCTTACAGACATAACCTTTCCTTTGAAGTTCCCACAGGCATCCATCCCTTCTCTTCCTGGTGCTGCCTGGCTGAGGTTGAGTCTGTTAGTGTTTCCCCAGGCCAGACCAGACTTCCTGACATTCTTCTGTGCTGTAGTATGTGGCAACAAGATTTTATTTTGTTTGCTTTGGAAGAGCAACACGTCAGCTGTAGCTGCCAAGAGCAGTTGCAGACCCGCGAGAAAGAAGGCAAGAGGCAAAGGGCTTCGCCAGTTTGTTTCCCTTTTTGTCCTGTTGTAGCGGGTTGAGT
>WEKY01031569.1:22103-45661 GCA_013390045.1 Picathartes gymnocephalus | reverse complement strand
TTTTTTTTTTTTTTTGATGGTGACAAGAAACAAGAGGTCTTCTGAGCTCTTGGGAGGTTTTCTCTGCAGATATGGAGGACAGAAATTATGTTTTTTAAATAAAAGCTTTCACTCTTGTTAGTCTCGTGCCTCCTGGAGCAAAGTCCTTTAAGAAAAACACTAACGTAACATTCAGCAATTTGTTGTTGCTCCCTGGAGATTTTTTTCCCCCAAAATTGGTCTTGCCCATCTCCCTTCTGTTCAGGCAAAATTAGTGAGCTGCACTTATTACAGCAAATCAGTTGAGTCCTCACCTCCTACTTCAGGTCAGCAGAGTGCCAAGTCCTTTTTGGGGCTAAACCCATCTTTGCCCTGGGATAAGGGCAACAAAAGTAGTTTGTCTGTGTTAGACCCCTTCTTATTAGTTCAATGTGTTTTATACACAAGGTGAAAAGATTGTTTTCAAATCAGTGAGGTTTTTGCTGCAAATGTTTTGTTCAGAAAGTGACCAGCCTCACTGATCTGTGTGAGGTGTGTAGTTCCAGCCAGAGCCAGGAACTGGAACTCTCTGGTTTTATGAGTACATTTTATTATTGAGACGTAAGGTGCACACCACATACTTCAGCAGACCTAAGTAGCATGTATGCTAGGCAAACACTTCCAGCAATAAACCTGAGCTGAATAAATTCCTGTTTCCTGTAGCTGGGGAATATCCATATGTCACTGATGAATTGTGCCAGCTCACATGCCAAAGCTCTGTGTTTAATGTTGAAATTTAGTTTTGGAAGGGATTTACTAAATCAGTGCTGTTATAGATGGGGAAACACGTAAGTAAACAGAGATTAATTGATTCAGGGGAACTGAACTCCTTGCTTGGAAGAAGAGTGCCTGGATGTGATCCTGTAATGGCTGTCTGGATATCAGGGTAAAATATTGATGATTATTTCTGTGGTTCGGGTCACGGGAATGAATGAAATTATGTCCTACAGAAGAAAATTGATTTGCATTAATTTCTGTTTGGGATGCACAATTAATAAGAGAGCTGTTTATCAGAAGATACAATGCTGTGTCTCTGTATTTTACTGTAATATTTTGTGTGTTCAATTTCTACAGTGTTTTACCTGGGATCTTTTAGAGAACTAGAAAATGACTTTCATAAATGCACAAGAATGAGCAAACAATGAAAAAAAGCCATCCCTCATCCAATCTCATCTGGTACCTAGTTTAAAGTGGCAAACCACCAGGAATTCAGAATTAGTAACACTTCACAGCTAATACTGACTTGTTAGTGATTTCTCTATTACATGAACTGAAATTTCAGTGTCAACTTGTAAGTAATCCCAATTTGTCTATCTATATATCTCTGCTTTTGAGGTAAGAATGACAAAAAATTGAGGGTCTTTTTATATGAATGCATGGAAAATTTCTTATTTTCTTTTAAAAGCATTTAATATTTCATGCCTCCTGCCAGCCCAGCTGGGACTCTTTAAAAGCACATCTTTTCAGGAGCTGACCAACATGTTTCTGGTGTAGGCTTTTGTTTATTTTTTTTCTTCTTCCCCTCCTCCCCCTCAGAAAATGCTGATGGGCCAGACTCAAAACTCTTATGTTTAGATGAATTTTTAATTTTATAAAACATTCAAAAATATTTTGAAGCTGGACCAGGATACCCCTGCATGCTCAAAATAAAAGAATATGGTTTTGTTTATGATTTTGGGGAGGTTAAAATAAGGTAATTATTATAACAAAAATACAATTAAAAGGCAAAATCAAACAATATTTTTTTCTCCCAAATACTACAGTAAAATATTCTTTCTTGAACATTTTAATATCAAAGTCATTTGCTTCTTAACTTGTGTGTCAAAAAAAAAAAAAGGGGGTTCTGTCCCCAGAACTAGAAATAACAAAGACTCAGTCCATTGGGAATCCAATTTTGACATTGATTTTTTTGTGGAAGACAGACTGGGATCACTGTGAGGGGTGCTCTCATGAAGCTTGTGACAATTATAATAAATATGAGATAATGATAGATGAATGTGGAAACATACAGATGGCAGCTGGTGGTCCATGAAAGATACAGGAAGCCACATCCAATCTGTTGTATTGGTTCTGACAGGTTTATTGTCCATCAGTGTACTGTGTGGAGTACATTTGCGAGTGTCAGCTTGCTCTGTGTTCCTGCCCTGAATTATGTTTGGACTTGTTCTGCTAGCAATAGCTTATTTTTAAAATATGTATCTTATTGGCTATATATTTCTGTCATTCAGTTTTGGGCCATGTCACATTTCTTCCACTGAATAAGGAACCTTTCTTCTCAGCCTGTCTTCTCCCCTTCTTGAAATGAAACAGCCATTAGTGTTTTCAGGGGTTCAAATCCACCTAGGTACCACATGGTCTGTTTTCCATGGGTTTGGAATGGGTTGCCATGGGAGATGCTTTCCTGGGGCCAATGCTGAGGGTCCCAGCAGTACAAGAAGGGCATAGGTTGAAAAACTTGACATGGGATCCTGTTTAATGAAAATGATTGTGTGGATAGCATTGGAAATCAAAACCCATCCTCTTTGCCAGCTGGTTCATGTTTGTATCCACTATGCCAGAGCTCCTCAGCATCACTTCTACCTGACTGCTTTTAAATGTGGGGTGTATTCTGGGACCAGTGGTTTTCCCTTTGTACTCTAAGTGTTTGCTGGAGAACCTCAGCTCTGCTGCTGCTATTTTGCTGCCAGCAGCTCATTTCAGACACAGGATCTGGTATTGATTACAATTGATTAACATTTCTATAGTGCTTCTTCATGTGGAGCTGAGTGCCACTTGACAGCTGGTGATTTACATCCTGGAAGGGTAAAAGGTCTCGTCCTGAGTAATCGGAGGGATGACAGCAACTGTTCTGCTCATGTACTATGGTGGTACTTAACGGTCCTGAAAGTGTCCCTGTGCTGAGGGTCTCAGGAGACCTTGCAAGACGGAGAGGAGGAATGGAGGCACTTGTAACTCTGGGCCTATATCTGCTGTATCAGAGCAGCTTCTTGGAAAAAAAAAAAAAGTATGAAGAAAACAAAATGTACATTGGACATTGGTCCACTTCTAGCAACTTAGCTCTCATTTGAATAATGGAAAGGCGTGAGCTCCTGGAATTAAGCATTTGTAATAAAAGCGATCCAGTGATGCAGTTTGTGATCTGGATTTAAAAGGTCTTGTGACAACATTTGCTAGGTTTCTTCCTAACTTCTTATTTGTATTTCTGATCTCTGCAAAAACCACCAAAACTCTTTGAGGGAACTCCAGAAGCAAGATAGAAAATGTAAGGTGCATACATAGAAATCCTTCAAGCTTTATTTGTACTTGCTTTTGTTTCATCAGGAGTATTCAAAGTCACTTGAAAGATTTTTAGTTTTCTTGTGCTCAATTTCTTCATCCAAAAATATTGGAAATGTCCTATCATTTCTTCCCTCTTTGGAATCTTTCAGAGGACACAGATGTGACTAGCTAGCATTTTCTTTCGTTCTTTAATTGAAAACCTGGAAAGTTTTGATCATTAATAAGCACATCTTTTCTTCCAGCTATTTATATGGCATCCAGACAAGATAGAGGTTAACATTGCTGAAAAACAGTTTTAACCCATTTGATCTAAATGATTTCTTTCCCTCAAGCAGAGGTCACTGTTATGGTCACCATCATTCTCCTTGTTCCTCACCCATCAAGAGGGTCTTTCAAATAAATACTGCAGAAAAGGACTGAATTTAAAGAAAATGCAGCAGCCTGCTCTTTAAGGCTCTCTCTGTGCATTATAAAGAAGGAAAGAGTTCTAGGGGCTAGACTTAATCAAGTACTCCATGTGTCTTGGTTTACCCAGGCATATCCTCTTCTCCTTTGTTGTTCAGGGCACCCTGAGTGCTCACAGCTGGTCTTACATGGCCTCAGTTCCCAGAAGGCTGTTGCCACCACAGCACCCAGCAGTGGCTACACACGTGCTGTGGGCACAAGTGCCTGTATGTCCATCCTGGATGTCTGAGTGGCTGTGGGGATCTCTTAATGTCATCCCATAATAGTTCAGGTTCTGTGTCACCATTAGTCAAAATTGATCAAGTGCCCATTCTCCCTGCTTCAACTCCACTGCCTCCAGGGTCGGTGAGCCCAGGCTGGGTAGGGCATGCTTCCGTCTCCATCTTGGCTCTGTCTCTCCCCTTTCCAAGGCAACTGCTCCATCCCTGAGCAGCAGTGCTCTGTGCTGCTCATGCAGGCTCCTCAGCCAAGTGCATAGCTCCCAGCTCACCTGCCAGAGTCTGAGCTGGTAAGTATCCTACTACTGATTGCTATTTCTGAGCCACTGCACTGTGTGCCTAAATAAGGCATTTTTGAAAGTACTTTGCACTTAGATGACATGTCAATTTTGCTATAGTTAGTCAGTATTATTTTCCAGGCTGGGATGAGTTCTGGCATATTGCATTTGACTCTTCTTCGTATCTGGTATTGCAGTACCATTAACAACATTTGCAGACATTATCTGCTGTTTGACTGGGCAGTAATGGAAGTGCTATAATGAGTCTGAACTGTGTGGCAACCAGGGAACCATGAAATGATGCTCAGTGTAAGGGACTTGCAAATTCATCTGGGAAGCATCTTTGCAGGTGAATGGAATAGCAGTCCATTTGGTTAAATTTGCCTTGAGTTTGGGGATATGTAGAGGTTGTGGTAAGATTCAAATGCAATTACACCAGTCATTCAGAATGTAATAGTTTCCAATACCACATATTCTGCTCAGTACTGCCTTTGCAAGTAGATAGAGGGAAAAAATTAGCCTAAGGGAATGCCCACATTTTCTTAGAGAATCTGACCACTCATTTTGCACAGGTGTATGTGTGTTTTGTGTGTGTGCATGTATAATCCATCACTTGCAGAGCCAGACAGCCAGCTATTAATTCTCTGGAATAGGCAGAAGCTAAAATCTGCTGTGGACTTATGCTGTGCTGGATCTTTTTAGTCAGTCAGACTAGTATCTAGGTGAATATATTTTACATCCCCTTATACTATAAATATGTCAACTCCAAAGTATATAGGAGGCAACAACCATAGATAAGATTGTAAAATAGTTTTCCTTACACAGTTTCCTGGATTTAGATGGCCAGAACTTGGTGAAACATTTGCCTTTCTAGATGAGAAATTCCAAACATGGCCTATGTCCAAAGATGACAACCTGAATTTAGAGGTTTTACAGATTCACTAAACAATATTTTTGAGAGAGGAAAGTGGAAAAGGAAATGTTAGCATTTAAAGTGATTATTAAGATGCTTCCCTGGGAAGGTGGGAATCATATGGGACTTTGAACCTGATGGCCTGATCATGTTTGCACAGCAGGGGGTTCAGTGTGCTACAAATTTGGGGGAAATTATATTAGTGATCATTTGAAAACCAGCTGATGTTTGTACACAGCACAAATCCTATGAGCCCTGCGGTCAGTCTCCATGGGAGTCAGGTATGCTTGCAAAGTCAGTCAAGTTTTATAATTAGCCGCCTGATTCAGTGCACTGCTCCAAGCTATCTCAGAAAGCTTTCCAACAATTTCAGGGAATGCAAGGTCATGGCAAGCAGACCTTTTTCTTCTAGCAGCTCGAGCCCTTGTGCTCCCTTTTGGCTGTAGGGGATGAATGTCCTTAAAGTAAATAAACACAGCTCCATATAGGGAGTTCAGAAGAGCCTTTGAAGATCGGTGCCCTGTCATCTCAGTGGGGATGTCAGAGCCCTGGAAACTGTTCTGTGGAAAGGTCTCCAAGCAGGCTCCATTCTCCTCTCCAAGTCTGCTGACACTGCAGGTGTTGCACAGATCCATGTAACCCCACTGCAGGGAAACTCTATTAAAGTTGCATAGTGGAGCACTCAAAGCCAAATACAAGTCAAGAATAAGGTTAAAGACACAGTTTTACTCCCCCATCCCCTTCCCACCCTGTATTCATTCTATTACTTTGCACTTGCCTCACTGCAGCATGTTTTTGTTTTGTTTGCGTTTTTTTCCCTGGGAAAGCACAATTATGTTGTAGGAGAGTGCCCAGGTAAAGCAGAGACGCCACTCGTGTGAGAGGCACTGTGCAAGAAGCTGTGCTGTCCCCAGGGAGTGCCCTCGGCATGCACGGGGAGTGGTGCTATCGCTCATCCGGCAGCGTGGTGGGCAGCTGAGAGTTACGGGTCTGTTTTAAGGAGGAGGGAGCAGGTGGAGCTGCTGCACCTCCAGAGAGGGCGGAGCTGCTGCACCTCCAGAGAGGGCAAGGACTCCCAGCCTGAGTGCAGGGCCTGGGTGGCTGCTGCTCTTGTGGGAACGGGCTGAGAGGAGATCTGTGTGAGCAGCTGAGGGCTGACTAGCAGTGTTAGCAGAAATAAATCTGAAAGAGGCATGCGGGGCTCAAACCTGACTGATACCTTGCTGGAAAGTCTCATCACATGCTTCTTGCTGGAGGAGGTTCCTCAAAATTAATTGGTGTGTGGGTTGGGGGTGCCCTTACCTGTGCTGGCAAAGTTTATTCTGCAAAAGTCTGAGGACTACGGCATGGGGCAGGATGGCTGCTGGTGGAGATGGAGCACAGCCAGCATATCTCTTCCTGACCAGCCTTGTCACTTCTGCCCTGTCCCCAGAGCTGGTGTGTATGTCATGAACCTGGGCCAAGACTTAACTGTGCACCTGCAGACTATGGAGATTGCTTTCCGTATGTCTCAGAAGCTGGCATGGAGGACTCGCTGTTTGCCTCAACGTATTAGTGAGAGCTGAGAAAAGTGTCTGGCTCCTCTTTTCCTTACAGCCATGTGAGTGGAAGTGAGAGCTCATTACAGACTTTCTCCTAGCTGGCCCTGGGGAAAATATTAGTTGGGGTTTGCTTCCTTCAGGGATGGGTTTTCCTGCCCGTTATTTACTGGGGCACGTTTCCTGTGAGACCTGTGAGAGGGCTGGGCCTTCCTGTAGTTGCAGCTACAGATGGGCTGGATGTCCCCACCACAGCAAGTCCTGCAGGCTGTAGAGCTGCATTTGCACACTAATAAGGAAAAAGCTAATAATCAATAAGCTAGTAAGTGTCTCAGGAGAGTCCAGACGTAGCTTATGAACACTTAACCTGAAGATTTCTGCGTCACACTCAGTGTGGTTTAAACCTGCCTTCTCTCTCTACTCTTGATGTGCCAGTGCACCAACGGTCTTTGTCCTGACCATTTATCCTTAGGCAGCAATGTGCAGGGCACCACGTGTGACCTGAGGACTTGCTCCAGGAGCAGCAGCTGAAGTAATGAAGAGCATATCAGCTGTGTTTCTTCCTTTCACATGGAGTGCATGCTGCCTCTCTGGACCAAATGAGGGATTTGCTGCTGAGAAGCACCCCAGTGCAGGTGGCTGCTGACACTGCTGGACTCTTTACACAGCGCCTGCTTTTTGCAGTGATGTCAACTACTGTACTGCTAAAAACAATAGGAAGTTAAACTCTGCAGATGTATTTTCAAAGTCTGTTTTATATCATACAGATCCCATGTCTGTATGGGATACCCAATATTGGCTCCAGTGGAATTTACGCTCTGCATCAGATAGACACCGAGTTTCCTTTAGGAAGCCTAAGCTAGAGGAAGAGGCACTGCTTATGTTTAATGAGGCCAGTTAGCCTGAAGCAATCCACCTGGCTACAGAAACAAGTTCTATGTGATGCTACTTTTGCTCTCTTCAAATATTTGGTGGAAATCTGAAGCATTTTCTAGTCAGGTTATAGCCAAATGCTGATTTTAGTCTCTGGGTATATAAACCACAGGGTAGAAAAAATAGATGGCTTTTGCCTTTTTTTGAAGAATTTATATCCTTGTTTTAAAAAGAACATCAAAAACTGAAGAAGCTGCAGATAGAAACCACAGAAATAAGAAAACCAAGTGACAGGCACTGAGCACCTCAAAGAAAGCCTGAGGGGTGACTTGATGTCGTATATAAACCCGGCCATAAAGGGATAGTGACAGTAAAAGACTGGTGAAGAAAGGACTGTCAAGGACTAACAGTTGAAAGCTGATACCATTGAAATTCCAACTGAAAGTAAGTCACCATTTTTGTGGCTCAATAAAGGAGCTAATGAATGAAATTTAATAACTCCTCATACACAGAGGTCAGACCAGATAATTGGTTCATTCCTCTGGGCTTAAGTTCTGTGAATGCAAGAACTGATGTACCTTCTGCAGTTTCACCAAGGAAAAAATATGTTGTAACTAGCAAACGTGTTGCCTCAACTCTGAACCAATTTGAAAATGTTTTCTATGATCTAAATGTGGTTTCCAAGTGTCAGAATTTTAGAGGCATTTTTGCTTCAATTTTTGGTAAAGTTATTCTGAGATCAATTATCTCTGAATTATTACTGTGTGCAATTTGGCAAGCATACATTGATTTTAAATAGATTTAAGAAAATATATGAAAAATAATATGAACGAAGAATCCTTTGAAAAGCTAATGTCTCTGAACTGAGCAGTATTTTTATCCTTTGGGAAATTAAACAAATTATTTTGCTTTCAGACTGGTATAAATTAGGAGTAATTAAACTAGTCAGCAGAGTGACATTTGTCAGATTGGATGTAAGAAAATTTGTATTGCAGGCCACCAACAAGGAACATCTTACAATGTTCTCCTTGTGGGTTTTCTCATTTCAGCTGTTTATTAAGATTGCTTAAATTATTCATGGTGTATAAATTACCTGATAAATTTGAGTTCTTCTTCTGTCACTGAAAAATTCACAGACTACCTCCAAATGCTGAAAAAGAAGCATTTTCAGCCACTGAATGTTCGTGGAGTTCACTTTGATAATCTGCATTTTGCTGCCTGTGGGCTGGTAGCCAGTGGGTTGTGTTCATCATGTGTTGCTGCCCCAGCTGGGCTTAAGTATGGCCATCTTTCAAGCAGTGAATAGACACACTCAGAAGATGAAAATCCCTTCAGGAACGGGCAGGAAGTAGGGTCCTTCTTGTTGGCCAAGCTCTGTCTCAGCCCCTGCAGCTGGGCAATTCTTGGACTGGACCAGGGCCTCCTGCCTGTCTTCTGCCCCCTCCATCCTCAGCAAAACCAGCTTATCCCTTCTGGGGCCCTTAACCTGCAGTGTCCAGCATGTGGAGTCATGGTCACACTGGAGCACGAGCCCTGCTGCCTTTCCTCTGCCCTGCGAGCTGCCTGTCCCTCACAGCCCCAGCTGGATCGTGGGGCTTCCTGCTGTGGGAAAGCAAAACTCCAGTCTCCTCATGAATGATCTTTTTCTTGTATGCATACATTCACATGCATATATTCATATGCACGTGTCTCTCCATATGCACGGTTATGTATTCATAAGGAGTAATTGGTAATCAAAGTCTGGGGAATGCAGGAAAAGCCTCTGCTGCCTGGCTCTCCTTCTCATAAATTTGCCTCCTGTGTGAGGGGGAAAAAAGTGTGGGATGAGCATGCATGCATTCATTGTTATGTACAGGGGGAATTCGCATTGCCTAATGTGTTTGAATTACTACATTGATAAAAATGTGGTTTTAACTGTTTGGAATGTTTACACTGAAGCACAGCGCTTTGTGTTTCTCTTGCCTTAGCCTCTGTCAAGCAATTCTCAAAATAGTCTCAGACTTGGAATATCTGAATTGATTACTGTTAACACTAGAGATATTTTGTCCCATTTGTGGGGGGAAAAAACCACAAGTTTTCAGGAGCGGAGATAGCTTGTAAAGATAGCAGCATTGAGAAGTTTGTTAGCTGGTCTGTAGTAATTCAGTTTATTTCCATAGCAACATTATCAGTTCAGCTTCAGAATTTAGAGATTTTTGTGTGCCTAGTAATTAGAACAAATATCCTCATTTTAGCAGAGATATTACATTTTTTTTGGCAAGAGCCTGGTAACTAGGCAAACTGACTGAAGAGTGAAATAATGTTCTATTTTCGTTGATTTCTCTTTCTTGGATCACTTCAGACTGCTTAACCAGCTAAAAGCAGACCACTACAGTCTGCTTTCTCAGTACATAAGACTGAATTTACCATTGAGGAGAAATCTATATCTATATCTAGATATATGTAAAATGTGCTCACAGTTATACAGGCTTGCCTATCTGTGCAGTCCATAGCAAAACACAAAGGCAGAGCTGAAGTACAGCAATTAAGAATTCCCATACAGTTCTCGTTTAAGTTGCTCCAGTATAACATGGCAGTGGCCTCTCTCTCTGACAAGGGATTTGAATGAGTTGCTGCTGAGCCCAGGAAGGGAGAGTATCCTGCCTGCTCACAAACAAGCCATGGGCTCTGCAGGGAAGGGAGGCCCCCATCCCATCTTGGCCTGACTTCTCACCCGTGTTCCTTTGGTTCCCTGAGGTCTGTGATCTTTTCCAGGGCAGGGTGCCATTTTCTCACTGAATTTGGTGGAATGACTCCAGTTTATACCATTTAGCCCCATATGTCCAGACTCTGCCTATTTCTTATGACCAGCCTGGCAGAGGATCCTGTTTCATAATTATACATGTTTGCATTACAAATTAAAACATAAGTTTTCTTCACACCAATGTTGTCTGCGAAAAGAGTTATGAAAAACCAAGTGGCCTCAGTGGGAGAACTTGGGTTTGTGTTCTCCATCCTCTAATCACTCTCAGCTCCTGCAGCATGCCATGTTTGCTCTATTTTCCCATCATGGGTAAATTTACCCATGGTGGGTAAACATCAGCCCAGACTGTGGCTGATGTGAGTTAGGTGTGTGGGGACAGACAACAGGCTGTTGCCTCCCAGGATGGGCAAAATATTCCTCTCTGTCTTCTGTACCTACTCAGCCTCTAATTTTCACAAGACCTGTGACTTTCACAAGTCCTGTGATTCAGGACTTCTGCCTCAGAGACCTCTTCCTTCCCTGAACCCAAGGGTGGCTAAGGAAGGACTGACGAATGCCTATACAATGTGATTGTGTAATCATCAATTTCCCTAGAAGCAAGGCTAAAAAGTCGGCAGTGTTTCCACAGTAAATCCCTGTTTCTAGGCAGAGTTCACAAAGACGCATTAGATATCTACCTACTGGGTCAACATGCTTTGGGGGTATTTTTAAAGTTTTTTTTTTCCCTATAGTCAATTTGCTTTTTCAATTCACTCTAAAATTAAACTAACATTGGAAATAGACCACTTTTGAGTGGCACAGCAGGTTCAGCATATGCAGGGGGTATATAGTGGAAAATAGCATTAGAAGACTTGTTGCTGTTGCTAATGAGTTCCGAACATAAGAGAACAGTTAATGTATTCATAACAGACTTACACTCAAAGATTTGTAAATAATGTATGACTTTCTGTGACTGGGAAGCCAACTATCATAAAGCTTGGACCCAAGTAGAAAATAATTTTGTAGCAGCAAAGGACTTTGGATTTTGCAGATGCAGCAATTCAGCTATAATCCCCCTGGTAGGGGAAAAAAAATTATTTAGTCAACTTACGATGGAATATCTGTGGACTTATAATTCTGGTTTTATGGCCTCCTGGTGTTCTATCACAATTTGGCATCTACTTTCCCCTAAGGAAAATGAAACTCCTTGCAGTATGACCAGTATTTTGCCAACTTGTATTTATCTGTGAAAAAAATACTATTATAAATCTAAATTAAAGACAGCAGAGAAATACCCTGTTGGCATATGACCTCCCTGTCAGTGATGGATTTGTGTGTAAATTGGCAGATAGTAACTATTCCTCGGAAATACTAGTGAAATAGACAGACATACTTTGAATGTGAATCATGGTGGCCTTTTGTGAGTCTGGAACACTGATTCCTTTTACCACGGATTTAAATGACTGAACTACTGTTAAAAGTATGAAAAAATCCACGCAAATGCTTTTTTTGTAAAGTTGCAATAAAAATTAGAATGTCTGCTCAACAAAAGGCAATGGCAAAGGGGACAGCTTATAGACTGGATTCAAAGGAACTTCCTTTGTTCCCAGTTGAGCTGTTTTTATAAAGGTGAAATGAAGGTGTGAGCAATGCATTGCTGTAACCAAGACCTATTCCAAAATAGCAATTGAGCATTGATGGCAACCTTTCTACATACAGTGAAGTAGCATTGCTTATGCTCCATAAGAGCAAAATGACGGGAGTGTCCAGAGAAGGGCAACGGATCTGGGGAAGGGAATGGAGCTCAAATCTGATGAGGAGCAGCTGAGGGGGCTGGGTGTGTTTAGCCTGGAGAAAAGGAGGCTCAGGGTGGGATCCTATCACTCTCTACAATGATCTCTACAACAAAGGAGATTGTAGCCAGGTGGGGGTCGGTCTCTTCTCCCAGGTAGCAAGTGACAGGACAAGAGGAAATGGCCTCAAGTTGTGGCAGGAGAGGTTTAGACTGAAAATTAGAAGTTGCTTCCCATAACAGATTGTCAAGCTTTGGAGCAGACAACCTGGGGAAGTGGTGGAGTCACCATCCCTGGAGGTATTTGAAAGATGTGTAAACCATTTGGGAATATGGTTTAGTGATGGATTTGGCAATAATAGGTTAATGGTAGGACTTGATGATCTTAAAGGTCTGTTCCAACCCAGACAATTCTATGATCCCTTTGATTGGCTCATATAAGGCAATTTTGGCTCTAAGAGGGGAAGTGGACAGATGAAGGTCGTGGTGATGTGGGACAAGAAGTGCTGGTTGCCTATTCTGTTAGTAAGTTTGTGTGAGGACAACAGCTCTCTGGTCAATTCAACCAAGCTGTCTTCGCTTGGGAAAAGTTTTTCTCCTTGCTGGGAGCCACACTCCTGAAGGAGATGGAGGGTTTGAAGGCCCTTGCTATCAGACAAACTATGACCTTTCTTTAAAATTCACTTTGAGCTTTTGGACACGTGTGTTCTTCAATACTGCATTGATCTACAGGGCCCATGAGACTGAAGAATGTTATTCAAAGCTCCTAATTGCATTGTTCTCAATTTTAGTAGTTGATAGGGAGAACTTTTAATTTTTTTTTTTTTTTTTTTAATTCCTCTGGGGTTTTTGTTAAAATCCTTTGGGGTTTGGAGACAATGTTGAGTTAATAACTGTAGATACATTTTCATGAGATGTATTTCCATGTCTCTTGGCTTCAGGAAGGGGGTCAGTACAGAGAACAAGGAGATTTCTTCCCCCGACCTCAAAATTTTGGTAAGGTAATGATCAGGTAATTATTTATGGGGATATGGCAAAATAAATTGACTTTATGGGATTTTTTTGCCCTTTGTTCAGTGAAGACTTGAGATCTAGAAGATATGTCTATCAGTGCTTATAAGCATAATTTGCAAGGCTCAGTTTCACAAAGCTTTTATGAACCATTTATGGACATTTCCTGATTGACAGCAAACAAGAAATTGCTGTTCTAAAAATTCTGCTTTCCTAGGAGACTGTATCCAAAGAACCTTTTTTCAAGTGCTGGTGCCCTTAGCAGCAGTACATAACTTGTTGAAATGAAGGAACAACTGAAAAATTATATATGTTTATAGTTCCAGCTATTTCAAAAGAAGTGAGTCAAAATGTGCCTCTTTGCCCATGAAACATAGTAGTATTTTGCCTTCATGATTAAGATAAGTCACCGTGGCTATCTTACTGTGATAACTACGTATTAGGACTGACATTTAGGTACAAACCGGTGGGAATCTGGTCTGCTGCATACAAATGAGGAGGCCCCTACGCAGAAGCATGTCTTTGGCCTTTCTCTGTGTGATTCTTGCACCTCATGCATGAAAAATAGAATTGTGAAAGGGTTTTTAAGGCTGCAGTATGTTGTGGGATTTGTTGCGAGGAGTAGTGAGAACCAGAAAGCCAAAGTGGCCTATCATATTTTGTCTGATAAAGGGATTTGTATGGCCTGCTGCAAAATGTAAGTGGAGTAGTGTTTCTGACTTAATGGGTAGTGCATAGTAGTAAATAAGAAAGAGAAGAGTTAGCGGTGTTTCTTTGCTTTAAATGTTAATGTAGGACATCATAATCTACAATGCAAAATCAAATAAGGTCTTTGCCCAAGAAAGCTTCCTATTAACTGGTGCAGAGTGGGGATTACTTTTGCTAAATATGTTTGGGAGACGTTTTTTCTATTCTCTCTGCGCTGTGATTCAGTGGACTGAGGAGTTAAGTTCTCCTGTTAAATGGGGAAGGTGAAACATTAAGGACAGTAAGTGTATCTGGCCTGAAACGGAGGAATTACTGGGAAACGTGAAGAGAATTTCTTTGAAGATTTAATGGAATATGAGTGAGTGGCATTTCCTTATGGTGCCAGGAACAGAATGGTGGACCCCTGGATCAGAGTTAAAATTGAAGACGAGGCTGTCAGCTAGAAAGAAAACCTACCCAGGAGGCCCCAAACTTGGGAGCACTTGGACTGGTAGCCATAGATGCACATGAAAGCTTTACTTTAGTTCTTTTCCCCCCACATTCTTGGGTAAATCCTTTCATTTTGCAAGGCTGTCCTGCACTGTTGAAAGGGAACATACCCCTAGACACAACCAAGGTCTGCTCACACATAATCACACAGAAGGCAGAAGGTTTTGCAGATGTTGGCTTCTGTCTCACATGAGATTGGAGGCATAAACAGTGTGTGTTGGTTGCAGGACTGGAAGAAAGGGAAACTCATTGGGATCTGCTAAAAGAGTGATAGCAGGAAACCTGCCAAACATAAGGTACCTGCTAACGATAGGGATGTGGTCTGATAACATTTAAACTTCATAGCACATGAGAGCTATGTTATGACTTCAATACTGTCCTTCTGGTCACCCAAATTAAGTACCTGAACTGAGTGTGTTGTTGCATATGATTGTTGAGAATGTACCTGATTCACTTTCTGTTTATTTTAGGTTTTAATATCTTGTAAACAAGACTATTTGGCACTCTTTCTTTGCAATTCATTGCTGTATTGTTGACTCATTGTCCACGATAAAGTGAAAGGGAGATAAACTGCAATTGGCTCTGTGCTTTTCACCCTACGTGATCTCTGAATGCTTGACATGACCATGACCCAGTTGAGACGCCACTGAAATATGTACACTGAGTAATTGTGTAATGATTGGCTGGGTGGAGACTACAAGTGAAAAACACCGAATGAGTTGCAATTCCAGGGAGCTTTTAGCAAAGCAGTACACTGGTAATTCTGTTAGTGTTTGTTTATGGAAGGAAAGCTTCTCACAACGTGTTTGAAAAGCTAAGGAAAGCATTTTCAGACCATAGTAATAATCAGTTATGGTCATTTAAATGACCACAAAAGATGACTTGTCAGGTAGCTGCTTGGCTGGTTTAGATTTAAAAGTATTATTCAAGAAAGTAGTTGGACTAACCTGGAAAAGATGGACTAGAGAACAAGGAGGTTTGTCTTCATCTAATTAGACAATTATGTGTTCAATATTGGAAACAAATGTAACGGGTACAACTCTGGTCATTGCTGTTGTTATTGCTTCAGAGCCATTACACTGATGTTAATAAAATCAGTAATGGAGATGAAAAGGAACATCTACGGCCCAGGTATACTTAAGATCTGCGTTGCTGCAGAACAGTTTTGTTATACTTTCTAATAAAAAGCAACAGTGCTTAGTTAAATCACTTAGAGGAATTAAAATACTGAGAAGTTAATACTGATCCTTCTAATTATTGAATAAATTAACATAAAGGAAATAAACGATGCAATCCTGAACTTAAAAGAAGGTAATTTTTTTAGAATTATAATCTCTTTAATTGTTTTTTTCTTAGTATTCAGGTGTGATTTTTTTTTACAGCTGACGTAAAAAAGATATATAGAAATCAAACCAATTATTAAAGAAAGTCTATAGAAAGAGTTGCTTGCTCTTTGATTCAATAGATATATTTACTTTCATATAATTTATGAAGACAAGTGCATTCACAGAAGTTTTAAAAAGTTTGTCTTTTTAGATTCACATCACAATAGTGCTTCCATTAGTAGTGTACCCACGTTCCATAATTCACATCTTTTCCACTAAAAATACATGAAGTCATGTTGACAATGCAGAATGCAAGAATTCTGTGAAACTATTTCACAGAAGGAATTGTAGAGGTGATAATTTAAATTTTTTTCCTGGTTTGTTATTTTGGCTACTGCTTTTTTGTCTGCTTTCTTAGTTGGGTTTTGTAGCAGCTGATGCCAGTATGAGAAAGGATGTGTGCAGGGAGCCAGAGCAAGAAGTTGTCTTTGGTAGTCTGATCATAAATCACAGAATATGTCAAGTTTGAAGGGACCCACAAGGATCATCGAGTCCCACTCCTGTCCCTGCACAGGACCATCCCCAAGAGTCACACCTTGTGCCAGAGAGCAGTGTCCAAACTCTTCTTGAACTCTGTCAGGCTTGGTGCTGTGACCACTTCCCTGGGGAGCCTGTTCCAGTGCCCAGCCACCCTCTGGGTGAAGAACCTTTTTCTAATATCAAACCTAAACCTCCCCTGGCAGTTTCAGGCCATTCCCTTGGGTCCTGTCACTGTTCACCACAGAGAAGAGATCAGTGTCTGCCTGTCCTCTTCCCCTCACAAGGAAGTTGCAGACTGCAATGAGGTCTCCCTTCAGTCTCCTCTTCTCCAGGCTGATCACACTCAGTGACCTCAGCAGCTCCTCATGGGGTTTCCCCTCCAGACCCTTCACCATCCTCACTGTCCTCCTTTGGACGCTCTCTAATGGCTTAATATCTTTATAAAGTCCCACAAGTTTCAGATGTCTTCAGCAATGTGCTGAAAGAGCGAAGAGAAATAAAAATAGGTGAACACTATCAGACTTGCCATTACGTTCAGAGGACTTATTTTAAATTAATTTGAAGTCTGTGCATTGATCAGTCCTTAGTTTGGATGACAGGCACTGTGTTGTAAATAGCGGTGAAAATTACTGAGGATGTTATCTAACCTTTCCTTGTAATGGCAGCATCAATCACTCCATGATTAACATGCTCACAGGCACTTTTTTCATCTTCTGCTATAGCATCTCTTACAGTAAAAAAAAAAGGATTAACAGTTGAGCACTGAAGGAAAAGAGTCTTCTCTGAAAGAGACTCCCATAGAAAAACTTAATTTGTCATGTGTCACTTGGAATAATAAAGCACAGAGGGATACCTTCCTCATCCCTCAGAATCAACAGTTTTTAAAATATAAATGGAAATATATAACTAAGAATGAGGATTGTTTTTCCACCAAACACCTGCAACCAAATTATATAGTAACTTTGATTTATAAATGCATTTTTTTATGGATTGGGCGAGATCAGTCTAATCACATTTTCACAGCCAAAATCTCATCCTTCTGGGATATCAGTCAAATATGTGCATCCTCCCACCCACGTCTTGAGCATGACTATTTATTTAGCAAGATTCAGGAACAGCATGTAGTAAAGAAATCTAACTGCAAATAGTAAGATAAAGCAAAAGGGGAAAACATTTAACTGCATACTAAAATATAACTTTCTATTTTGTTAAGTTTTCAGAATGCTCTTTTGAAGAAATAGTCAATTCTCATCACTGCTTGTACTCTAAACAAATGAGTAAAGAAAAGTGTACCCAATAGATAGTAGTGTAAGAGGTTACTTTATTTACTGTGCTCTCAGAATATTTTATGAATATTTAATCTGATATTGCTTTTTCTCTGTACTGTCCTGGGAGAGGTTATGCAATAATTTCCATGGCCAGTAGAATTTCCAAAGCACGTATAATTCCCCCATCAAAACAATTCTGAGAGATTAGAAAGTGTTATTTACCTACAGCTTCTGGGGCACACAGGACTTAAGCTGTCAACAGGTCACTGTCCTAAAGATTGCATCCTTTAGTATTTTGGAGTCACTAATCCTCTGAGCTGAAAATTTCAATTTCTCTGACTTTTAAAACCCAGAACTTCATCCTGTCACAGAAGCGCTGCCTCCATGTTTGAAAGCTGCTCACAGTGTTCAGTTCCTCCAGCACTGCACTGGCCGAAAGCTTGTGCTGAAGTGCAAGCTGCAACTCAGGCAATGAAATTAACAGAAAAGTTATTCTAGAAAATAGAAATTAATAGAAAAGGTAGTTTGAATGTAATCTAGACTGGTGCTTGTGTTAAAAAACCATACTGGTATTTTAATAGATATTCTGTAATTCAAAGAACTTTCCTATTGACCTAGATTGAAATGGGGTTTTCCCATTTTGATATCTTTTGAAGGCATCAAATGAACAGAGCAAGAGTCTTCCCCAAGGAGCATCTTCAGCAGAAACCAAATAGTAAGTAATACAGGAGGCCTGCAAGGTACATCTTGCAGACAGCTACTTGATTCCATTTAGTCTGATGGGTACCTACAGAAATTACACTGCCTTGTAACTGTAAAGTAGCATATGATACCCTGTTCATGTGCAGCCCCATGCTTTCTTTTGGACTAGATATCGGGACTGAGGTGAAAAGGAAGCCAGGGCTGCCACCATCTGAATGTGAAAGCAAGCCCACAAACCCAACGGTATTTTTGATCAGTGGGTCTGCTGCCAGTGTCAAAATGCGTTATGAACAAATGACCAAATATTTCACAGATGTAATGCAATAGGACTCAAGCTCCAAGGCCAGAAATATCTAAGTGTAAAGATAACTGATGTTTGCAGAGATACCTTAAAAATTTGTCTCCTGGTGCATGTAATGGGATTTTTCCCATTTGTTTGCCACATAACTGAGGAATGGAAAAGTTAGAGTATGGTAAGATCATGATCAGATTAATTTGTTTTTCAGTTACTGCTGGGTATATTTTATTTCTGAGGCTGGGACAAGATCCAGCATTTTTAGCCTGAATGTGGATAATACAGGTTACAATTTTTTCCTCAAAATGTCGGACTGTTTATTTTTCCGGTTTGACATTATATAATCACAGATATTGTAATTATAGGTATTCATTTTTTGTGATGAAATGTGGCTAGTGTAACAACATTCTTTAAATAGCTCTTTTTCAGTAAGAAAGAAACATTTGGTGGTATCCCATTCTGCCATTTAATTGAGCTATGTGAAATATGTGAACAGGGAGAAGAACAGAAATTCTTAAACCCCAGAACATCTGAATTAGACATGTGTCTGTCATGTCCCAATCCTGGAATGAGTGCAAATGTTTTTGATGCTGTGTTAGAGGTGCTGTAGTAAAATAGGAGAAATTCCAAGGAGGAATGACTAGCACTGTGAGGGAGGTGGTGTAATACAAGCAAGCCCAGCAGATACCTACCAGTCACCTCAGTGAACGTGACCAGGCCTCCATCATGGAAAACCAGTGGTAGGACCTACAAGATGTATGTGCTGCTGGAATTCTCTGCCCACAAAGTTGTAGCAACAGAGATCTCTGGAACTGAAATGAAAACCTTTCCTAAGTGTCTTTCAAAGTGGTGGCAGAGAAGAGACAATTTCTTGATTTGGATTTCCTTGTTGGGAAGAGTTCTTTTAAGAGCCAGAGTATTTTTTTTCTGCGCAAAGATCTGGATGCATATGAACGTTAAAATGTAAACAAGCTGTCAGATTTCACTCCATTAGTGCTTGAAGTTCATTGCTTTAGGCCGTGAACACCTAAGAGGATAAGTTATAGAGGTTTGTCTTCTTGTAATGTGTTCTGTTTGCCAATCTTAAATCTGCTTTTTCTTCTATATCTAAAATCGTAAATTTGGCATAGGAAGGCCAGTCAGCAGTGTTACGTTAAGCAGTGAAGCATCCCAAGGGAGTCTAGATGAGCTCTGTCAGGTGTGCACTTCTGTGTGCTTCCCTCAAGGATGATCTTTTCCTCCAGAAAACATTAAATTATTAACTTCACTGATGCAATTTACTGTGATATACTGTAGGATCCATATTTTGACTTTCAGATAGATAATCCAAGTAATATTCTGTGAAAGATGGTCTGCAAATAGTCTAAGAAGCATGCAGTAAAGGAGATCCTTTATGCAAAAGTAGTATAAAACATCTAGAATAAACTGATGGGGGGAGCCAGGATATGGATCCTTTCATAGCATGGGATTTTGTTCCTGCAGAGGGCTTTCCACATAGGTTTCATGAACTGATACTATGAAGTACTTTGTGATCTCCTTTATCTGCATGTGCTTGCTGTGTGTCATTTTTGTCTTACCCTGGGACAAGGCCCCAAGCCCAGTGCTGGAGGGAAAAGCTTTCCCTAAAGGCTCAGTAAGTCCCAGCTTAGGCAGATACATTGCTGCTGGAATACACCAGGCAGAAATGAGAAGGGGTAGTTGGTCCGGGCAGAAGATGTTGTTGGAATTCCTGATGGTGCTCCTAGGATCTCCCAATGATATTCCCTAGAGCCTGACTCAGTCAAGAAAACAGTGGCAGTTCTGGGAACAAGGAGCCTCTGCTATCTGTGGGATATGCCCACTATATCCCCATTGTCTCTACGCTTGATTGAGTTCCTGTGTCAGACAGCCTTCCACAGCCACAACAGCCATCCTGCCCTTTGCACCAACACACTTTGTGTCTTCTAGCAAAGCCTAGTAGCCAATCCATGCCCTTTGGAGGTCTCGCCACGGGACTCTGCGTTGCTTCTTTTACATTGATGGAGTTGTCTTAGCAACAGCCAGAAGTTTAGGGCAGGGCAAGATGTGATCTCTATTCTGTACAGTGCAGTGCAGAATTCACATGGCCATACAAATGTTTTATGACAATAATTTTCCTTCCCCTCCTTCAACAGATTGTCATGGTGTTCTTTTAGCAGCTGAACTTCATTTTGTTATTTGTTGCCCATTAATACTGCTTCTAGGAAGGACTGACAAAACCATTACTGAAATTGTTCACTTACAGTTATAGATGGTATCCAAAGGATCTGCTATTTTGTTGAACTGCACAGTTCAGTAGATTTTCTAGCCTCACACTGATTGTGGGTTGCTGTGCTAACGATAGCAGCATGTGACAGCAGAAGTGCCACTGCTTGTACCAAGTGCAATCATCACTGTGGCATCAGAAATGAAAACCAGCTGAGAAAATAGGGAGTTTTGCTCCTGAATGTGCCAGCATTGAGGTTTCTTGCTTGGCATCATAGCACTGTGAAAATTTGGTTGGGATGGCTCATTCAGTCCAGGATCACCTAAGTGTCCATTCTGCTTGCTTTCTGGTGCTATTGATTTTCGGGGCATGGTTCACAGCCAGTTTGGTCAGGAGAAATATGATAAATGAAGTTAGAAGTTCTGCTATTGTGCCTTGCCAGTGAGATGTAATTAACCAGTGGGGAGTCATGGGTCTGGAGAAAATTTGTCTGTTCCTACAGGAGAAGCAATATGACTTCCTGACGGATTTAATTCTGTTATTCTGTGAAGATGGTGCCTGTGATGTCTAATCAGCAGCAGGAGTGGAAGTACAGAGCACAGTCAGAGCAGATTAAATCTTCATGGTTTCCAGTTGCTATACTAGCTTTTTTAGCTGCTAATATCTTGATTGAAATGTGATTTTTTTTCTTCTTTTTTTCCTATATAACACTCATATGCAATACACTGGTCATATTTTATCCAAGAAGGACAAAAATTACATGCAAGACACCAACCCCTTCTGCCAAGCTATAAGCTGCAGAGGACAAGGACACTAATGAAAGTATCACACAGGTGTCTCTTAAGTCCCTTTTCCATAGGCTGATGCCTGAAATACTTACCCTTTTACCATTAATATTTCCTAGGATTCTGCCTGGACATGTCACCTACTGCAGAGAAATTTGGCTTCAGCAGTCAAGCGGGCCAGGCCTGTGCTCGGGGCAGGACCAAAGCTGGGGATTTTGGTTGTGCAATGGAGTGCACAAGCCTGTTGCTTTCAGCCCCTCTTTGGGAAGGGTGTCCAGTTTGCCAGCCTCTCTGCTTCCAAGGAAGGTCCTGGGACTTTCCTCAGCTGAGCCTTTGGATGCTGCTGGCTTTAAACTTCCTGACACAGCAGAGCTGTTTCTTACAGTGCTTCCCATTGGAAGAACTGAATCATTCTGAATTTCACATGCAGGTGGTTTTCCTTCCAGCACAGAGAACAAAAATTGTTCCTCCTCCTTTAATCAGTTTTACTTTAGTTTACTGCCATCCTCTCAAGTGGTATTCAACTCCCCAGGGTGTGAATTGGAGATGTTTATTTGTTTAGAGAAAGCATTGACTGAAATGTAATTAAAATTGTACAAACATTTGTATTACTCTTACAGAGTGTAAATTTAGACAAAGTTTTTCATGAAAGGTTGCCTTCTAACCAAATAATCTGTAATGTTTGAAGTCATAAAGGTATGTTCATACAGGCAAATAAATGTGTTACCTACCTGTCATTTGTGATACTCAGCAGATGATAAAAATAAACTAGAATAAAAAGGAAAAAAAATTTATAGAAAATGGAGAAGGTAGGCAGCAGGTATATTAGTGGTAAGCAAAGAAAATTGGAAGACAGGCTGAGAAGAAATGACATGCTGTTTGGTTTTTTTATGGACACTCATTATTTCTGCAGGGAACATCTGCTCTGCAAGTGTTCTTTGCTGCAGCTCACAGCAGAGGTGAATAACCCGAGGTCACCTCATCTTCAATGCATATTATATCTCATCCACATTTCAGTTGATTCTGGCTCCTTCTGTTTTCAAGTTTAAATACAATTCTGAGGTTTCTGGTTGAAGTCCCTCTCCTCCATCCCAACAGGAGAAATATTCAATTTTGGGGACGCATTCATATATATGATGGTTTTTATCTAAGATGCGATAAACCCTTGTGTTACTAAGTTACTGTTTTAAACACTGTGGACAGAGGTAGTTTAGCCGAAAACCTTGTGCATATTTACCTACATTGTAAATGTCTGAGTTCAGATGAATCCAGCCCTTAAGTATCTGTTGACTGTGATTTGTGACACCTATCTTGGGAGATCCTGAAAAGCTTTCCAGATCTGACTTCCTCCCCTGTGTACCTCAATATCTGGAAAAATTCATCCCATTATATTTAGGTGTTTACTTGTGGAGGAGCAAAGATCACGGCATGCTAAGCATGTTAAAGGTTTTCTTCAAGTTTACATAAGATATTCCTTTTATTTGCTGTGTGAATTGTTCTTTATATGAAGGCATTCAAACCCATGTAATATCAGCATACCTAGCTGTGAAAATACCAGAGACACCGTCTTTGATATTTTCAAGGAGGTTCAAACAATCACTGTTTCTCACTCAAAGATGTGAAAATTACTTACCCAAGCAAAAGATACTGTGCTTGACTTTCCTTTTAGTTACACTGGTGCAAATTGAGAGTTGCTGGTGTCAATTACGTTTTGTCTGGCTTAATGGAGATAACAATCAGGCCCCATGGCTTCTAATCAGGTTTGATATTACCATGGTGGGTTGTTATAATCCCTTAAGTGGCACCATGTGGTAAGAAATCAATTGTGTTATGAAAATTACTCAGCTTTTCAGTTGTGCTAGTGTACCCTGGTCTAATTGTCTAATTTTACCTTCTCAATAAAGAAAATCTTCAGAATTCCCTATTGTACCACATCTCCAGTAGGCATCCATATTTGTAATTCTCAGTATAAAAAAGAATGACAAATATTTTTGGTCAAAGAAGTTTTGAATACGCAACTCAGAATAACTAGCCACTAGTAAGCAGCACACTGTCTTAACAATCACCTTGTAGTTGTCTGCTATACTTGGTGCACAAATGCTTGGGTAAATTGTT
>WEKY01031569.1:0-14155 GCA_013390045.1 Picathartes gymnocephalus | reverse complement strand
CACGGAAAATGAGACTTTGAAATGGAAATTCTGCCTCAGTTACAGCCACAGCAGTGCTGCTCCGAACCGTATATTGTTTTCTTTTTTCCGTCGTCAGCCAAATCAGGCTCACCGCTCCTTGTTCAAAGGAGAAGTGTTAACTTTCCAGAATTCCCTGTGCTGCTGCTTACAAGTCTTACAGACGTTGTCAAATGTTGTATCCAGTAATCCATGTCTTTGAGCAGGTCTTGAGTTTCTAAGAAAAGGCTATTCCTCTCTGACTTCCAGAGTCTTGGAGCTAGCTCTAGGATACAGGGACCCCAAACTAAATAGAAGGTATGTTTTCATATTCCAGTGCTTGTGTGTGATTCTAGGCCAGTGTATGCATTTCTGCTGGATAGCCCTACCCCAGCTGTATGCTTCTGTGTTACCACACTGCCATCAAACCAGTAACTGATCATAAAGCTTGTGTAGAGTAAACCACTATTGGATATTTGTGGGAACAGTTAATATATCACTGGGAAGTTCCTTAAATGTTTGCTCAATAAGAAAGTAAAGTGAGATAAAGTGAAGGTTAGTTGATTGTCAGGCTGGAGCTTCTACATGATTCGATGGCCACTGTAATTGTGAGCTACTGTTAACGTATTTCTTTTTTTTTATGCTGTCTCTTCTGGAATTAATTTTATTTCTTCTAAATATACAAATTCTGATCTAATTCCATTTGGAGAGGTCCTATGTTTTGGCAGATGGCAGAACTTTCTGCAGAGTGGCTTGCAAATGTTGGGGTGTGAAGCACACTTGGCAGTGATGCTCAGAAAATGATCTGGTGGGATCTGTGAAGCATGTTGTGCTGCTATGCAGTACCTGGGAGAACGAAACCATGAGCACAGTGTAGTCTGCCCAGACCTTGCACAGGGTGGCTTAAAGCATCACTCCTTGGCATTTTCTCCAGTGCTGAAACAGCAGGATTTTAGCTGCCAATCCTACCTGGCCATCTGGTGAAAGAATGAGAAAGAACTTTACAGGGACTAATTATTTCCCAGATTAATACTGCTGACAAGTACTCCACAAGGCAGTGTGTATGTTTGCAGGGTGTTATGCTGCTAGAAATGCCTTTAATTATTTTGCCTGTGATTGGCCGAACACTGCAATTCTGTGCTGGCATTCTGCCCCAACATCACCATCTGTGTATACCATAGTATTTATTTCAGAACTTTCTGGAGATTTTTCCATTTTCAGATTTAAGAGCCTGGATTAAGTGAATGTTAATAGAAGGTGTTAAAACAATCTATTTTTTTTAACACAGTTTTTCTCTCAAAACTTGTCAAAGTCTGCTTACTAATGATATGCTCTGTGGGTTGTACTCTAGATGTAACTGCTCTCAGGCACTGCAGTTTAAATAGAGTGTAAGACTTATGCATTGATTAATTTCTCCATGTTTTCTTCTTAAGAGAAGCCACTGTGACATACTTACTTTTATATACCTTGTAACTAAGGTATAATATTTATTATGTTTTAATGAGCATATGAAAAATGCAGCATTGGTTACCCATGTTAAAAATATTTATGCTGCACTTGGAAACACATCAATAATGTGATCAAAGATGTCAATATAATCAATGTAACCATCAGAAATGTTAAAATAACAATAGAAATATTACTGGTTTCCAAATATTAGAAATACTAAAGTTTAAACTGTTTTTTCTCTCATGACTTCACTAGATTCTGATTGATGATGATTTTCTTCCCAACACAGAATTCTAGTGCAATTCCACATCCAATCAAAGAACTGTTCCTTTTAAACTGAATTATCTACAGAGCTCATATTTAGAATAATTTCAGATTAAAATGCCCATAGATTCTCTTTGACCTTTTGTGTTACTGAGTCTTCAAGGTCTTTTAACACTTAAGCTGTACAAAACTAGTCTGATATGACAAACCCTCTAGGTTTTTGTGTTGTTTAGACAGATGTCCTGCCTTATTTACTGAAAAATGGAACAATCACCCACTGGAGCAACACATATGGTCTAAATTCACTGACCTATATTCATTGATAAAAAGAAAATCTCTGGTGGAACCTCAGAGAGGGAAGAAACATCATGTTATCCCTTCAGAGAGAAAAAAAGATAATCAAAGGGTTTAAAGAATACTGGGGAGTTTATATAAGATAAAAATGATTTTGGAGTGAAAAATAAGTCTTTTTCAACTCTGAGAGCAGAAACAGAGGAAAGTAGTGGAATTTGTGAAAATTGTGGAGGGATAAAATGGAAAAGGCAAGATTTATGGGGTCGCAAGAAGCACCTTGTAAATGAAGCAGAGTTGGTGTTCTTGCTTGGGGGAAACCTCTGGATTTTTCAGTCTGTGCTCAGAAATATCACCCAGTCCAAACCCCATAGCTAGTACAGAACTTTTCAGGAAAAAAACATCATCGCTCATAATTGAGAAAGGAACAGGTAAGATGAGACTCCTGAACTCAGTATCTTAGATTATTAAATTGCTTCAGGGGTACAGTCACTGTTTCTTACCACAATGATTACTGCAGTCAACCTAGAAACTTCTTATGAATGGTTAAATAAAACCTGTATGCTTTCTTTTTTGTTACCCTTGCATTTGGCAAAGGTTTTCCTTATTTGCATGAGCCTGTTAGAGCTCTAGCACAGTGTAACTCAAAAGTTTGCTCTTAATGCAGTGTCTGCCTAACCCTGACTCTGAATGAAGAGGTGCTTCCTACCCCAGTGAGGGCACCTGTGCCGTAGAGCCAGAGTGATGCTGACAGGACTGTTAGTGATGACCCAGAGAATTAGATCTGTTCCTTGTGCAGCAGCTCTCTGCTCCCAGTGCATAGCTTCCCAGAGAATCTGTTCCTCTGTGTGGTGTTAAGTCCAGAGTAGGTAACATACAAGCTGAGTCACCTCTGCAACAGAAGACACTCTTGAACTGCAAGAAGACAAGTACTTTTACAAAACAGACTATTTGACTGCCTAATTTACATTCAGCTACCAGAAGCCTGGGTGGTGGTTTTCCTTGAAGGAGTCAAACCTGTTTTTCAAAGGTTTTTCCAGAGCCCTGCCCATAGGATCCAGCATTCTAACTGTAGGAAATACTGTTGCAAAACAAGGAGCCAAGATTTACCTGACTTTAACCATATGAAAGAGTCAGGATGTTTCAGACCACAAGTTTAACTTGAATTTCCGTGGAGAAGAGCCCTCTTCTCTCAGCAGGTTGCAGAGTATGTCTGTATGACTTGCTTAAACTCAGTGCTTACCTCTTGGGCAGCAAAAGTTTGTTGAAAAGAAACTCTGCTCTACAGAAATGAAGTGATTTGCCCTTCACTAAGATTGTCTGGAGTCCAGAGACCAGAGTTCAGACCTCCAAGTCTGAGACTTTGGCCTGACGCAGAGGTTGCACTGTAGGTGTCTAGGTCTGAACACCCCTCAGGCAGCGTTTAGGTCAGCAGAGAAAATCAACTCATCTCAGTCTGAGCTAGGTACATAGAATGAGTTGAATGAATCATGCCCTGAAAATACTTAATTTTCTCTATTGTTTGTAAAAGGAACCTGAGGTGACTAGTTCAGCTGTAGATGCTTGCAGAAAGGTGAGATGAGTCCAGCTTCTCATCATAGCCTTTACTCTACAAATGCTGGTCTTTAATAACAACAGACTGCAGCAAATTGCTGCTTCTTTTGGATCTGTGCTCTGGAACAGGGAATAGACTGGACTGGTTGGGAGATGGCCAGTTGAGATTTCAGTCTTAAACACAACTAAGACAATCTGCTGCTATGTGTTGTGAGTGATGGATCACAAGTAAATCAAATCTTAAATCTTGATTCTAGTCACTTTTACTAATATAAAAGCAAAGGATAGGTTGTTGTGGCTTATTGCAGATAGGATATCAGGTAATAATAAACAGCTTTAGTACCAATAGTGATTTAAATTTAAGGTCCCCATACACAGTTTTCCACAGTATTTTTAATCATCTCACTTCTTCATGCTCAGTGCTCTGGAGACCCCTTTTCTCACACAAGTATCTGCCTGGTGCCCTGTCTCTGGATTACAGGACTGGTGCTCTTTTTCACATATGTTCCTTGCTCCAGATTCTCTAAGCTTTTTCCTTTCAATACAGGACCAGCCTATTGTCACAGCAGCTTGGGTTGGCTTAAGCAACATGTAAGGGTAGAAAAATTGAAATGTCCCTGAGAGCTGTAGTGTGAAATGTCTTCCCACTGAATAGTCGAATGACAGAGCATTAGACAGGATACACCTGAGCATCACACATGATTTAAATCTGTTGCTCCCTCACAGCATGATGGTGCCCTGTGTGCCTGAGCTATGTCTATGCAAAGGGAGTAGGCTGGATGTGATGTTTGAGTACTCTGTCTTAACTTTCCAGCTGCTGTTTATATTACATTACCTCACAGAGCATCCAGATGAGAACAGGACCTTGCTCTGTGAAGCACAAGGAGTGTACAAATGGTTTTGTAGAATCCTTGACCAAATAACACAGTCTTTTGAAGAGTCTTGAACAGCCTTTGACTAAAAAAAAGCAAGTGAGTTGAACACACAGTGCAAGTGAGGGGCAAAATAGGAAAGAAAAGTCTGTGAGGAACCCACCATGAATCAAAAAGAAGAGGAGTATATATCTCTATATTTTTTGTAATTTGATTGTATGCTTTGTTCAGTTTTTTCTTAGATGTCTTTAGTGGCCCATGCTAATCAAGCAGGTGAAAGACATCTTCAGCATCTGAATCGATCCCCAATAATGAATTCAAAGGTGCTAAAGCAATAAAGGATCTGGTCTTATAAATTACTTGGGACACCTTCAATTTACTGCTTTTAAAAAAGACTGAAGTGGAGCCAGGAATGAGCAAGGCCCATATCATGACAGATTAAAGAAATCTCTCCATTTGCCTCAACCCTAACATTGTGCTGCAACATTTCAAATAATACCTCCTCACTAATCTATACTTTTAAGTGAAATGTCTATAATGTATTTTATTACATTCTTCTGTCTTGGATTGGTTACGTCATAGTCAGTCTCTGAGGTCTCTCCAAATTAATGAGATTAGACTTCTGTACAAATTTTCTCTGCTTAAATACGTTACTTTGATCTTTTTGTGTGCCAAGTAGTACTGAAAATAAAATTGAATGGCTTCTTGCAGCAAATAATTGTTTCCGATAATGGAAAAGGATCATACCAATGTGTTTGCTTAGCTGCAGATTGACTCTGTGTGGACAGGGAATCCAAATCTGAGCCTTGCTAAGATGTTCAAGGGATCTATGTACCAGCTGTACAAGAGTTCTCAAATGGATGCAACTATGCCAAGAGCCCTGCTCTCATCAGAGCTGTGTGTGCAGCTTTTTGATTGTTGATAGGCAAGGACTCCCAATAGCAGGGTCAAACTGTCTCTTTCTTAGCAGAGCTTCACTATGACACCTACCTGGACTTTCTAGTCCATGAGTCCTGCCCCACCTGCCACAAGTTTCACATCATCTAATCCCTCCCAAATTTTCCCATCTTCTGTTTTAGAAATACCTGAATAACAAAAACTCTCTGCTGTAAAGGCTAGGAATTGTCTTGTATTTTCTACCTAGATGTATTTGCTACTATGTTGCACTTAATTGTTTTTGTGACCCAAATTTAAATACCTTCTCTCATGTATTGTTCTCACACTACTTTTTCTTAGATTAACCCCCTTATGCTCCCCTAAGGAGAGAGTTCACTCTGTTTCTACTTTTGTTTGACGAGACTAAACAAGCCACATTTTCTTTACTCCTCTCCCAAATGAGGTTTATATCTCCCTCACTTACCTTAAATGTCATTATCTGCATATTGCATTGAATGTGGCTTGCCAGTTGGGTCACTTGGTATCTCCCCAATGCTTCATAAAGAGACACTTAAATTTGTGAATCGGTGTTGAAAAGGCTTCCATAATACTGCATTTGCCTTTGTTTTGGCTGCAACGTATCAGAAACTTGCAATTACTTTATGATCAGATGATTCCAGCAATTCCAGCTGTTGAGTGTTCGGGTTTTAGCTGTTACTTGTGTTATGGATCCACGAGGGCAAGATAGAAATGTTGTAAGCTTACTGACTGCCACAGAAAGCAAGTGCTGGAACAAGGACAGACCTGGACGCAGCCCGATGCCACCAGTGCCAGATGTGACATCAGACTTCTCTTGCAAAACTTTCTGGCTTTAAGCAAGATAAAATTGATACCATGGAAGTAATTAAAATACATTATTTTCATTATTGTCTTTGTCTCCAAGATAACATCCCTGATTTGTGTAGCAGCACAGAATAAGGTGAAGTCACTTTCAAAACAGTTTGCTTATCAGAAGGAAACAGTTTTATTTCTGTAGGACACAGCCATGGTTAATCGCTTTGCTTGCAGTTGTGTTTCTCATAAAACATCCCCCAGTATATGATATGGACGATGGTCTCATGCCACAGTTTCTCACCTAGCCGTCCCTTTTCCAAGGACTGGGGAAGGGCTGATGACAGGAGAGCTTTGGACCCTTTGCAGGGGAGGTGCCTGTGGAAGGTGTGTGTGCTGATGGTGATTATCAAATAATAACAACAGGAAGGCAGAAGCCAGCCTGAATGCTCACATGCTGCATTCAGATAGCAAAGCTCCTAGCTCCTAACATAATCTTCTGCTGATCAAACAGGGATTGGGCTAAGCCAGGACTTGGCTGACTGTAATACTCCTCTTGCCAAGGAGGTCAAGGCTAGGCCAGGCTGGCTGAGAGCTTGGTGGAGAAAATGACAGAGGTTCGTTGATTGTGTGTCAGGGCAGACAGATTCTCCCCAACCCACTGGGGACCTCTCTGAGCTGAGCAGCTCTATCCTTAGGTTTCCAGGTAGGTGCAAGAGTCACAGTCTCAATCTCATTGCAAAGGAAATCAATTAAAGCAGGAGAAGTCTGCGAGAGGGCAAAGAGAGGGAAGAATTTCTCAGTATCTAGATTCAATGAGAAAGGGATATGGTTGCTCCAGAGTGTCCTTTTTAGCAAAACATTGGGAAACAAGGTTTAACAGAGTTATTTAGCCTGACTTCATTCACTTCTTAAGTCTTGATTGCATACATTGTGGTTTTCTTTCATTTTTTCATCTTCTCCAAAGTCCAAAGGGTTTTCTGTGAGTGACAGTTCTGCCTGAGAAAGACAACAATAATTATTTGCAAGTTGGTGCAATTTCCTTCTCTTCTATGACTGTACTTCCCTGTCATCTTCCTGGTTATCACCCTATTCCAGTTTCTATTACTTTTATTTGTCCTTTCATTGCAAAGAATGTACTATGTTAAAGGGGACCAGGAGAAAGAATGACAGTCAGCATGGTTGCAGGATAAGAGAGATTTATTAGTCGGAAGCCCCTTTATATAGGGAAGATGCAAAAGTCCCCACCTTGCCTCCCAATTGGCTTGGGTTATAGCCTGGGCAGTTCCCTGGCCAGTGATGCATGCTGTATGCCATTGGCAGAGGTCTTTAACAGACAGCTCAGCCAGGGGCACAGACAAGCTGTATATTGCAACAATAATGGATTTCTCAACACTTCGTCTCTTTCATTTTTTAAAAATAATCTCATCCATTAAGATTGATGAACTGTTTCCTGCCTTTCTGCTTCCTCTCAGCATTCCTTCTGCTGTCTCTGCAAATATTCTTCAGCACTCTGATGTTGTCCTTGTATCCATTCGTTGTGGGATGAGGCTTATTAATACAGGCTTTTGCACTTTCTTTGTAGGTCATGTGTGGCTTCATGCCAGCTGACTTGGACCCCTTTGTCCTGAAATGTCAAGTAAAAAGAGCCGGCCAAAAACTATTGACTGGATTACGGGCAAAATTTAAAAAAAAAAAAAAAAAAATTAGATTAAAAAAATTTCTTTTAAAAAATGTTTTTTCAGAATTAACTTTTAAAAATATACTTTCATTGTCAGAACTCCCTTCTTCTGATCTCTACTTAAAAAAACCAAGATAAAAGCTTTCCTGCCAAAAATGTATAGAATTTTAATGGGGTGATCGGGTTACTTTGGTTGAAAAAATTGACCTGTATTAGTAACCCCAAAGGGGTGAAACATGTTCTTTTAAAGGCAGCAGAGGTTTTACTGTGAACATTCAGGCACTGATCTCTTCTCTCCAATGACCAGTGACAGAGGTAAAGGTATGAAGCCATTTCAGGGGAGGTTTAGGTTGGATATTATGAAAAGGTTCTTTGCCCAGATGGTGGCTGGGCACTGGAGCAGGTGGCCCAAGGAAATGATCATGGCACTAACCCTGGCAGAGTTCAAGAATCTTTTGATCAATGCTCTCAGGCCCATGGTGTGACTGTTGGGATGTCCTCTGCAGGGCCAGGAGATGGACTCAATGATCCTTGTGAGTACCTTCCAATTCCAGATATTCTATGATTTCTTGCCAGGCATTTATGCAAGGTTCACATGCATGTGGAGGATGAAAGCCTGCACAGTGCTCCAGGCAGTTGGGTAGAAAAAGACATTTTGATGCAGAAAGTAATGGGGTGTTGCAGGCACTCCATCCCCTCCCCACAGGGTTTGACTCTGGCTTTGGTACTGTGTGAGGAATGGGGCAGAAGCTGTGCTCTGGGGGATTCCACTGACCATATATGGTTGTTTTTAAATCTGAAGCCACAAATACCCTGTGAATGAGGTATTTTTGTATGATTGTATTTTTACTGGGGTATTTCGTACATAAGCTTTTTCCAGAGTGAAAAGTCAAAAAAAAACCAGAGAAGAAGCATTTCAGGAGCAGTAGGCCATTAGTATTCCGTGATTAATTCCTGCCTTTCAGGCTTATTTCATTGGGTTTTGGAGCCTGGAAGTATGGTGAGGTTTTCCACAGGATACCAAAAAGTTACAGTTTCATCAGATACATTTTCTTGTATTTCCCTCAGCCACACCTATGCAGGTAACCTAAACAGGGAGTCTTCCCGAGCACTCATTTATCCTCCTCCTGGTTAAACTTTTAGAGTGGCAGGCAGCGTAACTTTTGTCCATGAAGGTTAATATTCTCCCAAAGAGTGCCTTAGAATATCTCCAGTGTTTGAACACTCAAGGATGCAGTTGCAAGTATCAATTCTCTTTTTGGGAGATAACAGTGTTTGGAAGGATAAAGATGGGCTGATGGGCCATTTCAGGCCAGCTGTCCCCACTGCCCCAGGACATTTCTAGCCATGTGTACATTAGGATGTAATTTCAGCAAGGGAGATGTGCTATGAGAGTATAAATTATTGTATTTTATGAAAAAAGTGAGGTGTCAAAGGGGCATTTTTGTTGTTTGGAAAAATTCTTGCCAATATAACTCACTCAACAATAGAACTATACTAAAAGGGTGAAAAACATTTGCACAAATAGCGGTAATTGCAACTGAAAGGTGTAATTGTTGTATCTTCATCTGATATGATGAATTTGAAATACCATCCATTCTAAACAAAATTAAAGGGGACATTCTGTGTAAACAAACTAACACAGTTCACATAGGATAATTTTCACTGATAATTTCTTTTTACATGCAAAACCTGATCCAAAGGTATTCTTTTGGGGATAAGAGCTCTTCTACAGAAGAACTCACATATGCTTCCCATAGGAGCACAGTGTAGTTTTTCAGCTAAAGCCAGGACAGGTTATATCTAACAAGTGATCTCACTAATAAATGTAGGTATTTTATTCCCAGAGTTCCTCTTAAGAAATTTTGCTTTGTATGGATTCATCTGTCACTGGAAATTATTGCTGTGCATGATTTGGGTGCATTTTTGTCTGCAGATCCTTACTGAACCACTCATTAAATTCTCTTCAGTGAACAGGGTTTGAAAAAGACAAATTTGAAATTCATGTGAGTCCTGCCTTACCCAGGGCTTTTAGCTGCTGTGTTTAAGTCAAGACTGCTCACACATGGCTTCTTCCACCATCCTCACTGAAATATTTAAAGTAAGAGCAAGATAAAATTAGGTAATTTCCAAGTGTTCTCTGAGCACTGAGATGTTGAGCCATTCCCAAGTAGCAGTGTACAAGTATGTGAGTGCAATAGCTTAGAATTTAAAATCTCATGATGCAATTATGATACAGGACTTCTAGTGGCTTTCATTAATCTGGTGGTATTTTTATTCTAACATGCAATTTACCAAATGTTTTCTGGATTTATTTATATTTGATGGAGCATGAAGAGGGAGGAATTCAGGCTTACTTTAGCTTGTGGGGTTTTTTTGCATTCTCTAAACAATTGGGAATGAAACACTGTTGGACGTGTCTCTGAGAGATAAGGGGTACAAACAATCATTTCTTAATTACTTGGCTGGTGAGCCTTGGTTAAGATGCTCAGCTTCCAAATCCTGGACAGATTTTAGACTGGGAAGAAATTAGCAAAGACAAGAGAACTTGTCATTTTTTCCCCATGTCAGGGAGCATCATTGCTGGCCTGGACCATTGCCTGTGCAGGCAGCACATCAGCTCCCTGCTGTGCATGGATCTCAGTCCTTCTTATACCTTCATCTTGCATGTCTGTGCCTGGTTTCTCAGGGACCGAAATCCTTTAATTTATCCACATTCTTTGTGTCAACATACAATGCCTTTGAATACCCGAGATTCAACTGTATGATCAAATACTATAGTGTCTGTGATCTAATATTCCCTTCATCCTAAAAATCAATTCACAGAATCAAAATCAATAATGCCCTAACACATGTAACCTGCCAATTCTGAAGTCTGTTTCTTATGGCTTGTCGTTGTTCTTGCGAACCTTGTGTTTTAGGAGAAAAAGTCCTTGCTAAATCATATAACTTTAAAGAGCATCCTAAAAATGTAAATGTGTGCAGTAAGACCGAAGTGCAGAAGAATTTTGATTGCATTTCAATTGCTGCAAGTGCAATTGTATATCTTTGCTTTCATGTCTATGATAGGAGCACAGACTTCATATCACATAGCAGAAATTGGATCAAAGACACCCTCTGACTCCTTATGCACTCACAGCACTAGATTTTTTGCCTACTCCTGCAACATATGAAACTGGCTGTCATTTTTCAGGTAATGAAGAGGATAGATACTGTAGAGACTTTGTTACCTCTTGTTGATGCTTTGCA
Organism: Picathartes gymnocephalus; assembly: GCA_013390045.1. NCBI lineage: Eukaryota > Metazoa > Chordata > Aves > Passeriformes > Picathartidae > Picathartes > Picathartes gymnocephalus. The sequence continues at coordinate 3,091 of WEKY01031569.1, read as the reverse complement.
CTTTCCCCAAGGATAAGATAAAAAAATTTTCTGCATGCTTGTGTTTGAACAGAACATTAGATGTCAAGACTATGGGAGAGGAAGGAGAGAAGATGAAAGTTGAAACATGATTAGGTATATATGTATTACAGAGGAAGTAATTAAGGTCTTGGATAGGTTTTGCATGGATTTAAGATCTGCTGAAGTGTCCCCACAGGTTGTAACATCCTGCTTTTGCATTATGGCAGTGCCCACTGCTGTTGTACAGTGAAGAGTCTATCACTGTTTATTTTTTAAAAAACCCCCTCCTGTCTTAAAAAAACCCTTCTGTAAGTGTTTTTTTTTTTCTTCATTCATTAAAAAAATATAAGTCTAGGCTGAAATTTACCATCTAGTGTGTCATTCCTGAAAAGGTATTTTAGTTACTTAACATTATATGCAAACAAGGAAAGAAAACTTTTCACATGGCTGCTCCCTACTTCTAAAATTACCTGGTGTACAGTGACTCACATGCTGAAGTTCCTACATAAGCAGTCCCTTTTTAAAATGCGGCCTATAGTTAGTGTAAGATGCAGCTTTTGAGAGCAAAAAAAGCAAAGGGGGACAAAAGTATATGAGAATGGGAGCATAGCTAATGTTTGTGTGCACTCACTTCTGTCAGCAGGCTTTCCAAGGTTTTTCAATAAGATGTCAGCTGCGTATATGTTGCTTGCATTTCATGAATTATGGGGCAATATCTCCACAACAGCTGTTGTATTATGTCTTATCAACTGTGTATGTATTTGTGTAATAGGCCACAAATTCCACCTTTTAATAAGTTGTTGAATATGTATTTGCAGTACAGATTTAATGTCTCTGCAGATCAGATAACACTACAGAAAGTTTGCCAAATGGTACTGGCATGTAGGTTTTGGCAACAGCCTTCCTTCCTTGAAAGAATAAAAAACCCAAAAGACTGAACACAGAGAAGCTATTTATAAATAGGTCTTCTTTATGTTTTTTCAAGCCCAGCAATGGTACGTTAGATGATTGAGTCTTTTGTGAGATGGTTTAATATAATGCCACAATGGCATTTAGACACTTTGCCAAATAAAAGAAGACAAACCACAGAGTTATTGAAAAGGCACTCTTGCAGTTTCTGCATCGTATTTACTGCCATCATTGTCAGTTAACTGTCGCAGGGCTGTGCTGTTGTTGGTAAGGTGCTGCAACCTTCCAGCAGCTTCTCCAGCCAGGAGCTGCTCAGTGTCACAGACACGCTTCCCCGCAAGCACACACACACTGGATAGCTTTATAATCCTCCAATGAAGAGAAACAGGAAGGCCTCTCTTATGGAGTTCCACAGGGTTTATTGCAGCCACATGTGAAAGGGACCAGAAACAGAGAACCCAGAACTGGGAATGTACAGGGGTTTTTCCAAGGGAGGCAAGGGGCAGGGGGAGCATCGAGGTCCAATGGTCTGAGGGCTCAGGGGTGGCACACACAAGGGGCCAAAGTATGTGGGCCAACAGGGCGATAGGGAGGTCTTGGCTAGGGACAGGGACCCATGGGGAACCGAGGAAGGGAGCTCCCGCTCTGTCTCCCCAACCTCCACCGCTGCACCGCGGCTCTGGCGAGACCGAACTCCAGCCCAGCAGCTCNAGAACGAACTCCAGCCCAGCAGCTCTCTCCGGGAAAGGGGCAGGGAGGTAGGCAAACCAATCAGGGAAATAGAACTGGGGTCCATTTAGAACTGCAGGGCATCCTAGGAGAGGCCTTTCCTATCACCACAAACTGGGGGCTTGGTTCTTGCAGTCCTCCACAACTCTCTCTTCTTTATTAACTAAAAAGACCTCTCCTAGCGGCTCACAATTAAACAGAACAATAAAAACAATCAGGATTCCCAGAGTAAAGTCCACCCAGTCAGCCCCCATAGTTCATAAGGTGTGGTGATTCCATCTGTGTTATCATTCTTCACCACCTCAGGCTTCTCCATGGGCAGTGCCTCCTTCTAGATCCACCTCATGGTAGGAGAGGATGGTGGATTGTCTGGTGGGGGCTCATGGAGGGCAGGTTGGAGCAGTCTTAAACTCTGGGAAGTAAAGGACAAATTTAATACAAACTGCAAAAAAGGGTATCCCCCCCCTACCTTCCCCTTCTTTATAGAAAGGGTTAGGACAGAGGAGGCAGGGACTGTAACAGGGAGCAGAACAGCTTGAGGGGTAAAATTTATGGGGTGGTGTCCTGTCCGGTTGAGGTCCTGCTTCGGGTCATGGGACGGCTGGCCGGTTGTCTGGTGGATCTGCACCATCTCCATCTCCATGCCAGGCTTGTTTGGTCATCAGGACCACCTGTGTTTGTCTCAGAGTTTGTCTGGTTAATGTCTGGGGAAGCGGTGTTTGTTGGTCCAAGGTAAAGTTTAATGTGTTTGCCTGGTAGCCACCTTGGTCCGGATGGTGTTGATACGCAGGCATACCCCCTCCCCCAGGTTATCAGTGGGAAAGGGCCCAATATTTGATGAGTGTCAGGGTTCTTGATCAGCACTGGCGCCTTCTCCTCGAGCTTTGCTCCGGCCAAACTAGGGAAGTACCAGAGTACGGAGTGGGGTTGGCTCTGTGAATGAACTGTTCAGGAAATTTGTGGTGTAGAGAGCTTTACATAGAGTCTCTCAATGGGAGAACTCGTCTCTGTCCCTCCCCACTGCTGGTCTAGGACCTGTTTGATGGTCCAGTGTGCCCTCTCAACAATAGACTGACCCGTGGGAGAGTGTGGTGTGCCTGTACTGTGCTTCACCCCCCACTGATTCAAAAAATCCCTGAGCCTGTGGGAGGTGTTAGCAGGACCATTATCTGTTTTGGTCTGCTTCAGGACTCCCAAGGTGGCAAATGCAAAGAGAAAGTGCTTGATAGTGTCTTTAGCACTTTCCCCTGCATGGGCCGAGGCAAATACCACTCCTGAAAACATGTTGATGGACACGTGAACATACTTAATTCAGCCAAAAGCTGGATAGTGTGTGACATCACTCTGGCACAATTGACAGCTATTTAACCCCCAGGGATTAAACCCATCGATGCTATTTGGTACTGCTGGCAGTTGAGGCAAGTGTCCAAGATGGCTCTGGCTTGGTCCCTGG
>WEKY01031567.1:0-18334 GCA_013390045.1 Picathartes gymnocephalus | reverse complement strand
GGTAACTCAGGGGTAACTCGGGGCTAACTCAGGGGTAACTCAGGAAAGGGCAGCGGGGTCTGGGTCCCATCCCAGGGTGCAGGGCCCGGCTCTGGGGGCCGCAGGACCAGCTGCACCCCCCCCCAGCTGGAATAAAGAACTCACGGAAAGCAAAAAGGACCAAAGGCAACCTCGCAGTCCGGCCGCTCAAGCAGCCCCATGGGAATTAAGGCTTTTGCTGCACAAATATCTCCTCAAATCGGGTGTCTGCCCTATTGTGTGGGACAAAAAAAGCTTCATTTGGCTGGAGAGTCTGGCTTCAGGTCTGATCTCAACCCTGCTGCAAATCAAGAGGCGGCTCCCGCCGAACTAAGCCGAGAATTGCCATCCAAATCCCAATGTTCTAGCGGCAAAATCGGCTCGATCCACTGAACCAGGAGCTCAGGGCCTGACTCCCAGCTCTGCTTTCCTTGGAAAAGCTTGGCAGGAGATGGGAAACATCCAGGAGTCTGCCTCTGCTCCCCTCCCCTGCTGGATTTTTGTCACCCGCTTGGGCCACTTCATCACTGTTCGCTTCCCTTTTGGAAACCGCTGACGTGTAATTATTGCCGTGATTAACGCTCTTGTGCAGCTAATTGTAATTACACCTTCTCATCCCCAGCCTCAATTACTCATCCTCGCCTCAGCCCGATGTTTTCCTTTCTCCGAGTTTCTGGAAGTTGTCTGGGCTGGATAAACACTCACAGCATCCCAAACTCCTCTGGTTTTTTTTTCCACAGGGATTAATTTCGGGCCATAAGAATGAAGAAAGGCCGGATCACGGGCTGGTGTGAATCACAGCAGCTCCCCTCATGTCACCTCAGCCACGCTGATTTACAGCAGGGGAGGTGTCAGATATTTCACTGAGAAGCCGCTGACATCCCAGGAATTATTGCTCAGGGAGTTCCCACGTACCCAAAAATCCATAATTTCTCTTTTTATGCCCCTATCCCCTGATATATTTCAGAGAAATGAGGGGAATCAGTGCTGCTGTGCCCAGGCTGGGCTGTGGATCCTGCAGGAGTTTGGGAGGGAGTTCATCCACACAGGGGCTGCTCCTCCTGTCCCCTTTCCTGGGGTGCTGCTGTCACCTGGAACGGAGCAGCCCCACCTTTGCACTCCAGGAGACTTCACTTGGAATAAAGGGAGCACCCTGGAATCAATCCTAATCCAAGACACTGATGCCTTTTTGGGACTACCTAAAAACACAGGCCAGACAAAGTTAAGAGAATAAAAAGCAGGTATATTTATTATATTTATGGAAGGGCCTTCAGGTACATTTTAGGGCAGATGAAGCCCCCCAAGGGCTACACCCAAAAATGGACCACGGGTCATGAATTTTCACACTTTTATAAGTTTGGCCCATTTGCATATTGGGGGTTAATCCTCCAATTACAGCTTCAGGTAATGAAGTCATTGACCCCAAATTTTCTCCCCCACAACTCACTTTTGTTTCCATTTCTCAGGGCCTGAGCCAGTGAGGTGTCCTGGGTTCCCAGGCCTGGAGAGGAATTGTTGTGTCTGACCCAAACGGGAAAGCAGCAGCTGGCACTGAATGTGGAGTTTGGAGCTTTACACTAAAGAACCGCAGGGTTACAAATACATGGAAAATATAAAAGCTGAAATCCTGAGGCATCACCACAAACAGGAAACTCCAGAGCCAAAGCCACAAAGAGAACGACTTCCAGAACAAGGTGGTTTTCACCTGAAAACCCTGGCAGGGTTTGCTGGGCTCGCTCCAGACCAGGTGACAGCAGATTTAGGAATTGCGGGGGTCCCTGGGAGCTGGGAGTGGGGATTTGGTGGAGCTGAGCTGCTCCTGGAGCTGTGGGAATGCAGCCTGGCTGCACGTGGAAAACTGTCAGGGAGGGTTCCTCGCTCCACCCTTCCCTGGGCTTTAATTCCCGGCCTTCCCAGCCAGAGCAGCTTCCAGAATCCAGCCCCATTCCCAAAATCGTGGATGAATGAATGGATGAATGAATGAATGAATGAATGAATGAATGAATGAATGGATGAATGAATGGATGGATGGATGGATGAAGAGGTGATCTCCCAGCCTGGAGATTGCTGCTGCATCAATAAAGCCTCTCTGAAGGAGTTGTCTCAGCTGGCAGTGCCTAGCGGGGTTATTAAAGCCTGGATTATTAAAGCAGGGGCCTGGTTTAATCTGGGGGCTTAAATTTTGGGTCCTGAAGCCAAAAACGCAGCTCCTGGCTGGAGCAGGAGCTGTGGGCAGGAGGGGACACTGCAGAGGCCTGGTGCCACCCCTGCCAGGGACAGAGAGAGCAGGGACAGCCTGGTGCCACCCCTGCCAGGGACAGAGAGCAGGGACAGCCTGGTGCCACCCCTGCCAGCTCCTAGTCCGGATTTGCCCCGTGACTCCAGTAACCCCCCCCGCCCCTGCCTGCTGCTCTGAGCTGCCAGGAAGTTTTTTCCGTTCGCAGAAAATCAGTTTTCAGCCTCCCACGGCTCCNAGAGCAGGGACAGCCTGGTGCCACCCCTGCCAGGGACACAGAGAGCAGGGACAGCCTGGTGCCACCCCTGCCAGGGACAGAGAGCAGGGACAGCCTGGTGCCACCCCTGCCAGGGGACACAGCAGGGACAGCCTGGTGCCACCCCTGCCAGCTCCTAGTCCGGATTTGCCCCGTGACTCCAGTAACCCCCCCCCGCCCCTGCCTGCTGCTCTGAGCTGCCAGGAAGTTTTTTCCGTTCGAAGAAAATCAGTTTTCAGCCTCCCAAGGCTCCTCAGCTGCCTTTCCCGGCCCCAGACTCGGCCGCGTGTGTCCCCTCAGCTGGCTGGAAGGGTCAGCACGGCTGGGGCTCCCCGCAGCACCCGGGAAGTGCCCTAAATCATCCCCGTGCCCTTTTTCCAGCCCTGGTTCACACCCTGCATCCTCGCAGATCAGAGCATCAACTCCCCGCAACAGCGGCAGCGCTGAAAGGGAAGGGAAGGCAAATTAAAGGAAAAGAAAAGTGAAATGATGCCATTGTTGTCTGGGCGGATTCCAAATGAACCCATCAAAGCTGGGAGAATTATTGGAGTTGATAGCTCTGGATCAGCCGCGAGATAAATGGGGAGATTAGGAAACTGTTGTTCCACTCAGCTGGGGCTGCAGGAACTTTCCAGCCCCGGCTAATTGCTCCGTTTTGCAGCTTTAATTAAGTGCAGCCTCCTGAATGAGTTGCTCCACACAGAGCCCGTGCACAGGGATCTCCCAAAACTCCCTGGATGTGCCCTGAACTCTTTGGAGCAGCTCCTGACCCCAGGGATGGCCTGGGACAGCTCCGGGAGCTGGAGAACAGGGAAATGATGGATTTAATGAAATATCCACAGGACTGGGTTCTCCTGACCCCAGGAATGGCCTGGGACAGCTCCAGGAGCTGGAGAACAGGGAAATGATGGATTTAATGAAATATCCACAGGACTGGGTTCTCCTGACCCCAGGGATGGCCTGGGACAGCTCCGGGAGCTGGAGAACAGGGAAATGATGGATTTAATGAAATATCCACAGGACTGGGTTCTCCTGACCCCAGGGATGGCCTGGGACAGCTCCGGGAGCTGGAGAACAGGGAAATGATGGATTTAATGAAATATCCACAGGACTGGGTTCTCCTGTCCCCACAGATGGCTCTGGGAAGGGGCAGCTCCAGGCTCTGCAGCTGTGGGAATGCTGCTCCAGCTTCAGCTGCTGGAAGGGTTTATTCCCACAGGGAAGAGAGATCAGGACATTTCCGTGGCCTCCAGGACCTTCCAGCCCGTCGCAGTTCAAGCCAAGTTTCCCCTCGGTCTTAAAAAGGATGGATTAACCTTTCCCAGTTAATTTCTCCAAACTCCAAACTAATTATCTTTTCATTCTTCTCCCATCCTTTCCCTGCCAGGGGACAGAAACCAGGACAGGACTCCTGGGCTTTGTAAATCCTGCAATATTCATCACCTGGAGCCTTTTTCCCGACAGGAGCACTCAGCACTGGAGCTTTTGTGCTGAGATAAAACCAGTCAGGGACACTGGGACAGCACTGGGAGCATCATCCTGTGGCCAGCCCTGAAGGGAAAAGACCATTCCATTCAGGAAAAGCCAAAACATTCAATGAAATGTCAGATTTTTTGTTGTTGTTGCTGGGCTTTTTTCTGAGCAAGGACCCAGACGAGAAAGAGAGAAGCAGGAGGGAGGTGGAAGAAAAGAAGAGGGAACAAGGAAAAGCTGGAATAAACAAAACTAAAATAAAGATTTTTAGAAAAAAAAAAAAAAAAAAGACTGCACAGAGGGATTGGGATTCAGGCCAGCTCTGCCTGCAGCCTTCCAAAGCATATGATCCATCCAAGGAAAAGGCAGGCAGCACATCTGAGCAAAAATTACAGGTGGCTGAATTAATTAGCTCCAAATCCCAACACCCCCAAACATCAGGCACTGGGATTATGGACCCTGAGCCAGTTTGCTGCCGAATCCCAAAGCCCAGGATTATTTGGATTCAAATTGGAAGTGTTGCAGATGGGTTTGTTTAGGGAAGGGGAGAGCTGTCTGTTCCTGTTCTGCCTTCAGCTAAAGCAGAGGGCTCCTTTCCTTTCCTTTCCTTTCCTTTCCTTTCCTTTCCTTTCCTTTCCTTTCCTTTCCTTTCCTTTCCTTTCCTTTCCTTTCCTTTCCTTTCCTTTCCTTTCCCTTTCCCCCCTTTTTTCCCCTTTCCCTTTTCCCTTTCCCTATTCCCAGACATGAAAATCTCCAAGCCTTCCCTGCCATCTCTGGGCCTGATCCCACGGATTTTTCCAGGTTTCCAGCTCTCCCCAGACGCCCCTGGAGCTGCAGGATGGGTGGGCACAGATTCACCCCAAGGCCTCTTTCTGTGCTCGGTGCTTATGGGACATTTCCCAAAGGAATTCTGTCCTCAAGGCACTGAAAATCCTGGGGTGAGACTCAATTTCACCCTGGAACATGGAAAATTTGCCAACTTCTCTTGATTTTGAGCCCCCAGAAGCTCTCCAGGCTCAGAAGAATTGATCAGCCACCAGAACTCATCGTTTTCCTGGTGTCACCATCCTCTCTCTGTGATAAAAATGGGTTATTCCCACCAAAAAAATTGATTTTTTGAATGGTTTAGAGTGGTAGAGTAAACCTCAGTGCTGGTGCTCACTCAGAAAAGGACCGGATTGGCGGAAAGCTTGGGGAAAAAAAGGAGGAAAAAGCATTTTTGGGAGAGCACAGCCAGTCAAACAGGGATCGTGGCAATCCTGGATCCCTTCCCTTGCTTCCCGCAGCTGCCAGACCCCATCCCGAGTGCCTCAGGTGTTTGTTCCCCCTGGGAGGGCGGAGCTGGAATTCAGCAGCTCCTCCCGGGCTGGGTTTGAGCCCAGCCAGCCCTCAGGTGGCTCTGCAGGTGGCAGCAGAGTTTTGCTGCCGTTGTGTGCCCAGGGCGGTGCCAGGAATTCTCTGCCAGGGCCGCACGAGGGGCTTTGGGATGGTGCAGCCGAGCTGGGCGTGCAGAGATGGCAAAAGCTCCTGGCATGGCTGTTCCCTGAAATCCCTGCCATCCATGCATGCTGCTATTCCCTGAAATCCCTGCCATCCATGGCTGTTCCCTGAAATCCCTGCCATCCATGGCTGTTCCCTGAAATCCCTGGAGATCCATGGATGCTGCTGTTCCCTGAAATCCCTGGAGATCCATGGATGCTGCTGTTCCCTCCCGGGCAGAGCTGCTGAGGCCTCCCCCGCTCTCTCAGGGTGTGAAGGTCAGGGCTGAGGTGGGGACGGGCGTTTTCCCTCCCAGCTGCGCTGAAAAAACCAGGAGAGGAGCAGGGAGAGCCATTCCCAGCTGGAGCCGAGCCAGCTTTCCCAGTGCCTGCTCCCACATCCCTCTCAGGGACTGGAAACTGCTCCTCAGCTCGCCCGGAACGGCAGCTGGGGCAGGAATGTTCTCCTTCACCTCCCGCTGCCGCAGGGGAAGGAATTGCCATTTTCCCGAATTGCCATTTTCCCGAATTGCCATTTTCCCGAATTTCCCTTTTCCTGAATTTCCGTTTCCCCGAATTTTCCTTTTCCCGAATTGTCCTTTCCCTGCATTTCCATTCTCCCGAATTTCTCCGCGATTCCTTCCAGCCTTCGCTGCTCCCCTGTTCCAGAGGGCTCCAGGAGATGCCCTTGCTCGTCCTTCCCCGTTCTCTCGGCACTGCAGGGGTGGTTTTTGGGGAGGAGGAGCCGCTCCGAGGTGTCTCGGGGAGGGAGGGAAGGCTGCCACGAGCGAGAGCTCTGTCACCGTTTCTGTGACAACACCCGCGGCCGCCGCTCGGCCCCGGGGCAGCGCCAGTGCCAGCTCGCCATCCCAGCGCCAGTCCCAGCGCCAATCCCAGTGCCAGTCCCAGCGCCAGTCCCAGTGCCAGTCCCTGCTCGCCATCCCAGTGGCAGTCCCAGCGCCAGCCCCAGCGCCAATCCCAGCGCCAGCCCCAGCTCGCCATCCCAGCGCCAGTTCCAGTCCCAGTCCCAGTCCCAGTCCCAGTCCCAGCACCAGCCCCAGCGCCAATCCCAGTGCCAGTCCCAGCTCGCCATCCCAGCGCCAGCCCCAGCGCCATCCCAACGCCATCCCAGCGCCAGTCCCAGTGCCAATCCCAGCGCCAGTCCCAGCGCCAGTCCCAGCTCGCCATCCCAGCGCCAATCCCAGCGCCAGCCCCAGCTCGCCATCCGAGTGCCAATCCCAGCGCCAATCCCAGTGCCAGCCCCAGCGCCATCCCATTGCCAATCCCAGCGCCAATCCCAGCGCCAGTGCCAGCTCACCATCCCAGTGGCAGTCCCAGTGCCAGCCCCAGCTCACCATCCAGGACCAGCCGATGCTGAGCTTTCATCACCTGCACGGCCCGGCTGGCACAGCCAGGGTGACCCGGCAGGGACAGGGTGGCACAGCAAGGACAGAGTGACCCGGCAGGGACAGGGTGGCACAGCAAGGGACAGAGTGGCACAGCAAGGACAGAGTGACCCAGCAAGGGACTGAGTGACCGGGCAGGGACAGGGTGACCCAGCAGGGTGACACAGCAGGGGACAGGGTGGCACAGCAAGGATAGAGTGATCCAGCAGGGACAGAGTGGCACAGCAAGGGACAGGGTGGCACAGCAGGGTGACACAGCAGGGACAGAGTGGCACAGCCAGGAATGTTCTGAGCCCCGTGGTCACTGCAGGAGGCTGATTCTGGCAACGCCAGCTCAGTTCAAAGCCCAGTCCTGAGCTCTTATCAGAGTCGGGTTCCTTATCAGTTCCTCCCCAACACCCGGCTGTGGTACCAGTTCAGGGCTCCCGGACTTGCCCACAGACCCCAGTGTTCCTTCTCGCACGGCGGGGGAGGAGCTGCCCCCACCACAATCTCCCAGGGGATATTCCTGCTTTCCCCACATCCCTGTCTGATCAGGAGCTGTGAGCTGGAAATCCCAAAAAGGGGAAAACCAGGGATTAAAGGATCCCGGTGGGAACAGGTTCCATCCAGAGGCAGAAGTTCGGTCGGCTCCAGGTGTGGTGGAGCCAGGGGTGTCCCCTCTGTGTCCGTTTGTCTGTCCAGCCTCGTCCAGCTCCATCCCCTTCCTCAGGGGACCCAGCTGGGGATGGACGGGCTGGCACGGGATCCGCTCCGCAGCACTGGAGCAGCCGAGCAGGATCCATGAGAGCAGCTTTGCCCTGAAAGAGGGGAAATTTGGGTGGGATTTTGGGAAGGAATTCCTCCCTGAGAGACCATTCCCAAGGGATGGAGGGACAGGACATGGGGAATGGCTTTAAAGGCACAGAGGGTGGGGATAGATGGGATTTTGGGAAGGAATTCTTCCCTGTGAGGGCGGGGAGGGGCTGGGATGGAATTCCCAGAGCAGTTGTGGCTGCCCCATCCCTGGGAGTGTCCAAGGCCGGGTTGGAACAACCTGGGATAGTGGGAGGTGGCACTGGATGGGATTTAAGGTCCTTTCAACCCATCCCGGTGTGGAATTCTGTGATTGGGAATTTCACGCTGCGTTTGAGCATCTCTCCCTTCGGAGAAAACTCCTCCGCGCTTTTCCTGGCAAGGGAAAGTCCTGAAGAAGGGAATCCTCAAGGAGAGCCAATTCCTGGCAGCGAGAGCCGGGAATTCCCGTGATTTCCAGCTGCATTCCCGGCCCTCACCCCGCTCCCAGGTGGATATCAAAGAACACCCAGCCCAGGTGAGGCAGGAGCTGCGGGCTCAGGGAGGAGGGGCTGCAAACCCCCCCGGCAGCAGCTCCCCCTCGCCAAACGCACCCCAAGAAGTGCCCCCGGGGCAGGAGGGGACTCCTGGCTCCTCCGGGGAAACTTTCCTGAAGAAAAGGAGGAAAGGGATGAACTCCGAGCGAGGAGCCGGCAGCGAGCAGCTCTTTGTTAATTCTCAGCTATTCAAAAACCGCCCCGCTCTGCGCTTCCCGCACCTTCTCAGGTGATTAAAATACTCATTCCGCACCAGCGCTCCCATTCTTTCCCTCCCGCGTCCGGGGGAGCAAATCCAGTCTTTTGTCCCCCTCTCCAGCCCTGACTCCCTCTCTCCCTCCTTTGTGCTGCTGCCAGGGCGATAAAACACGTCCTGTTTACGGGCGCAGAAAATCCCTCCTCAGCGCTTCTGCCGGGCCGCCGAAATGGGGAGAAAAAGCCACATTTCCAAGCATTTCAGACCGTGAGCGCTGCAAATTAGAAAAGGCACAGTTCCTCCCCAGACGGAGTGGAGGCAATTACCCCGTGAAAGAAAGGGCGATTTCCATCCCTTTCGCCTCTGAGGCTCTCAGGATCCATCAGGTCCTGATTTGGGGGGACCTTTGGCAGTTTGGGGCTGCTCCGAGAGCGGGGAAGGAGGAAATTGCTTTGCTTTGGCTTCGTTGTCACGCTGGTTAAATAAAAGTCTTTAAAAGCCTTGGGGACGGAGTTTCTTTCTCTCCTGCAAAGTTTCCTCCTCCTTCAGGCCCGAACTGCCGTGGCTTTCTGCTGATGGTTATTCACAGAAAATGGAATTTATTTATATATACATATCTATACGCACCCCTCAGACCTTGCTTAGCAATGTCTCTGTGCAGGAAAACACTGGGAAATATTTCAGAAAAACATTTCCCACTCTGATTCGGTTGATTCTGTCAGGATTGGCTTTTTCTCAGCTGCCCTTTCCTCCTGCATTTGCAGAATATTCCATTAAATTTCTCCCCGCTTTGCTCTCCCCCTTCCTCGCTCCATCTGGGACTGGAGGAGCTCTCCACCAGCAGCATCTGTGTTTAATCAACTTTAATACTTCCACAGACTATATATAAGTAAGGGAAATGTTCTGGGCACGGAATAATGATCCCTTTAATTACGCGCGAGAGGTTGGATCCACTGCCGGGGGCTCAAGGAGAGCAGGGGGCGCTTCCAGGAGCAGCAGCCAGGACGTGGATTTGCCCTAAATCCCACCCCAATCCATGGGCAGGGACACCTCCCACCCTCCCAGGGTGCTCCATCCTGGCCTGGGACACTTCCAGGGTTAAGGCAGCCGTGAATTCTCTGGGAATTCCACCCCACCACCCTCACAGGGAGGAATTCCTTCCCAAAACCCCATCCATCCCTGCCCTCTGCCACTTCAAAGCTACTTAAAGCAACCTGAATTCCATCTGGAGAAAATGGGGGGGGTTTTTTTTGAGATCGGAAAAGGTACCAGGAATTAAAAACTTGGTTCCCATCAGGCAGGACCTGCCCTGGGTGCTCTCAGCCCATCCTGACTGCACAGAACAATCTCCTTTTTTTGCTTGGATTTTGCTCTGCAGCTGGGCCCGGCAGTGGGTTTGATGTGTGAGTGTGAAAAATGCCTGGGTTTAATTCCAGCAGGTGCTGCCTTCACACAAATAACGATGAACAGGAGCCTTTCAGGTGGGCTGGCTGCTCTCCTGGAAAGTTTTCCTATCAATTCCTCATTCCTAAATTAATCCAGATAATCATCGGAGATTTTTTTTTTGAGCTTCTCTGGAGCCTCTGATGCCGGGGCTCCGTTGCTCTGTGTATTTATCACACACACCAAACACAGCAGCGAAATTCACGGGAGCTTTTGCTCCAAAATCGGCGTTTTCCGGGGCAGATTCAACAGGGGGAACAAATTCAAGGTCGACATCTGCGGTTCTTCAGTCCCAAATCAGACTCTGCTTGCGGGAACTCAAAAAGGGAAGGATGAAAAGCCGAGCCTGGCTCTGCTGCGCTGTTTGCTGCTCCCTCGGGGGAGGTGAGGAACTCTCCAGCGCCCAGAAATCATCGCTGCCTTTCAACACAACAATGGGAGCATCCCGAGGTCTGGGCTGTGCCTGTGATTTGCTCCTCTCAGCAGAGGAACACTGAATTTCCAGCGTTCTGGATGTCATGGGGGGTCTGCTCTGCCTGGGCGCGGGTTGGGTTCGTCATTCCAGGGAAAAAAAAAAAAAGGTGGATGGAGCAGAGGTCAGGGAATTAAATTCCAGCTGAATTAAACATCCTTCTCCCAAACAGCCTCGGAGTTTGCCCAATCCCTCCTTCTTTGTCCTCTCTGCCTGTGGGATCCTCACGGAGCCCTCGGACCGCACCTTCAGCTCTGCTTTTGGACACGCAGAAAATAAAATCACCGGGCCCCGAGAACAATTTCCCCGTGATTAAACATCCTCTGCTTCTAAAAATACTGCGAGCAGGAATGGGGGCGAATAATGGAGCTGGCAGCGAGCACCAGAGCTGCCAGAAACTGCTGGCACCGTGCAGAAAGCAAACAGCAAAAGACAGAACAGCATCGGACACTCCGAAGCGCTGGAGTTTGGATTTTTTATTTCCTCCCCTTTTGCTCACGCCGTTTGGCCAAGGTTGTTTATGCATGCCCGTGTAATTCCAGCTAATTCTTGAATTCAGGATATTCCTGAAATGCCCCTGGGATGGCTCCTGTGCTTCTGTGCTCCTCTCTGTGCTCCGAGCCACCCTCCGGGTTCTGGGTGGGAGCAGAACCCTCAGGGCTGCCCTGAAGCTTTGGTTCTGTTTAATTTGCCTCCTGTATTCCTTAAAATGTTTGGAAGTTATTCCTCCTTTCCTTCCTTCCCCTCCCTAGGAGGGAGCTCTCTTAGTGTGTCCTGTCAGCCCTGTGGTCACCGGTGTCCCCGAGCTGCCCTTCATTGATAATCCTGCCAATAATTGGCTTTAATGGGGGGGATTTGAGGGCTCAGGCAGGGCCTGACCCAGAGAAGTCCCGAGGGCAGGACACGGAATTCCCCAGGGAATCATCCCCAGGGAATGCAGGGCACCTGCTGGGATCTGATTGTGTCCACACTGATTTTCCACAGGGATTTATTCAGCTCTGAACCCTCCCCGAGCTTTGCTCTCTCTCACCTGCAGCGTCCCCCGAGCCCTTCCCCAGGCGCAGCCACGGCTCCAGGGGGGCTGCCCGGGGTGCAGACCCCTCTGCAGGGCTCTGGGGCAGGCAGCAGCGGGGCTCAGACAGCTTTTTGTGGCTCAGCTCCGTGCTCAGCGTTCCGGGCAGGCGCCGGAGCTGAAGCGTCACAAACGCGGCTCTGTCCCTTCCACCCCGGGGAGCTGAGCCTGGGGGACGCCCCAGGGCTCCAGCACTGCCTCAGAGCTGCGGGAGGGAGTGCAGAACAGAGGGGGAACTGCCCAAATCCCACCGCACCCACTCCATTCCTGTTCTATTGGCACGAGGAAAACACCCCCAGGCACTTCAGGTGCCACAGCTCAGGAGCCTTTGCAGTGAAGGGGCTTTAGAAGAGCCTGGCTGGGAACTGCCAGGAGCTGCAGCAGCTTGGGCAGGAGCTGAGGAAACCTTTGGGGAGCTGAGGAGCAGCGATGGAATCGAGACAGAGCCGGTGTGGGAAGAAGGAAGGACAGAGGACACCAGGGAGGAGCAGAGATGGAATCGAGTCAGAGCTGCTCTGGGAAGAAGGAAGGACAAAGGACAAGAGCAGAGATGGAATCGGGTCAGAGCCGGTCTGGGAAGAAGGAAGGACAGAGGACACTGAAGAGGGGTGGCACTGACCCTGCTCAGCACTGAGGACACCGGAGGACGCTGGTGCTGAAGGACTGGAATGCCCTGAACCTGAAGGGAGCCATTCCCAGGGCTGGGTGTGCCCACGAGGTGCTTTGGGGCTGCTGATCTCTGCAGACCCTGCGGGCATCCAGCACTGAGCATCAGGGATGGGCTGGTGTTTGCACTCAAACACCCACAGGGGCAGGGATTCGGCCAGGCCTGGAGCCCGGGGGAGCTTTTTGAGAGGCACCCGGGGGTTGGTGTGGGGCTGACGAGCACCTTGGACACAACCTGTGCTGTTGTGGAGCACAGAAATAGCAGAGACACGAGGACCAGAGCCCATCCAGCCCTGCCAGCTGCTCCCCACAGCCGGGATGTGCAATTAGCAGTGAGGGCTGGGCAGCAGCACCCGTGGGTGGCGGGGAGGGTTTTTCCAGGGTCAGGGGATAATGACCCCGAAAGTTTGAAGGCTTTGAGCCCAATGGAGCAGCAGCTCTGCCAAATCCTGCTGTCAGTCTGGAGCTTGTTAGCAACGCTCCTCTGGCTGGGCTCGGGGTGATTAGTGAGCTTCCAGACCTGGGAAGGGAGCAAGGGCTAACAAGGTTTGGATTCTGCCTTCCCCGAATAAAAGCAGCAGTGTTTTCCCTTCATTTATTTGGCTTTTTTGTTGCGTTTCTTAGCAGGGAAAAAAAAATTGGTGTGGTCAGGAATCTTCCTGAAAGCACTGTCAGTAATAAATGCGTCCAATTACTGTCACTGGAGTTTTTAACTGGTGTTTGTGCAAACACTCCCACGTACACAGGGAGTTCTGCAGGGATCAGGTCCTTAACCAAGCTTGAGAACTGTGCAGGATAAATCCACAGGAACACAACCCAGCCCTGGGAGTGCAGGAGCACAACCAGCCCTGGGTGAGCTGTGTGGATCTGTGTTCATCCAGCTCCTGGTGCAGAAATTCGGGACACAGGAGCACAACCAGCCCTGGGATGAGGCACTTTGATCCCTGTTCATCCAGCTCCTGGTGCAGAAATTCGGGACACAGGAGCACAACCAGCCCTGGGATGAGGCACTTTGATCCCTGTTCATCCAGCTCCTGGTGCAGAAATTCGGGACACAGGAGCACAACCAGCCCTGGGATGAGGCACTTTGATCCCTGTTCATCCAGCTCCTGGTGCAGAAATTCGGGACACAGGAGCACAACCAGCCCTGGGATGAGGCACTTTGATCCCTGTTCATCCAGCTCCTGGTGCAGAAATTCGGGACACAGGAGCACAACCAGCCCTGGGATGAGGCACTTTGATCCCTGTTCATCCAGCTCCTGGTGCAGAAATTCGGGACACAGGAGCACAACCAGCCCTGGGATGAGGCACTTTGATCCCTGTTCATCCAGCTCCTGGTGCAGAAATTCGGGACACAGGAGCACAACCAGCCCTGGGATGAGGCACTTTGATCCCTGTTCATCCAGCTCCTGGTGCAGAAATCCTGGACACACCAGCAGGAGCTCAGAGCAGGAGCTCAGACCAACAAAACCCACAACTTCCATATTTTCACCCCTCTGATGCAGGAAAGGTTCAAACCTTCCCTTCCAGAGGCAGAAATATCAGCCTGCTCGTTTTTCTAATTAAAATGGTCCCAGTCAGACGCAAAACATCAACGTGAATTGTTGCCACGTGCGAAAAGGGGATCGGACGTGGGAAAGCCCACCGGAGCCGGCTGTGGGAGCTGCCACCGCCGCTGCCCCGGGACGGATGCCGCAGAACTCCGCCGGCTCCTCCCCTTCCCAGTTTCCCCGTCCCCGATAAATCAGTAAAAGTCTCCATCAGCGCCGCGCTCGGGCCCGGGCAGCTCCTCCCGCGCCCCTCGGGTGTCGCTGCGCTGGCGCCGCAAACTCCGCCAAATCGAGGTTTTTGTGCGAAAAAGCCTTAAATCCGATTAGCCCGAGATAAACCCGGGCCTTGCTGAGCTCCACCGCGCGCGGTTAAACCCGAGCGTGTGCCCTTTGTAACGCGCCCGGTGCGGAGCTGGCGCGGAGCACGGGCGGGGGGACATTGCCGGGACTGGGGGGACATTGCCGAGATTGGGGTGACATTGCCGGGGTTGGGGAGGTGACATTGCCAGGGTTGGGGGTGACATTCCCAGCTTCCCACCTTGGCCAGGTGTGATCCCAAATCCCACGGGAAGGACAGACCCCCCAGGCCCCCCAGACCCTCCGAGGTCACAAAAGAGCCCCCAGCTCACAAACCCCTTTTGCAGGTCTGGGTAAAAAAAAAAAAAAATAAAGAAGTTTAAAAGGACTTGGAAAACACATAGAAAGTGAAAAAAAACCAAAAAACCCAACAACAAAACCACTGTATCTCCTCCTCCAAAAGCTGTTTTAGATTTTAAATCATCAGCTGGTGCTGTGACGCCCACGAGAATCCGCTGAGCGAGCCCTTTGCTCTCGTTTATTTCAGGATTTCGGCTGCTGAGCGGACGAACCACGGAGTTCGGGAGGGGAGGAGGGACAAGGGCACGGAAGGAGGAGCAGGGAAGTGTCACAGGATACGAGGGGACCCAGCAGAAGGAGATGGGGAAGAATTTTATGTATTCAGCGTTAAAAAATACAATAATGCAGAGTTCCATCTGAAGGCACTGCAGCTTTGCTTCTGAGGGGATTCAGCAGCGTTCCCTGAATTTCCCATTCCCAAAGGAAATTCCAGCCTCTCGTACTTGGCCAGCATTTTCCCTTTGCACCCTTGGAGTAAATCCGACTCCAAATTTAGGGAAACACCCGCAGCAGGAAGGTTTTCCACGGGAAGGAATTTATCCAGTAAGAGCTGGGGATTATTTAAGTTTTCCCCAGTGAAATTCAGGGATGTTTTTATTGAAATAGTCCCAGATGATGACAACGAGAATTCGTTTTTAATTGGTAAAAACTGACACGTTACAGAGAGCGAGGCTGGGAAAAGATGGAAACAGAGCCGGGATCTGCTGCAGGGTTTGTTTGCTTTAATTACAGGTGTGGAAAAGAACTATAAAATGGCCCAGAAGTTGATCAGGTGCCCAATAATTGATCATTCCTGTATTATTTACTGGCAATCCCATGGGAACAGCTCCCAAAAGGCAGAGGGACCAGCAGGAAACCTGGAAATTGTTAAATTGTCCTTCTCTTCAGGGCACTGCCCCGATCCCCGTGAAGAGGGAGAATGGCGAAGCCCTGCTGCCCCTTCCATGCAGATAATTAACTAATTAATTAATTAATCAATCCCTTCCCCATTTTGGGTTGGGGGCAGAGCTGATCTCCCCTCAAACACCCCCAAAGAACCCCAGGAGTGCCTGGGGAGGCTCCTCCTGCCCCTGCATCCCCCTCACGAACGTGGAAATCCCTCTCCAGCCCCGAGTGGGGACGCTGATAAAGATTCTGGTGGAATTTTTCCCTTTCTCAGAACTTAATGAGCCCAAATTGGCGGCTCGTAATCAGGCGTTGGCCTTTCCATCTCCCCAGGTTTTGTTTACAGAATCTCATTAGAGCCGAGCTCGGTGATGGTTGGGAGGACTCCGGGATTGCTCAACGACCCGAGCAGCAGCGCACAAAGCTGGGAAAATGAACCAGAAACGGCGATTAAAGGAACGATCCTTTATGTAAACAGAGCCTGGGCCTCCCCGCCGCTCCCAGAGCTCCCGAGGCTGCTGCTGAATCTGCCAGGGATCCACTGGGATCCATCCCGAGCTGGGCTGGGACAGGGCTCATGGAATTTCAGTGGGGTTTGGGTGGGAAAGGGACTAAAATCCCCCCCAGGGACACCCCCAGGGACAGACCCAGGGACACCCCCAGGCACCGGATGCCTTGGATTTTAACTTTCATATTTTTCAATCCTGTAGTACTTAGTGTGTGACTTTGAAGTGTCCTGGAGCCTGGGAGCTGCTGCTCTCTCACGCTCACAGGGACACAACAAAGCCTCTCCACGGCTGCTCTCCAAGGACACCCAGACTGTCCTGCGCCCAAAATGTGCAACCCAACACCTTGAGAAGGGGGGGAAGCTGGGGAAATGCCATCATGAGCTAAAGTTTGAATTGGGGAATTGATGCTGAGATGCAAATGGCCCAAAGCTCTAAAGGGGTGAAGAACTCGTGACTCGGGGTCCATTGTGAGAGCAGCCTCTGGCTCCCCAGGCTGTGCCTTTGGAGGCCTTTCCAATCAATATCCACCTTTATTCCCTTCCTCCTGTCTGGGCTCTGTTTCTAGGGAGCCACTTCAGGCACCAGACACTCCCAGGGACACCTTTCAGTGTCCCAGGCTGCTCCAGGCTGGCCTTGGGCACTGCCGGGGATGGGGCAGCCCCAGCTGGGAGCGAGTGGAGGGGCTGGGAATGGCCTCCCTTTGCCAAGGGATTAATTAGGAACTTTTTAATCAGCTCTAGGAAGGAGCTGCCTCCAGTTCTCTCTTTGTCCCGAGTGCCTGCTCTTCTCAGCTCCCTTTTCTGTGCTCAGTCAGAGCCAGAGCTGCTCCTCCAAAGCTGGAACCCCCTGGAAGTGTCCAAGGAGCAGGGAAAAAGCAGCAAATCCCAGGAAAATCCACCCCTGGAAGTGTCCAAGGAGCAGGGAGAGAGCAGCAAATCCTGGGAAAACCACACCTGGAAGTGTCCAAGGGGCAGGGAGAGAGCAGCAAATCCCGGGAAAATCCATTCCTGGAAGTGTCCAAGGAGCAGGGAAAAAGCAGCAAATCCTGGGAAAAGCCACCCCTGGAAGTGTCCAAGGGGCAGGGAGAGAGCAGCAAATCCTGGGAAAAGCCATCCCTGGAAGAGTCCAAGNGAGCAAATCCGGGGAAAAGCCCCCCCTGGAAGTGTCCAAGGAACAGGAAAAAAGCAGCAAATCCAGGGAAAATCCACCCCTGGAAGTGTCCAAAGGGCAGGGAGAGAGCAGCAAATCCCGGGACAAGCCACCCCTGGAAGTGTCCAGGGAGCAGGGAAAAAGCAGCAAATCCTGGGAAAAGCCACTCCTGGAAGTGTCCAAGGAGCAGGGAGAGAGCCGCAAATCCTGGGAAAATCCACCCCTGGAAGTGTCCAAGGAGGAGGGAGAGAGCCGCAAATCCTGGGAAAATCCACCCCTGGAAGTGTCCAAGGAGCAGGGAGCAACCTGGGATGGTGGAAGGAGTCCCTGGATGGGCTTTGAGGTTTCTCCCAACCCAAACCAGTCTGGGATGATAAATTCCCCCAGTTCCGGCTGCTTGTCTGTGTTTGTACACCAGGATTTTCCCTCGGCCAAGGTTCCTGGGCACTGCCCTCCTGGGAAAGGTCCTGATGGATGCACAATTCCCCAGGGAGGTCAATCCAGAGCCCCCCCAGCCCTGGCACTGCAGCTCCGTGCCCCACGTTTTGCCCCAAATCCCAATCCTGGCCCTGTGGCCCCCTGTCCCTTTGAATTTCTCGTTATCTCCATCGTGTGCCAAGGTTTCCTGGGGAATTAAAGGGAACTGGGTGATGGATATTCTGCATTTTATCCCCTGTGCTCCTCGAGTTCCTCAAGAGCTGCAATCTGGCCCCAAAGTGGAGATTTTTTTGTTCCAGTCCCTGGGCATTTTCCTCTGGGAAAATCAACGCAATTATTAATTAAATCCTAACATTCCACCCATTATTTTTAACCTGTTTTGGCTCAGGGACTTGTCCAACTTTTCCACAATTGAGGGGAAAAATGTAGGCCCAGAGGCCTCGTGGTGTGTCCTGCTCTAGGACTGGACACCCAGGAAAATTGTGTTCCCCAAATCCAGCAGAGATGAGCGTTTCCATGGAGCTGGGGAGATCTCCTCTGCCCAGACAATAAATAACAGAGTTTTCTGTTCCTGCTGCAGCTCCCCACAGGTGCCTGAGACGATTCCTTCCATCTCCCAGATTTTCAAGGACACGCACGGGCCCAGGGGTGGCTTTGAAGCTGTTCTGACTGAAAAACCCAAATTCGGGTGGTGCTGGTTTGTGCCACTCCTGGAGGGAGCTTTGCTCATCCTCCTCCTCCTCCTCCTCCCTTTCCTGATGAATTTCCCGTGTTTTTGTGGCATTCCCAAGGGAGCAGGAATTCCAGAGAGCCTCAGTGAACACCAGGGATGAGCAGGAGGAGGCTCCTTAAACATCAAGGAATTAAACCCATTTTCCATGACCTGCCAGGCGGTGATGAAGGAAAACACCAATGGGCAGAAGGGGGCTCCTTGAATATCAAGGAATTAAATCCTTGTTTTCCATGAGGAGGAAACTCCTTAAACATCAAGGAATTAAACCCATTTTCCATGACCTCCCAGGCAGTGGTCAAGGAAAATACCAGGATCAGCCCTTCCACTCCTGGCTTTGGAGGAGGTGCCATCCCAAAAATTATTTTT
>WEKY01031565.1:14642-37273 GCA_013390045.1 Picathartes gymnocephalus | reverse complement strand
AAATTTGCTGAATTGGAAGAAATCTCAGAAATACGTTTTTCTACAAAGTAAAAATTTAAATTTTCAATTGCCAAAAAAAAAAGCACAAATTTCAGTTCTGTTACTGATAGAAATTATATATATATATATATCCATGTCTGTTTTTCTAATCCTAAAACAGGCAGAGACCATGCATTCTAATATAGAAAACACCCATGACATCACTGGTGAAAATGAAAGGTTGCTGGGTGAGAGATGGTGTGTTTGTTTTCAGTTTTATACAATATTCCTCTACAAGAGGTGACAAAGAGCCCCTTGGCAGGAGGGGGGTGTTATCCTCACCTTCTGAGGTCTCACCCAGCTTCGAGATTGTGGCAGAAGCGGTGACAGCCACACCAAAGAGCAAAATTCACCTCTCAGGCAGGGAGCCTACAAAATGGTCAAGGTGCTCAGAGTCACAGGGTGCATGACTCTGACATTTTTTGTTCCTGCCTACATTTTGGGAAAACAGGGCTGATTTGAAAGAGAATTCAGAATTAAGCAGCATAATCCTTTTCCTATGGCCTGGCAAATGTCACAGCCTCTTCTGTCCTATGCTGACAGCCTTTGTAAATTGTCCTGGGTGATATTTGCCAATCCATAGGGAATTTTCACATCTTCCTTTGCTTATGAATCAGGTGGTGAGCTCTTGGCAGCTGACCAGAGAGGCAGTACCTTTTCCCTGCTGCATTATCAATCGAGAAAGTTTCTTACTGTTCTGTGCTGCAGACACATTCTTTCACACACTAAATTATCTCTGATGGACCGATTGCAGTGAGGTTAGCATGCTAAAGCCATTTGCCTGGAGTGCATAAAATTCTTTATTGCTACACAGACACAGCTGCACCAGCAATTCATATCTTTGAGAGGCCCAAAGGAGTTTTCGGTATGGCCTTTTCAGTAGTTAATAGATGTTCTGTAACAGCTTCTCTGGAAAGTTTCTTCCAGCAGTGCCCTACAGGTTACATAGACCACTAAACCCACTAAATATCCTGATGACATAGAAAGGTGTCACACAGAGGAAACATGAGGCAATTCAGTGCTCCACATAGCCACAGTTCTGCTCTGCAAACTCTCCATCCAACTCCGTTCGGAATATATTGGCAAATCCCACTGAAATATCATACCAGAGCAAGAAAACCCTCGTTCCCTTTCTACCTCAGGCAAGATACACATAAAAAACACCTGGTTTGTCTGGTTTTGTCTCAGTGAGAGCAGTTATCAGAGATGTCCCAGCTCTCCCTGCAGCCTTCTCTAGCCCACTCCTCTTTCTAAAACACTTTATTTTTGGCCTCTTTGTTGCTTTTTTCCCCCTAATAATGCTGCTTTAAACTGTATACTCTGTACTTTGAAGATACTCAACTTCTCCCACAGCACTGTAATTTGTAAAGCAGGGATGTTTGTGTTGGCCAAGCAGACTCATAGTGGCACATGGACTGGCTGGACACCTGGAGAAATGACCCAGCACATGATGGCAGCTGCTGACAAACCAATGCTTGAATACTGGATCCACATTTGTCAACGTTTTCACCACCAACCTGCATGATGACATAGACTGGATTCTCAGTGACTTTGAAGATGACAACACGCTGGAGAATTTTATGGCATGACAAAGGGCAGACTCCTGAGAGAGAGAGTGAGAAAATTTCGGACTGGGCCAACAAAAACCTCATGAGGTTCAGTAAGTTTTGCTGTGCGACAGAGACACACAATGCATTGGTACAGGCTGGGGAAAGGAATATTGGCCTTTCTGAAAAGGACCTGGCAGGCCAGTGAGTGAAGGTGTATTGGGTTTGTGAGGCCAGGTTTTAGTAGTGGGGGGCTTATGGAAGTGGCTTCTGTGAGAAGCTGCCAGAAGCTTCCTCAACGTCCAGCAAAGACGGTGCCTGGCAGCTCCAAGATGGATGTGCTGGTTGACAAGGCGGGGCCAATTAGAAATTATGTTAATACCTCTGTGATGATAACAGATTTATGACGAAGCACTTGTGAAGATACCAAGATCAGTGGAGAAGGAGGGGGAGGAGGTGTTCCAGAGCTGAGAACTCCCTGTGGAGGAGACCCACGCTGGAGCAGGTGGATGCCTGAGAGGAGGCTGCGATTACCTGGGTTAGGGTTAGGGTTGAACCCTAACTGTGCTGGAACACGCTCCTGGCAGGGACCTGCAGACCCCCAGAGAGAGGGGCCCACAGTGGAGCAGGTTCCCTGGCAGGACTCGTCACCCCACTGGAGGAGGCTGTCCTTGAAGGAGTGCACCCCATGGAAGAGTGACCCATGTTCCACAGTTTCAAGACAACCAGAGAAAACCTGATTTTGGATAAACACCAACACGTAAAGGGTGTTGAAGAAGGCAGAGAAGAGATACATACAGGTATATCTTTCATTCTGACTGGCTGCTCTGAACAGCCATGTTTTCTTTGAAGTATATAAAAGTTCTCCTAATGAATACCTGATGATTATCTTTATGCAGTAATTCATTTTTTCTTTTCAGATATCTGCATAACCATATCCTTGTAAAAATCCAAGAGAATCAGTGATGAAGAACAGATTTGAAATCAAATTCAAGAGATCTGGCCTCTTACAAGTAAGGTTTAGACTACAACAGGGGAAAGCAAAATTTCAGATCTAAATTCACCCTAATTTTACCTTTGTTAGCGTTTCAGCTCAAGCATTTAACCCCATTGAAGTAGTATCGGTAGCTGAAAAGGAACTGATATTAAAGTGCTGTCTTAGACTAATTGTTATTTTATTTTCCTCCTAGATGGTATATCGGCATGTTAAAAAAGTTTTAGTTAACTACTGTTTGGAAAGGAAATAAATCCCCCTTAGCAAATCCAATATTCCATCATTCCATAAAAGGGCAGAGCAGCCAATGCCACCAGGAAGAGGAGCACTGTATAGGATGTGGTGAGTACACTCCTTTTGCAGGTCACATCTCTCTGTATCTAACCCTTGTGCCCGGCAATACCTGCCACTTAACAGCAGTGGTCAGGAATGAAAAACATCTGGCTGTAGCTAATGAGCTGTTCTGCAGCCTCCTTCAGTGTTAGCAACACTGATCAAAGGTGGTGGTGGCTCTACCTCACGAGGCATTACAGGGAGCTCTCTGTCCCGGTGCAATGTCACTGATGTTTCAATCTGCAGTCCATTTAATCATGTTCTCTCATGCCGTCCTCCTGGGCATTATTCCTTTTTTACTATTAATTTTAACTACTATTTTTGAAAGCACCACTCTTTTCCCAAGCTTACTGTTTCCCAGGAAGCCCAACAGAAATGAACCAATATAAAAATCAAGGAAATGCTCAATGATCAATAGATCCAAATGATCCAAATTATCATTATTACGATAATTTTTGTCATTATTTCTGTCTACTATACACATTCTACGGCTGCTAGCAATGAAGATGCTGCTGGTAAAATGACAAGGAAAATGCCTTTTTTTCTTGCCCACCCAACTAGAAAAATATTTTACAAAACACAAAAAATAACCTACCAAATTCTTTTTCACCAATGTATCCACTAAACACTCAAGAAGAACCATAGAAACTAATCAAATAAGAAGACAATGAATCATGTGGGATTAAGCTGCAAGAAATTTTGCTACTTGTGTCAAATCAGAATAAATTTCCGTTGGGGAACACCAGGAGAAACACCATGCTACTGGCACTCAAAGCTAAATCTCAAGCTAAAAAATGAAAATTTGTTTTTATTATTTTCTTGAATTTAATAAAAACATGAATGATGTTATATCAAAGAGATATGATGCATTATGATAACTTGGATTGTTGTTGACAAAAGAATATATTCATTGAAGATCCCATAGAGCCTGTTGCTATATTTTTTTTTCTCATTGAAAGGAAAAAGAAAGCAACTGTATGAGAAAGAAAGCCTTTAAATGTTCCTTTAAAGTTGAGACATTTCCTATTCATGGGAGGTGTAGTATTTAATAAAGAACAGACATCTTTCTGCCCACAAAAGAGAACTGATTTTGACGAAACGAAAACTTCTCACTCTACAAATGGAAGACACTAATTTCAGGGCAAATACCTGAAATACTTCTGAATAAAAGATGGTTTTCAAAGACAACTGAAGGTAATAAATGAACATGGGGAACTCCCTGACACAGGCAGATGGACACAGGGGCCTATTCTTAAAATAAAATGTTTGGTTTGGGTTTTTTCCTCTCCTGTTCAACTGGATCAGACCACTCAATTGAGATGCAGCTTCTCATATGGGAAACCAGCTTAAAATAACTTCTGTCAACCTCAGCTGACCCTAAAAATTGATCTCTGTGTTCAGGTGGATACCAAAGCATCTAACTGCTACTTCCAAGGAGCAATATAAGAAATATATTTCTCTTCTGTTTTTTGCTGGCTGGCAAGCAGAAAGTTTCATATGTAGTATAATTTTATTTAAAATTTTATTCTAATGAGTTTATGGTTTAAAAGCATTTGTGGGAAGGCTTGGGCTCAAAGATGAATTTTGCATTTTCTTACAAAATAAATAAAAAAGCAAAAGTCATCTCATATTGACTTGCCTTGGTAAAAATACTATAGACACAATAGTTTCCAGCAAGTGGCACTTAATTAAATTCACAGTGGTCAATATCCATGGTGGATATTTTACAGAACCTTTTGAGGGTATCACTGTGTGATAGATTCTGCCAAATAGATCATCAAGAGGAGAAAAAAACCCATGGGACCTCCACTGCAGATACTGTCTAGCCCCTCTTCACAGGCCAGAACTCCAATTGGGCATGAAAATCAGCCTGATCTGTTCTGTGGGGAAAAAAAAATAAAGAGAAAAACAAAGCAAGATAAATTATCCCATTTGAATCCCTCCTTCCCAACTGTTAACTGTAGCTTGCCAGCAAGTCATATTTTGAAAGAATCTCAGGCTTTTCAGGTGGATTCAGAAAAAAGTTACAAATCATTGCTCTGGAGAGCTGGCCCAGGTAGTCCATATGTCTCCACTCTGGGGTCACTTAAAAATGGTCACTTGGTTTAAAATGTTCAGAAGCAGAAAATCACTTAACCTTGTTCAAGTTCCCACTTTCAGGTAGGACCCAGTGATACACTTACAGGTAACACTGTGATTCTGCACAGATAGTTTTAAATGAGTACATGAACTGAAAAGGTAATTAATTTATTACAAAGGGCTATTTTTACAGGTTACAGTAATGGCTGAAAGCTTAAAGGTTTTTCTGCTTCAAATAATTATATTAATATTTCTTTTGAAAGATCAAAAGGAGGTTGAAAAAAATTATTTCTTTAAGAAGCGGTAGTCTTCTGAAGCAATGCCATTTACTTTCAGCCGTGATGTGATTTCCTTTGGATATAAATGTGCTGAACCTCAATCAGGATGCAGAGCAGACAGTTAAAGGGGAACTTCAAAAAGCCATGAAAAAGGGAAACCTGCATAAAAGTTCACAGTAATTTCTGCATACGGTTCGGAAAATGAAAGGGCTTTGTAACATGAGTTCTCAGTTTGCAATTTAAGGTGCCCTGTTCATCTAAGATGCTTTTCTTAAGACTGCTTTTTGCTTTAAGATTGAGACAGACAAAAATTAGCCTTTAGATGTTTTCTCTTTTTAAAATTCTGTTTCTTCTTACATTTCAGAAGTCCTAAAGCCTTTAAAATGGGGCTTTCTTTATGTAGCCTTTTTGGACAAAAAGAATAGCATCTAACTGTATCATTTTCCACACTTCTAATATAAAGTGTTAGAAAAGTAACTCACCTCAGTGAATAAGAATGACTAATCCCTCAAAAATACGGATAAAGAAAATTGAGAATAGCTAGTATGAGGCTGTAAGATAAAGTATATCCTATCTTAACACAATTTTAATATTTTAATACATATCAAATATCTTTCTAATTATGAAAAATTAAGGCATATGATTTTAATAAAGTAGTGGGAAACCCTCCAGGAGACATAGGAAGCTTAATGCAAGCCATATGCAAATCCAGCCCTGTGACTTTGTTATAAGTATATGGCATATGTAGAAACATATAAATATATTGGGTTTAAAATTATGGTTTGAAAACAGCAATTTTCGTCTCAGCTATATTTTGATACAAATATAACAACCTGCCCCACACAATAAAATGTAAATAGTCATTTCCCTAGAAATGACAGCACGGGAAAAACAGAAATGAAAAATAACTGTGTCGGAAGAAGAAATATCTAAGAGCAAGTCCCTTCAGTAAAATATCGACAGATGTAACAAAGAAGTACCAGTAGAGAATGTTAACAGAATAGCTCACGCTCTTGCTGGACGCAGAAATAGTGGGGTTTATAAGATGAATTAATACAAGACAGTCATGGATTCCAGTTGTCAGAGCCAGATCCCATGCTTTTAAAAGCCTTAAGTAAGTCAGAGAAACCACAGAGAATCAACAATGTAATTTATATGCCAGCAGCAAAGATGACACCATCAGATAAGACTGATAGAGATGATGAGCAAGACAAGGTTGGTAGGAGCAGTAGCCCCGTACAGCTTGAACACAGGAAACCAAACTGGCTTTGCAACAGAGGAAAACAGACTGTGGGAAATGTAGCAAAGCATCAGGCCAAAAGAGGAATTTAATTTCCAACAGGAGACAGGGATGTAGCAGGTGTTACAAAAATAATATTTTCCAAAAGCACTCAGGCCACTCAGAGCAATCCATGATGGGATGCAATCATCAGATAATGGTCTCCTGGGAGATAACATCATTAGTAGAGACCACAGGGATGACTCTAAATAGACAAAACATTGCACATAGGGCTGCTTCAGTGCAGAAGGGGTCTTCCTTTTTGTCAGTCACTTTCTGTCCCATTTCCCATTGCCATAACCAGGATTATGATCCTGCTGTGTGCTGCACATGAGGAAACAATTGCGAGCAGAATTGCAGTCGCTTGCTGGGAAACCATGGAGGTTTTAGCAGCAGGAGCTGTAAAAGTCTGTTCCATCATTACTATCCTACACCCTACCAGTATAATTTCCTTCTATCCTGACCCCAGCATACAGAGTATACCTAATAAAAAGATTGGTGTAATGCATACACAAACAATTTGATAAGGACTTGAGGAACCATTTAAAAGTTGACTCAATGTTTCAAGAAGAGAGATAAAGAAGAATTGCCAGGATTCTGCTGTGAGGTGAAAGATCCACAGTTGTTTAAGCATGGGATTATTTTTTTAAACTTCTCTTATTTTTGTGATGTCTGAAAGATTCTGCTCCTCAAACACTTTAAGGAATGAGAGTGCTTCACAGTGCTGTAAAGGGACTGGTTAGTACTCATGCAAGTAATCTAACATCAGAGCTCTAAATGTAGTATGGAAAATGCCTTTTATAGCCATCTAAAAGGCATTTGCAAGCTTTTCTATTCTTCCCAGAACAATGGACCTAAATTCCAAAGAGCTCATTCTGAAACCAGCCCAGCTCCTCCTTGATGCTCTCTACATTCCAGCTAGAATCTCCTTCTCCGTGTTTATATTGTTCCATACTGAAAAAACCACCAATGACAGTAAATGAGAATATCACACACAAACCCTTAGATGGTTAAATATGTAACTTTGAGCTTTGATAAGCTGCTTTTGATTTTGAGTAAGGAGGATGGACCAAAGACAATAATGCAATTACATAATATCCCTGCTCAACATACACAGTCTGGTTCTAGCTAGTCAGCCAAGGAAATTCCTTGCCAAGGCTTTGAAATGTCCAAAATTTTGATTGTTGCTTCCTCTTGTTTCATTGTAGTATTTGATACTTTGTTTTGGCATTTTCACTGACATAGAAAAGTTATTTTCTCAAATGCAGAGAGAGGCATGCACACACTTGATACTTTTTTTGCTACTGACCAAGTCTTTTAAATGTTTTTTTATTGAGCAATATGTAGATGACTATCTAAGATGAATCCCTTAAAAATTGAATGTGCTCATTCCTCTAATATTCCCCTTGTTAAGAGGAAAAGAAAACATAAACATAACCAAGGTTCACATTGGGTAATATTTTTTTCTTGAGGGTTCAGCAACACATGAGAAAGGAAAAATATCTAATTTTCTAAATCTGCATTCTTCATATCTGAAGCAACTAAAAATGCTAAGCCCATCCATTACAGAGCAGGACTAAAATTTTCCTGTCCATGTGTTGATTTCCACTTCCAACAATGGCTTTAAATGTATTAATGAGATTTTAATAATTAATTTGCTTAATATTATAGCATCAGGAAGAGACAAGGCTGAATAGCCCTACCACATAATGCACAAGAGTTCGTCGAGGTCAGCCTTGGAAGAGACTATGAAGTTTAATAGCATTGGTTTGCATTTTAGGAAACAAATTTATTGTAATGGATTGGCTTAGATTTTTTTTTGTATTGTCTTGTATTTCATGGGTTTGGGAAAGACAGTACTATGATGCAAAAGATGCATATTACTACTGGCTTCTTAATACATGGCTTGAATTACATATTAAAAAAATATAGTAACGTGTCAAGGTGTACATTGTTACAAAACCTTCTGCCGTGTAAAGTTGATAAGTGACTTTCTCAAATTTTCATATATTTTGGAAGAGTTTGGTTAGCTGAGCCTGATTATAAATGCACAATTAGAAACACAAGGAATAAAGCTCAATGATCTAAATGCTCAAGAAATAAAACCAGAGATATCAGTGTGAACAAGAAACTGAATGCAGAAAAAGAAGGAATAAATAGAGGACTATCCAGAAAATATGCTCAAATAAAAAAAAAATATTTGTAAGGGTTAATTATGTGCATATGTATGTCCATTTCACAAGAACAAACTCCAGCCTGAGCACACTGCTCCTGACAATAGATTTCACAGTGACAGTCCCAGACTGTAATTATTATCTGGCCGTTTAATAAACTGAGGTACAATCAAACCAAGATTTAACGTTTGAGTTCTAAGTACTACCTGATTTTATGCCACTGTTGTTAATCCTTAAAAATCGATACTGAACCCAGTGAGCATTACATATCTTAAGCCACCAAATTAACTCGCTGCTCTAAAAAGGATAGGCTTCAAGGAAAAGGATTTATATTAAATCAAGTTAATGACCACGAGAATCCCATTTCTGCTACTGTCTCACCAAAATGTAAATAAAAACACACCTTGAAAAATCCTACTTTTTTTCATCTGTTTTGTCTTTCCCTTCTTTAGCAAGAGATACCAAGACTCCTATCATTCCTTTATCTTTGATTTTTATTTTCCTGGTCTTGTAGCTTTAAAGATGCTTTCCCACATAGTCCCCACACAGTCCCCACACAAGCACTGGGGGAAAGAAATGGAAACAAAGATTAAGAAAATTTAAATCAAAATGAAATCTTGCAAAATAACCTTTGAGTTATGGTACCGTGAAAAAAAAAAAAAAAAGTACATTCTTAAGGTTCTATTCTGTGACTGCCACCTGTAACTGCTGGTAAAAAATAGAATATTAATTTCAGTCTTAAATTTAGAGATTAAATAAGATCTTCTCACACATCTAACATGCAAAACTGGCTAAATCTTAGTAACTGAGTTGTCTATGCTCGTGTATTGTAAGCCAATGTTTCTGTGTGTTTCCCTAATCTGACCTCTTGTTAATGACCATTTTATTTTGGATAGCAAATATCAAAGCATACCAATGTCATGATCTCTAAAATTACAGTAATTTCTCTAGTGACATCCAACAAAACTCAATCTCAGTCTTACACCAAACAAAAGCTAAAGCTGGAAGTTAGACTGTGAGTAAATGTTATTTCCACGTGTCTGAAATACAGCTTTTCAGAATGAAAATTAGTATCTTTCTGATTTTACTTAGGAACCTAAGAGAGAAAAGGTGAAAACTTCCCAGATTTTGCCTAAGTTCTCAGCTAAGTTTTTCAAACCCAGTGGTTTTAAACACAGAAGGTTTTTAAACACAGAGGTAAGCCTCAGAATATCTGGGTGCCTGTTGACTCTGGCAAACCTAAATCTCCAGGCCATCAAAGAATTGCAGCTAAAGATGTTTGCTTTAAAAACAAACTTGAAACCAAGGAACTCTTTAAATGCATATTTCAATGTGACTGGACTCTGAAGAAAATCCTATAGCTATATTCACATTTATAACACCCTTTTGCATGTCAACCAAAATCTGTAATGGTTGCCGTCCTAGCGATAACATTTGCAATGACATCTGAAAAGTTTAATAAGAAAAAGCAATTTTATATCCCCAGGCTACACACGTTTTCTTCCTTTTTTTTAAGATGAATTATAAACTGGAACTACTGTATTTTTTTTTTCTTTTAAGGGTAGATATTTGACAGAAATGTTAATAAAGAGTGTAATGTTGAGATTTAGATCTGTACAAAGTAGAAGAGAAAATAGAGCACAAAATTGGAGTGGGAAAACAGAAGCAACTGCAACAAATCAGTAGCATGTTATGCTATGATCTATATACAGCTTTCTGGGACACTGAGGCAGAGAAACAGAAGTGTTAATTTATTACTTTATGTTCAATGTATTCATTGCCATTTCTTGGTGTATAGCCAGCATTTCCTTCCTTTTTTTTTTTTTTTACATTTTTTTGCTAGACACATGAGAATTGACTCAGGTCTGCAGTTTACAGCTATTTAGCTTACTCTGCTATTGGATGAAAAACATTGGGTATAAACAACATCAAGGTAACAGTATGCATTACTGTAATAATTACTCTGGTGTTTGCTAAGACAACAGGAAGTAATCAACCACTTTTGCATTGATGTAATGTTGTACAAAGCACTGGAGATATCATTGTAATTTGACACGTGCTAAATTACCCAAAACTGTGGTTCTAACATGCATCTGCTTGCACTGAAAATAAACAAATAGGACATGGGCACAGAAAAGGAGTGTGCATTTGCCTTGCTAAAGACTCTAAGTAAATAACTGAGCACAAAAAAGCTAGTGAGGCTAAAGCACAGGACAGAAGCTGTTCCAGTTAATTGATGGATTCTTTCCTATTAGAGCAAAAGCACAGCTGTTGAAAGGAGTAACTCTGAGAGCAAAAATAAAATTGCATTTTACTGTTTTGCTGGTGTTGACTATGCAGCAAGCTGACAGCCTGGAATAGTGTTACCAAGGTAAAGTCATGTTCCACTCTCTGGAGGTCAAGGGTAGTGAACCTATTCCTGTCCCTTGGCTTCTCCTGCTACTTAAGTTTTTCTGAAGATTTATGGACCCTTCTGTTTTGCCACATATGTATAAATGCAAGTTTGTAACTCCCACTCAAAAAATACTGATTTGAAAAGAAGTTGATTCCAGAACAGTACAGAATTCTGTCCCACCTGCTTCATGCAATTGTTCGCAGTGGTAATGAAGGACTCCACATTCACAAGACAGTGGTTTTCCATGATGAGCTCAGAAGCATTTAGGCCTTTTGACCCTTAAAGTTAGTTCTGTGTCTTCAAGTGTGTCCTTATCTGTATGATCTAAAGCTGCCAGGACAGGCTCGGTGAAGGATAATGAATATCAGAAACAATCAAAACCAAAAAAAAAAATTTAAAAAAAAAAAATCGTCTTTCTACTCTGGCCTTCATCAATCATTCACAACCACTGCAGCTTCTTCCAGCTCTCTACTTAACAGCAGCACATCCCAGAAAGGCATGTCTTGTGTTTTGATATAACAGGGGGTCCTGCAGAGGAAATCAAAGAGCAGTGGCACCGAAAGTGCTTACTGATGTGCAATCTTCCAGCTCAGAAAAAATACTTCCTTCTTTCATGACAATTGCATTCACTCACAATACCAAGGATGATAGCCCTTTCTCAACACCCATTTCTGCTAAATAATGTTCCTTCATCATTTAAGCTTTGGGCCTTTTGCTGCCTCAGGCAAACTAGGAAATGAGACTTCTTATTTCTCTTTTACTAATTTGCTCCTGGTTAACATTTTAAAATAAAATATATTTGCCTCAAGCTTTCATTAAGTAAACATTTTTTCAACTCTCAGGTCTTCTTGCATGTATTGGAGTTTTTAAAAATCTTTTTCTTGATTTGTTTCATTTTTATTTGCTTTGTTCCATTTTGCTTAACTGTATTTGTTTCCTCTTTAAATTTGTATTACTCTGGTATTTATCGTGGTGCATTTTCCCATCTAATTAATATCCCTCTTTTCCTGTACAGCTTGCTTTCTGTCTCCTCTCTGCTTCTGCTATCCTTCAACATCAATCCACTTTTACCTTCTATATTTTTGTCAGGAGCCTGTCAGGAGCCTGCAGACAACCCCAACACATCCCCACACCTACCAACAACCTCTCAAGCTCATGTCTCTTCCCCACATGCCCACACCCATGCGCACATCCACACACACATACAAGGATTCTTTGGAAGAAATCACTGTTTATTTCTACAGAACAACTTACCTTCCTCACGTAGACTCTCCATTGCGGGTATCTTTCCTCCTTCACAGTTTAAAAATGGGCACTTAGAGAGGAAAATCAAATGTTTCATTCTTTTTCTGGAAGGGCAATATCATTAACTCTATTTTCAGCTAAATTTGCTGGTCGGTGTTGGACCGAGGGCGTACATGTAAGTTACAGCTGCATAATTAGGGAAAAGAAGTCAGACTATGTATAATTGCCTACTTATTGAGAGTGAGTAAAGTGAAGACATTTCAGAGAACAGTAAGCTGTCATAAAGGAAACAGAGGCAAGCTGCTCCTTCAGGGAAAGATTTCATGCCTTATTTCCTGAGTCCATGTGTCCTTGAGCTCTGTTATCCCACCGCTGCACGCCCTGTACACCATTAAGGTCAGCACTTCTATCTCCAACACAGACACATGCCAATGCAGTCATTTGAGACTCTTGCCTGGAAAACTAGCAGCAGCAACGCTGCTTGCCTGGTTTTGTTCTGCAGTTCCCAGGACCACTCCCATGAAGAGGCAACTTTTGCGTACCCACAGAAGCGTCCTCTCTTTTCTTTCCATGATTAATTTAAGGTAAAGAAGTTACTTGGGTATTTCGCTACATTTAGTCTTCCAGGCTCACAATAAACTGAGATACATGCCTCCAATTACCTTAGCAGAGTCATTTATTTTGACAAAGTGTAATAGAAGTTATTTTGATGAAAGAGAGTGAACCACATTAAAACTGGACAATCTGGCCTTAGCTATGACAGGTTTCAGCATGTCACGCAGAATAAAAATAATTGGAAGTAGAAATAGATCTATTTCTCCATTCCAAAGTCTGGAGATGTCCAATTGATATTCTAGCTTAAAAAAATATATAGAAGAAAAGTAAACTGTCAATTACGGTGTCATTTATCTCTGTCAACTCTAAACGTGCTCTGAAATGGTACAAACATCTGTGCAAGATAATTCCTTCATCCAAGTGTCCTAGGCCTATTAAGGAATCTTGTGGATGGATAAAGAGGCTCTCTTTTTTTCTTGCAGTAGAGTGTTGTGTAATTACACCAGGTAAAAACTCCTATGTGTATGTTTTAGGAGAACAAAGAGAAACAATACATTTCTATGGCACTCTTTGAGCACAAAATATTTGTTTCTCTGTGTTTCTTTAGCTGTAATTTATCCTGTTCCTAAGGATATATTTTCAGCAAATAGTTCCTTAACAGCAAGTCACCTACACTACAGAAAAATGTTTTGCTGGATATAAAAAAAAAAAGATTTGTGATTTTATGTGAGTATAAAACAACACCGCAATTTCTATTCTAATTAAAAGCATGTGCCTTCTGCCCCTGAGGTACAAAATTTCAGTCAGTCTGTTTCCTAACCAACATTTATAAAAGATGACTTGGGAATCCAGATGCCCAAATTTTAGGTCTTTGACCTGCAAGGGTGTGATTGTCAGGAACTGCTCTGAATCTCTTCACTGAAAAGCCGTCTTCTAGCAAAAGAAACAAGGAGAATTCTGAGGTTTGTGTAGATCAGCTGTTTGATGCAGTTGGTAGAATTTCTGAAAGAAGAAGGTGTTGAGCAGATACCTATGTCCTGCAGCTGGAAAAGAAAAAGAGCAAATATCCACGATGGTGATGCTGAGGAGCCAGAAAGGAAGACTTACTTGTTGCTAAAAGAAAAGTCTTTTCAAAGCAGCATCTTGAAAATCTTTAGCCAAGAGCCTTAAACAAAATAGCTTAGGAGACTGATGAACCACTAATGATACTTTCTAACAAATTTTGCAAAATTGAACACCTTCTGAAGACAGCCTTGTCCCGCCAACACCATCCTAATGTATACAACTTACAGAACCATGGGGAATTATAGGCAGATCAGCCTGACAGTTATCCCCTATATATTAGTAGAACTACTAGTACATAATGAAATTCTTGAAGATAAAGTAATTTTGAGTTAATTATCCAGATGACTGGAAGGAAGAGAGATCAACTACTGAATGTGTCTTTCAGGTTAAGACCTAGAGGCATCAAATGAAACTAGAAGAGGAAAAGTCACCTAAAAATGAAGTGGTTCTTAACAACACTCTAGTTAAGTGAGATAACTTCTTAACTTCAAGATTTTTGTGAGTGGTATGTTTATATAGGTTCAAAAAAAGGACTAGGCAAGAAAAAAAGACAGGCAACTCAGATATAAAAATGGTATCTTCAGTTCTCTAAGCTTCAAATTGGTAAAAATGTGCAGAATATTCCAGAAAAAAAAATTGCTGTTTTTCGTAAGCATAAGATATTTGATTTTGTCCCAGTCACATGTTAATGACCTAGAGGCACCTTTCCTATGGTCTTTTTTGTCACGCTCCAACAATCCTGTGAAGTACTTGCAATCTAAGAAAATTGCAGGCAACACCTAATACTTCAAAAATTACAGCATAAACAGAAGGCAAAATATTCAAAATCTTCATAAATGAATGTTTAGCACAGGTGAAAAAAGGAAAATGCCTCTGTTCATGCATATATATATATATATATATATTTAAACTGAAAAGGTGGGTTCTCACCACCAACATGTCTAGGACCTTTTTAGAGCTGGCCAGAATGGAGTTGTATAAAAAACCCAGCTTTTTATCTCCCCTACAAGGGGTTCTGCCTCTGGCCTTGGAATTTGTGGATTGATGAGTCTTACTGTTCATCCTTTCCAGTCTGGGACTTTAATAAGATGAAGGTTGACAGACTACCTCATATGCCTGTGACACTTCATATAAAAGACAAGAATTACTGTTTAACACTGTCATCTTCTTGGGTAAAGCTTTTACATGCGGATGCTGAAGTTTACCTGGGTGGAATGAAGGATTTGTTCTGGCTGAGGAAAGATAAATTGGCCAAAGGTAGAAGCAGTTTACTGAAAGGGATAAACTACTGCAGCTAGGGTTGTTGTTTTTTTTTTTAATTATTGTATCTGATCTGGCTTTTTCACATATTTACAGTCTCTTTGGCTATGTTTCACTGTGCAAAAAGGAATCTCGGTCTCCTAAGATGAAGAAATAATTCTTATCCATATGTCAAACACATGGAAGGTAGGGGTCCAGGGACCCTGTATTCTGATTTCCACAAAAGAGAAAACAGGGGCATGTTGAACTGCCATGTGAAGGTGGCAGATTTTCCCAAAAGCAACTTTGGTGTCAGAGAGAAATTTCTGTGGACAAGTGTGTTCGGTGTAGAACAGGACTTGGAGGTTTAGCACCTCCCCTGCAGGCTGCACTTACCTGCTGAAATCATCTTTGTAGATATGACCTAACCAACCTCCTGCCAAGACAGATGTCTTGGTGACCCCAAAACCTCTGCGCCCTCTGCCATCTCAGGGCTCTAAGGCACAAAATGCTTCAGTCTAATTAAGATCCCCTGACTCTGGTAATACGAACAGCACAGGCCTGTGATATAAAAGACGCTAAATTAGGTGAAATAATGCCTTCTGACCTGGCAGTCAGTCTGAAAGTCTATGAGAATATAAAACCTTTACAAACTCCAGTTAATAATGGTATGTATCCATAGCCTGTATTCTGAGACATGGTTCCCTGATTTCATTTGAGTTCTGCAATGTCAGCTTTACTGAGTTTGATCTGTGGCAGCTTGCCTTTGATACTCTGGCCTTGCTTTAAAGAGTGTCAGAGAAAATTTGTAGAAGACTCTAGATGGAATGACAGTGAAACAGCTCATTTTCAATAAAATAATAATTCTAATTAAAAATTAGCTTTTTTTTTTTATTCTTAGAGGATTGATCTTAGCATAGTGTTTAGATTTGGAATCTTTATATAATAGCTAAAGGCCATGTGGGTAGGTGGGAATTTTTTTTTTTTTTTAGCTTTTCTTACAGCTCCTACTATGACAAACTAGAAAGCTGGAAGTAGGTGTTATCTGTTTAACTCAGAAACATTCACAGAAATGCAAAGTATTAGGTAGCCTTTACAGAGACAGTCAGTGAAGCCTTTGCAGCTGAATGCCTTTTAAGTACATGTCACATGAATATTCAGTCAGATATGCAAATTTAGGGTAACTGTTACTTTAGTAGATTGATTTGTTATTTGAGATCAAGGCATAGATCACACAAAAAGCATATCAAAATATCAGACCTTTTACGATATTCTGGTACAGAATATGCTGCAGGTAGTCTTGTTTGTTTTCTATTCCTCTTGGCAGTTAGCTTTCTTTCAGTAGAAAAATAAAGCCTAAATTCCTTTTAGCTTTGTCACTCCGTATGCTTTGATGAAGTGCTTCATCACTGAGACTTTGTAAGCAAATAACCTGAAAAGGAGGTTTTGATACTGTAATACCAAATCTATGCATCTGAGTACCCAGCATCTCAGAATTAGTTATATATTGCAGACAAATGCAGCTAAAAGATACGGAAAGTCTAACAGATTCAAGATAACTCTGTATTTCACAAGTGCTTACCTGCCTCTGTAATATATTCAGGCCAGTGAGGGAATGGGAAAGATTGTTACCCTATTGCAGGTGCTATTTCAAAGCAGGTTATTCACCAATTTCTTTAGGGGTATTTTAAGAGCAAATCTTTGAATGTTACTCCTGAAACTCTTTCAGAGAAAAAAAAAAATTAATTTTACTGGGGGGAGGGCTTTAAACAAAGGTCAAAAGAAAGTAATTACTGACCATTGAAAGAACTCTTGGTTAGTTGAGAGGAGGCATGTGAAGTTCTGCAAATCTCCTGCTATAAATTTCGTATTAATAAATCAGACAAGGAAATCTAAATTGCCAGGTGTTCTGAACTTCAGACAAAATCTCTCTGCTTCCAAAAAGACCTAGGACTCTTTACCTGCCCTTTCTCACTCTTACTGCCTTCTTGCCTCCCCCTCTCCGAAGGGATGCACACAACATCCTATGCACTGGGCAGTTTTACCTGCCTGGGTGAGGATACAGTCTTCTCCAGATATTCTACAAAGTAGTTCTTTCTGTGTGGATTCTGTGGGAATGGCTGTTAAACATGTTGCTTCCATTCAAAATCAGGAGTGGGCAGGACACCCAACTATTTAGCCTCTGTATAATCCCATTACACAATGGAGGATAAAAGTTCTTTTTTTATTATTTCTCCCTCCCTCCCAGAAGAAGAAAATCTCAGCTCAATTTTATCATTCTTTAGTATTCTCCATTCTGCTGTTACTGTAAGGGATTAAAAATCCCTCTGTAGCACTCCTTTTTTTTGTCAGCTATATCACTTGGCACGACAAAAGATGTCAGCTCTCCCTATAAACTCTCCCTTATCTGTGCTTAAACCACTGCATCTACAATGCTACTTTTAAAAGTTTAAAATGCAATATAGGCCAGCCAGTATTATCTAGAGGAGGGTTTGGATGTTGGCAGCAGTGCAGAGAACAGGATTGCAATGACCCAAGTTTCCCAAGTTTAAGGGAAGTCTATCTCTCTCACTGATGTTTGGCTTGGCTATAGAATTTATTTGTGGGTTCCAGTGGTCGTGATAAAGTTAATCTGCTTTGTCACAAATCAGCCAAGGCTCTAAACAAGCTCAACACCAGACCACACAATCCAAGTAAACTTTAGTTGTAGGTGCATAAGTTCTCAAAACTCTGCTGTGACTAAAATGGGTATTATATACCTGCCCTTTCCTTTGGAACCTGTGGTGCTTTCTCTACAGGCCCTTGTGCAAATGAATGTCGTTGCTGGAACAATTTGTTTCAATTAGGAAACTCTCTTTAATTTCCTTCCATGTTAAGAGGCTGGTATTCCATAAGAACAAACTGCAGAAGGGATGTGATTTGCAGCCACAGATATCTGTTAGTCAGGCAACAAGCTCATCAATGATAATAAGAAAACAGGAAGTAAAGATCAGAAAAAAAAACCATGAGAAGTGAGGAGAAGAGTAACTTCTTGAAGAGCAATAAAAGAACTGAAGGGAAGCTTCTAATTAGCAGCAAAAAAATATCAGGAATATTGGAATATTTTGTTATCACAACTTTTTACCTTTACTTATTTTATATAATAAATAAGTGACATATAGTTATATTGATATGTTACATTTTATATTAAGGCTACGTATAGATATTTATTATTTCACTACCACCAAAAAGAAGATATTAGGAATTTGTTTTAAGACCCAGAAAGGACATCTGCCAAAAGCAAAATGATTCTCAGAAATTCAAGATTTTAAAAATTTTACTAACTAAGCAGCTCGGTGACTGCTTAGTTTTTATTTCAGTGACACAAGACATGGAGAACATTACAAAATGTGTCTGACAGAAACAACCTCTCTCCAGAAGTAAGGAATTTTACAGAGCATGCCATGTGTGATCGTGACATTGATGAAAGGAGGTTCCCCATACCGATGAACTCAGGATACAGCATTGGAAAAGTTTGATGTCCATTTCACCTTATACACCCACCAAATGTTATACATGTAATTTTTATTGTGATCAATAAAACCAGTTCCCAGTCCATTGCAGATGGACTCTATTTAATGGTCTGATTCCTCCTGTCACCACCTTTGCTGCTACTGTGTAAAAATGTAATGCCAATCCCGCCACAGAGCACAGCATGGCTGCGTGTAGATCAGATTGTCTGGGTCAATGTAATTGTTATTACTGTGTCAGTGTTATTGGCCTATGACATCACTGGTTTAAAATAAATCTCCATATTGTTTAATGATAGAGGAAATAGTGAGATTACCTCGGTTGGTCAGAGCATGGTGCTAATAAATGCCAAGGCTGCAGGTTCCATCCCTGGAGTTGGATTTTGTGGTCCTTGAGGGCCCCTTCCAACTCAGAACATTCTGTGATTTTGTGGAACATGAGCAGCTCTATGTACAGATTTGTTCTTCAGATCTAAACTGATTCTCAGCATGGCTTCTAATTCTGTGATATATCAATTTTAATAAGGACTCAAACAAAACCTCTGGGTAAACCATACGTAGAGAATTAATCATAGGTTCATGGAGTTGTCCCAGGCTGCAGTATGTGAAAACAGAAAAGAAGAGAACATTACAAATATGAACTCTAAAAGGCTTACATATTGTATAGTTCAGTCAATGATTAAGATATATTTTAGTTGGAGCGTATACAGTACAGACAGGGTA
Source organism: Picathartes gymnocephalus (assembly GCA_013390045.1). Classification (NCBI taxonomy): domain Eukaryota; kingdom Metazoa; phylum Chordata; class Aves; order Passeriformes; family Picathartidae; genus Picathartes; species Picathartes gymnocephalus. Next base: position 17,819 of record WEKY01031565.1, on the reverse strand, counting down.
GTAAAGTACTTCCTTTTTAATTGAAAGAGATTATTATACAGTTTTAGGCCAGGAAATAATTTTTACTCCATTTTTGGGGTTTTTTTTTCTTCCTTTTCTTTCTTAGTCTGTCCATGTACCAGAGGAATTCACTTTTCAATTACACATGAAGCCAAGGGTTAAAAATTAACAAAACCAGGACATAGAGTAGTTTTACAGAGGTAAATTCAGGCAGATACTGTTGCTTTCCTCTAAAAAATTTTAAATTTCACATTAAATTGGTTATCCAATATAATGTGTTAATGCATGCTAATTCAATGAAGAGATCTCTCTGAAGTAAATTTATCATACTAAGACTGGCAGAATTCTATATATGTGGCTTATAAAGCATAAAGACTTTTCTCAAGATACCAAGCCCAACTATAAAAGTTGATCTGTGAAGTAAATAATTTGCAGATAAAAACTACGTTGAAAGTCTTCATTTATATTGCAGAGTCTAGCTGTTGACTTTTAGGGAAGGGCTGAATCAGAGTTTAATACACAACTGTTCAACTGAAGATGCCCAAATTAGGCATTTCTAAAACATATATCTGGAAAAGTGCCATGATGAGGTACTGTTTACTGGTTGCACAGTAAATATTCAACATTCATTACTTTCCTGGTGTCTTTCTAAATCTTCATTGCTTTTAATAGTGTGCATTTTTTTTGTTTGTTTGTTTGTTTTAATGATACACCAAATTTATTATTTGTTGGTACTAGCTGCCTCATGAGCTTTGTATTTACAGGCCACCCCCTGAATTTTAGCAATGTCAAGTCAAGGTAATAGAACTGTCTGTTCTGAGGGCTAGACTTTGGATTGATTTGGTTCTTTTCATGTGAAATATGGCTAAAGTTATTTAATAGTTATGGGCTTCATCTTTGCATTCACTATTCCCCTTTTGTAACCATCTTGTACTCATATCTAAGAGTCGTTTAATATCAATACTTAATAGAACACTCTAAACCCTACTTCAGTGGAAGGTGTAGGTAATCAAACTCCTGCCAATGACAGGGTAAGCATGCATTTGTTGTGATATCTGGATTATTAGATTTAGTAATTTTTAAACACCTATTTTCACACCAAAGTGAAATATCCCAATGCATCTATAACAATTTTGCTAATGATTTTCAATATATTTATAAATCTTACCAGCCTCAGGAAGGGCTTTTCTTATAAGCTCCCTTTACCTATTCTCCTACTGTGGTCCTTCTATATGGGAGAACATTGATTTAAGTCCTCAGAACAACATCATTACTGAACAGAATCACTCCATTTTTACAAATACCTTCATCTTCTGGCTCCTCATCTGCTCTGTCTCAACATTTGTTTATAAACTTACTGGAGTGGAAATTAAATTTACTATAACTATATAGGATAGAGTCTTGATTAGCTTAAAGATGTCTGGGTGTCTCACCAATGTAACCAGAAAAATAGAAGAAATGAGACCTACCTTGGGAGTACAATAACAGGTCATGCAGAAACTTCCCTTTTGGTGTCACAGAAGTTCATTATCTCTTTAAAACAGACATCTGAAATATGAAGATTTAGAGTGAAATTATGGCTCCAATGAAGTCCATGCTTTATGTTTTTTTGCTATCTTATTTTGGTAATCAAGTAACTCTACAGAACATCTGTGTATAAAATTAACTTTAGAAAATGGCATATAATTTTCTCTTTCTCTGTTGTGCAACAGCTTTATTACTGTATTTACTAGTATGACAGAATATTCTTGTTTTCATCCTTGGCTTTGTAAAAGAGCTATTCCTTTTTTCTTTCAAGCCTGCGAATCTGATAGCTGCGTGTCAGTTTTGTAAACTTGACAGATGTGTTCTGTTAAGGGAGGAGATCAAAGGGAAAGCTGGTGGGCCTCAAGGTCTTGGCTGTGGCAGGATGAACTCGTCACAGAGGACAGTGCTGCCAGGGCACAACGAGAGCCAGCTGCTTGCTTAGGGATGGGGAGCTAGGAGCTGCAGGGGACCCCGTGCTGGCCGTGTCCTCACAGACTGGACAGCATCCCCAGGGTCTGAGCATGGCAGGCAGAACAGAGGGCTGGGAAGAGGACCTGCCACCAGCCCTAGACGTGGCAGTGAAGCAAGCCCAGATAAATTCCTGTCAGGAGCAGTTGGTAATGGAACAAGAGACAGTGCCGGGTAAAAGTCTGCACTTCAGGCAAGGACTGCGCAGGGCTCACGGCAGCTCCCAGGTGAGGTTGGTCCCTGAGCCCATCAGTGAAACCAGGCCCCACAAAGAGCTGTTCAATTTCGATTCCTTTCTTTAGTTCCTTTTTTCATTCCTTTTTCTACCAACTGCAAACCTAACAAGGTGAACACAGGTTGCCTCATTTCTTTTGTGAATGGCACACTCCTATGAGTAACACTCAGGAGGATAAAATGCTGAAAGCCTTCTTCACGCTTAAGAGATAAACAATTCAATGCTCTGTTGCATATGCTGAGTTCTCAAGTGGCCCCATAAACAATGTTTTCTTAAACAGAGCTTCGTCTGCCTGAATCTGCAAACTGGCACATAAGACATCCTGTCTGCATTCATATCTTTGGACTTCTACACATACAATTCTGGAAACAAAATGCTAGTTTACTTGCACAGCCACGTGACACAGAGGAAAGTTCTGGATAGCACTGAAAACAGAGGAAGTTTTGCTCAATGGAGAAGGGATTTCATACTTACTTTTTCACTGTTCTAACAGGTTTACCCATGAAGTCATGGTTGCGTTTGGAAAGACTGATCAACACCTTCCTTGGGAGCTGAAATAAAAACAGAGCAGCTACAGAAACTTTTGCATTTCAAAGGAGGTTCTTGAGACCAAGCTGGTTGCAGAGAAATATAGCAGGGACTGTTTGCTTATTCTATTATCTAGCTTAATACAATGATTTTGAGATTAATTTCTCTCTTACTTATGCTCCGTGTATTTGTCAGTCAAATTTGCTCAGCTTTTAACCATTCATTTGCTATTCTGTAACTTATTATGTTAATTCATTTTACAAGACACCATGCAGGGATTCTTCTTCCTCTGTTCAAATAAGGCATAAAGCTTTATGCTAACCTCCACGAGTCATGCTGGACTTGCCAGGAATATTTATCACCTGAGTTAAAAAGGTATCTACAAAATTTCCAGTTAGCGATATTGTTCATTAGCATAT
>WEKY01031565.1:993-13493 GCA_013390045.1 Picathartes gymnocephalus | reverse complement strand
CTATTCTATGGAAACTAATAGAAATGTGCAAAACATCATTATCCAAACAAGAGAGTCAAATTATTGCAAATACCCACAAATACAAACAAAATTATTGTAGAAATGAAAACTTCTGTTTGTACAGCAAAGACTGACAAAAATACTGAGCAACTTGTGATTGAGGAGAAAAGATCAAAGATCCTTGTGAGACACCAGTTTTAGCAAAGGAGTCACTCATGCCAAGAATATTTTGAATGCATTAGCTTGCTATGCTTGAAATAGTATTTATACTTCTCCTGTTTAATGTGTTTAAAATACAGTTTAGCTAATTACACTTTTGCCTACTGGACAAATCATCTATGGATGTACCTAAAATCATTTATGGGTACTGGCTCCCACAAAAATATGGATATTAACTAAAATATCTTAATTTGTGGCATTTAATTTTGACCTGGCTAATTCCATAACCCAGGTTTGTCCACTTCGAGTTTGTTTGTTTGGCTCTTTCCAATTCAAAAATCTTCAGAAGGTGAGAGAGGGGTGTGTTTCAACAAACTCCCTTCAAATGGAAACAGAACTCTGTCCCAGCCACTGCAGCAGTTCAGTCTCATTATTTTAATCACTGTGCAGCATTTGCAGTTGGAAAGGAAAAGGGCTGCTTCCATTGGCTCTATCTGGCAAGCTGTCTGCCATCTTCATGGATGGGAATTTCACGTCTTCTTACACCCGTGGCCATGCTTGAATTCATCCCCCTCAGCACAATACATAACAAGAGCCCTTTTTAAAAAAAAACATAGTTGAATGAACTATCAAGCCTGATCTTCAGGGTTAATAGCTATTTACCTTATTAAAATGCTTAGAAAACATTATCTTTCAGGCTTTCTATGGTCATTAGCTTTTTGTTTTGGTTTGGGGTTTTTTTCCTTTTTCTTTTTTTTTTTTTTGCCCTCCATTAGTTATCAATTTCCACCATCAGAGTGAGTCTAATTTTAAAGAAGCAACAGGAGTAAATTAAATTGTGGACATAACTATCATCCTCTCAAAATTTATAAGAAGCCCTAGGATGGGGATATCTCATGCAGAGTTACAGCAAAGGTACAACTCAGTGGAGCTCAGTGGTACTGCCCTCCCTTTTGGAAACTGCACCATCCCCCAGAACTTGGCCAAAAACATAACAGAATACAAGACATATTCATCTGCATTTATGTTCTTCTAGATTTAGAAAACTGAACGGAGAGGAATTTGTGATTAAAATACTTTTGGCACCCCAAACAGAAAGTTTGGCACTTGTTGAATTAAAATTGTGTTATTCGTGTAAAGTCTAGTAATTTATGCATATTTCATATATGTGCATGTTTTATAATTTGGGGAGAGTCATAAATTCAGAGAACACAGGAAAGTCTAGCTTTAATAAATATTGATTTAGAAGACAGAAATCAGTGTTTTAAAAAGAACAAAGGAAAAAATCCAAAAGAACAGGAAATGGAAAAAAAAAAAAAGAGTAGAAGATGGGACTGTAATCATCTATTTTCACAAAGCACACCCTTTGCAAGTGAAGTGATAACTGAACAATAATTGGTTTTGTAATATCTACACCCCAACTGTAGGTAATTGATCCATGCTTCCATGCTGTGAATGCCTGCAATTGTAAATCAGATTCTAGTTTCCAGCTACCAATCAATCAGATAACTTACAAACATTTAAGCCTCTCATTTTTAGTTTTACACATGTACACGACCATATCCCATTTTTTAGCTTCAGTAAATCACTTGCAAATGAATTTAAGGATGATGATGGAGCTTCATAAAGCAAACATTTGCACTAATTTAAATGACATTAAAGTATTTTTATTCATCCCATTTGCCATAGCTTTTTTCTACAAATTTTCCTTGTGCATTCACATTTCTAAGATTAATAAAATTAATATATTTTTTAAATTGCAGTGTCCCTGTAATTACCTTGGATACAAATTACACACATTTCATTGCCTTCATTAAGCCTGTAAGTCTTATGTGGCTCAGAAGATTAGTAATTAAGTGGTTAATGGACAGTTTACTCTACTTTTCCAGTCTGCCTTCAAATTTTTTTTTTACCAATCCCTCCTAACTTCTCAAAGCAGTTGTAGCCTTTGCACACTGATATTTCCCTTCTTCCCTGGCTGAAGGAATCACCTACACAGAATTTCAGAAAACTCACATAAATCAGCACCAAATTGCATAGAAATTAATTTATTTCTTTGAAAAGCTTTCTTTCTAATTAAATGTTGCTGCCTATAGTATCAAAAATTGTGAATCTGTAAATCATAATGTGGCTATTAACAGTTAATTAAGTACCAGAACACTTTTATTCCCTACAGTATTAACATAAAAGGGTATGTAGATTAAGATTCAGTCTAGATTCCTAGCAGGTAGCCCAAAAATTGTTAAGTTTACCAGCAGTTTTCAGAAAGAGATGTGGGAAGTCAGAAACAGGTAAAAGAGTAAAGTGTAAATTTTTCTCGTGCTCTTCCTTCAAACCAGGGATCCAAATATATTTCATATTATTCCAGTAGGTCATATGACATAACAAGATTCAGAGACACAGCAGGTTTCTACTTCACACTCTGATGACCAAATCCAGATTTTTCCTACTCAGTTCAAGGCTTCTTTTGAAAACAACTAGATAAAAATCTCTCCAAAGCACAGAAAGACATAAGATAAATACTGGTTTAGTTACAGGCAATCTACCCATACATCCAACACCTCCAATTTGTTTGTACAACCAAGAGGAGCAGGGGTCAGACAGGCCTCCAGCCTCTGCTCTGGTGTGTGCGTGCCAGAGATGGGGACAAGAATGGGGCAGGACTTTCTGCTCACAAGTGATTGTTGAGTATCCCACCAGGTGTCAGATATTTTCTCTCTACACCTTCTCTGACAATGATCAGATGCACCAAACATCCCAAGTGATTTCAAAAATCCTGAAAAATCATATCCTTTTGGATAGCTACCAGTGAAGTATGCCCTGCCTACATCAGATCAGCAAAAGATGCAAAGAGCCAAGCATTTTGAGTGTCGTAAGGCTTTGCTTTTGTTTTGACAGGCAGGATCCAAAACAGGTAAAGTTACTGAAGCTGCAGAATTTCATCGAATGCAAATTTTCAGCTTTGGTACACAGAAGGTTAACACTGTACTGCTTAGCCCTGCAGTGATATATGAAAATATACAGTCAGTGACTTCAGGAAACCCATCTAAACCCTGCATGTACATTTTTCACTTCACCAACTACTCTGGTGGTAGCCAGTAGATCTAATTTCATCAAGCTTGTGCTCCTGACAGCAGTCACATCAAATTAAAGAATCCTCCAGACTTAGCTGGCACCTTCATCTAAGCCTTTATATCAAATAATATGCCTGTTGCCTTCATCATGCAATCCTTAATTATGTGAAAATCAGCAGACTGCTCCCTGTGCCAGCAAAGAAAATGAGGAAAGAATAGTGTTCTTTCCAATGCATATGGCTGGACACACTTCAGAGACATCTGATTTGATTGGCAGTAAAAATATTCCATTGATGTTCTTTTTTATATCTATAACTTAAGGCCCTTTTCCTAAAGAATTAGCTTATGCATGCGCATATTAAAACCTGCATAGCTGGTTTTTTTTTTCTTGGTGACAGAGATGCTGCAAATTTTACTTCTGATTTTTAAACAGATGCTACTTGGTGGATGTGCCCCTAGGCCGACTATATTTTGCTAAAAAAAAAAAAAAGATTAGGAGGATGGGTGAAGATTGTTTACTACAGAAGCATGCTGTGCATAAATCTCATGGGAGACACAAAACATCTTATCCAAGTCCCAAACAAAGATGTTCTAATTTCTAGGAATCAAATACAAACCCCAAAGGGGATCAAGGTCAACACAGGAGACTAGGTGATCCATTAACAACCTAATTAAATTCCATTGACCCAGAAGAAAATCTAGAAGAAAATCAGATACCTCTGGATGCTGGGGCAGTATCTGTCAATTGCTGGCCCCTGGGTCTGTCATTCCCACTGCTAAAACCATCCCTAGGAATCTTCGCATTTCTATAACCTGATTATTTAGACTGCATGCCAGTATCTAACAAACTGCTCCATGCTAAATTCCAGGAGAATACATCATAAAAGGGATTTTGTTTCTTGTAACATCCTGCCTCTCATTACCAATGCAAAATATTTTAAAATAAGCTCCTTTGGAAATCACATTCTGATATTTACCAAGCATTTCAGGAAACCTTGGCCAGAGGGAATATCTGAGGACTCTTGTCTGCCTTAGTGATAAAAGAACCAAACCTCAGTAATTTCACCAATAAGAAAGGATAAATAATAAATATTTTTAAAAATGGAAAAAAAGAAAACTATGCATAGACCAATTGACTAGTCTGTATCAGATATATCACAGATCTTCTTTTTTTTTGTTTACCTGATATCTCACTGGGACAGGGATCAGTTCTCTGTGCCCACAACATACTATCAATTACAAAAACAAAGTAATCAAATTCATGCATAACAAGTAATCAAATTCATGCATGACAAACATGCTTTACAAAGGTTTCTTGCTAATGGCTCAGCACAACTGCTCTTTTCAATGACGTCCACTGGTGCACTGAGTACAGATGGAAAAGCAAACAAGAAAACTGCACTGGAAAAATAAAAAGAAACAACTCTAAGGATTATCTGTTTCTCACAGTCTGATGACTTTTCAGGGGGAGAGAAGCAGACAGTGTTAGTGACAAGAAATTAATATTAAAATATAAAATAAAAGGTAAGATATATCAAGTCCCAGGTCTGTGAAGTACTGTGAGTGCGAACTGTAAAAAGCATTCAATTGTGACAACTGTATTGAAGTATACACTATGCATTTCTTTTTGTTTATTGCCTCATGCCACAAATATTCCCCTATTCCAAATCTCAGCAACGTGCAGGAAAATATATTTGTGCTGCAATCTAAATGGACTAATAAAAAACAACATTCAACCACTTGGAACTGAAATATTCATGAGCTACTAAGGGAACAATGAAACTGAAGTGCTTCAGCTATCCTCAAGGAACAAGAGTCAAGAACACACAGGAGTAACTAGAAAGTGTCCTACTGTGCCTTCAAACTTTGCTTTTAATTCTTTTTCTGCCTTTTACACCTCTTAGTCCAAATCAAGCAGCCTCCTTCCCATTTAGTAGATACCACTGCTGGCTACCCAGGTGGCTCACATCCATTTATTTAAATTTTAGCCTGTATTAAATTACTGTTAAAGCAAAATAGAATACTACTCTGCCTACTTGAGTGAATTCCTTTGCCACAGTACCACTCACTCTACAGCCAGGTGACGTATTTATGCCAGTGTGTGCATCTTCATGTGAGTCCAAATAAATATTGAAATTAATTTTAAAAGTTTCCTAAAATTGAATCCTCAGACTCAGGGAAAACTGCACACCCCTTGCTTGTTATAATTAAATGATATAACTTTACTGAGAACTAGCTCTAGCTCAAGCTTTTTGAGACATCTGTGTAGCAGACCATCTCCTACTTCGACGAAACCTATGACCCAAATAAGAAAAACAGTTTCCTAATTAAAATTGTGAGCAGTAAAACTAAATTATCTTACACTGTTATTTAGAAATCTGGGTCAGTGCTATTCTTGCCAGGAATTAAATGGGTCTAGAAATCACGTGCAATGGGGCCAGCTATTTTTAACCCCTGCAGCTCTGTGCCCCAGACCCTCACGACTGACACCCATGGCTAAAGAGGAAGTTATCTGTGCCGCTTCAGTACCTGCTGGTCTGGGCAAGCAGAGAGTAATCTCACATGATTCTGTTTATGATTCTTTATTCTCAGCATCTATGTGGCTGTCTGTAATGGCAAATAAAACTGTCGTCCTGCTCTTCTTTTTAATAGATGCCCTTTTTCAGAAGGGAATGTGGAGCATTCCAGCAACCACACAGAAAAGATCTCTGTTTCTCCCATTTTACAGATGTCTTCAGTTAATCCCTACTTTTTCTCTCAGCCTTCTACGCAAGAAGGCAACTAAAACCTAAATAAAAAATAAAGCAGGTAATCAGCCTGCTAAGTCTGGAAATAAGGAATATTTTAGAGAAATTTTCATGGAGACTTTGATCTATTCTGACCAGTTCAGATGATGTTCAAACTGCCAGGACTACCTTTAATGTCTTGCACTACAACTTTCCCTTCCTTTTGGAGTAACAGCCAGCACTGCCTACCCCACAACTTTTTTTTTACACCGCCTGTGAGGGCAAAGGCTGCTCTGGGTGCAGCCAGCTCCCCAAAGCTGTCTGTCAGCAGCTTTCTGCACCACCTCTGTGCATAACCATCTCTCCTGAAGGCCCAGTTAGGGCTTCTGCATCACCGCCTAACAATCTTTGAAGTCACGAAATATCAACATAATTCAAAACCACATCTCTAAACTCAAGATTGACTTAAAATTGTTTGAACTCTTGCCCACTTAAAGATATTTCAGTAAGAAGAATGAAAATATTCTACGAGATTTATTGTTGATCCAACAGCCCTTTTCCTGAATACAAGAAAATAAATAGTCTTGGGGAGAAAAAACTGCCCAAGTTTTTCCTATAGAAAACTATTTTTCTATTGACTTGTTAAATGACAATTTTCGACAAATTCTTTAATGCTGATGACCATTTTTTGACAGCTCATAATGTCTCTTTCCAATTTCCCAGTTTTCAAACCTTGAGTCATCTTCCCATTTTAAGTCCTGTTGAGAGTAGTCCCATGGATGCAGGATACAAATACTGAGAGAGGATTCAGAAACTGAAGAACTAAAGGGTAGCTTCCCTAGATTTATGTGCAGCTCACTTTTGCATCAAGCTGTCAGGTGCTTACAGCAGCACAGTTAACACAGGATCTTAACATTTTTGCACCAAAGAAGCTTCAGTAAATTCTTTTGTTTGATCCAGCTCACCCCACGAGCCCTGTGTTTGCACAGCCTTAATCATGAGCTCTTAAAAATCTCTAGGGGCTATCCAAATTTCCAGATTACAAGCTTTAGGATAGTTTTTGGCTGGTACCTTGTTCCATCCTAGCTCCTTTGCTAGATTTATACTGTGTATTTTCTGAAGTGTTTAGGAATCCCTCTGGGAGACCGAGTGTTTCAAAGACATGACAATGTGCCATACTCTGCACTGAATGTTGCCTTCAAAGTTAAGCCATGCAATACTTTGTGTTCCCACTTCCAAAAATATTTGAGGAATAATATGTGAGAAAAAAAATCGTCTGTTTATCTTTTAGTCACAAAAAATCTTTATGTATGTTTATGCCTTTATTAACATCAGCACTAACAAGGGTTTGATTTTGGTTTTTAGCAAAACATTTACTGGATAATAGTTTAAAAATGAAGAGAACTTCAAGTTATCATACAGCAAAAAAACAAGAGCAACCTAAACAAGTCTTTATTTCTGTTTTCTGCAGGCATTCTAACAGAAAAGTAGTGTATATTGTTTCATCATTGTAAATCAACCACTGGTTTTGTTTACTGAAATTATTAATCTGCAGTGCTGTTTGATTCCAAATGTGAAAAATAATTATTGTGTTTCCATGCCTATTAACAGAATTCTGAATCCAGCTTTACTCAGTTAAGTCTCCTCAACTTTGTGGTTACTATTAACACACAGAAGTATTTATTTTAGAATTTTTTTTTAAGGAATGGTATAACTGAAACAAGACATAAAATTTGACTTTGAACTTTAAAGAATATTATAATTTCTTTGAACTATGTAGAAACTGACAAAACTGAATTTATTTATAAAAATAATGTAAGAAGGTACAAATAAATGAGAGAAAACGAAAGCAAAATATAGTACTATACTTTCCACAACTTTGATAGTAATGTTTATCTAAAATAACATTAAATATCAACCTCTAAATTTCTGTTCTGCAGGATCATTTTTTTTAGTTCATTATTTTGGTTGAAGAGCTGCTTAAAGCATTGTATTTCAATGCATAAACCTCTGCCTATGAGGAAATTAAAGACAAATTATTTTCTTAATCTCCCCTTTGAAGAACTGCCAGCCAGCTGTAGTTATATTAAGCATTTATCTATTGAGTTATTGGAGCTTTAGATTTGAATCTGTACTATAGATGATACCTTTATCTTCTAAGGTATCTTTTTGCTATTTTCCTAAAGAGAAAGTCCATTCCTCACAGCATGTGTGGAATAGCAAAACACCTGTACTGCATGGAAGAAGACCTACTTTTTTTTGCCTCATAATGGCAAATCAATTAAACCTCGATTAATGTTTGGCTCAGTGTCATATAAATTTATCTAAGAGCTGATGCTACATAAGTTAAGATGGCTGGATCCAAATCTCTTAAAACACTGCACCCAGGGCATCCCGTGCATCCCTTTCCAAACTCAGGTTGGCTTCCTCTTGCTGCCAAAAATTTCTAACATGCAGAATGAAGACCTAGAAATACCTGTCCTGTGTCTTTTTTTTGCTATCAAACATAGCTAAAAATGCAAACAGAAATATGATCACAGTGAAAATTGCAAGTTTCAATAATATACTTTAGAGTTTACACTCTATTTGCTACTCCTTTTATTTGTGTGATAATATAAAGAACACTAAACACTGGAAGATTGATAAAGCTGTCACAGTCTTTCAAAATGAGAATTATTGATATATCTCAAATACTTTGATTAAAAATTCCATAAGTTTGAGTCATTCAGATTGATTGTCTGACTTAAGCCATCTCTACAAGCAATATATCTTTATACTCAGGCAAAGAATGGCTAATGCTGTGCTGAGCTTCCTTTCAAGAAAGTAATAAACTGACTTCTGATTATTTGGCAATACCAACCAGAAAAGGTGTAATCATATAAAAATGTGGTTCTAAATAATTTACATTAGTTCCAGACAAACAGGGGTGGACATTTTGCTAGAATGCAGAAAAAGACAATAAAGTACAGTATACAACAAATAATGGTTAAGAATTCAATTGTCCTCTTGATAATATTGTGAAAAGTAATCCTTCTTAACCTGGACAAAGCATATAGAACATCTTTAAATGTATACCTCCCATTTTCTGATCACAACAAATCTGGAGTAGCATCTCCTATATTCAACTAACCACGGCTGCAGTAATATGTCCAAAAGTTCACTGATGTAGAAAAAGGATTTCTATAATTATGAAGTCAATAAAAAACAACTAAAATTAGCAAGCAGTAAATACACAGGAAATCTGTGACAGTAAATAAAAAGAACAACCCAAACTAATTGACAAGGAGTTGTTAGCATCACTTTTGATGTATTTAATCAAAATCGATTGTATGGTTTAACACCCATTGTGGTCAATAGCTCCACCCTGGGCTCTACAGAATATGAAGCTCAGTATTTGATGTAATGTGTATTATTCACTATTTATGGTAAAGCCATCTGTGTCATCTCTATCATTTAGCACTGGGCAAGATCCAGTTGCAGACAAATGCAAACTGTAATTAGAATGACAAGTCAAGCTTACACTTGCACAATGGCAGGTATCTACAAAGTGACCAGATTTCTCAATTATTTCAGACTACTTTTCTCAAAATGTCTAAGAATTTTCATCAGTGTCCACATTTAGATTTTAATTAGATATGCAGCAGGCAATTAGACTTTTATTTCAAATGCTGTTAGACTTGTTTGCTGGCTCTCTCCTCTCAAAAAGCCAAAATAGCTGACAATGGCTAATGACTACATATTTCATGTGAAAAAGGATATGCAGACATAATTACTGCTGCAATCTCATCAGAGCAGCCAAGTCTAATTAAGTGTCAAACTAGAGTTACAGAAGGGTTATGAAACTTTCCCTCAAAAATGACGACACTGCTGTGGTGACACACAGACAATAAAACGACCTCAAGAGCAAGAGCAACATGACTTTTCTGTACGTTTGTGAGTAATGTTATGGAAAAGACCCTGTTCCTTCACATTATTCATAATATATTATTTAAATTAAAACAAAATTGCAATATTCAACCTCTAGCCAGGAAAGAAAACTTATTGTAATACTCCCACTTTCATTAACAAGTCCTTAAAGCTGTTAATAACTTTTAAAGTTGTTCTTCTCCCCAAATCAAACATAGGGGGCTCTCATAAGCCTTATCTCTTTTCCACTTTTAAATATTTACATTTTTAAGTACTATTTTATCCTATTAATGAGTATGTTAATTATTATTAAATTGATCCATTAAATATGAATGTTCTGTATTTCCTTTGTAGGCACAAGCAAACCATATGAAAGATAGTGGTGTGTTAGATGTTCAAAAACAAATGTGGGAAGGAAATAATGTTATTGGCCTGTCACCCTGCTAGTTTTCCAACAGCTTTCCTCATTCCATGTTGCTCTCAGATAGAGTTTTCAATTTCTCATAAAAGTCTTGACAGTAATAAGCTGAATTTTTACCTAACCTTAGTGCATACTATGTAAAGTCTCGTTCTTAAGCGTAGAAGATGTAAAGATGACACATTTTATATTCTATTATCCTGCACATATGCACAGATATTATTCATAATTTCTTCTTTAGTGCAGCAATGACTTTTCCTCATTTGAGAAACATCCCCCAGATATAGAAGGCAATCAGTGTGGTTTTATCACATCCCATTTTTTTCTTGAAGTGGCTGCCCATCTTAAGTTAGAACAAGGATTCTTCCTCCTCCTCCTCCACAGAGCTCCATCATTTTCATGATATTTGTGTTGAATAGTACTGATCCTTTTTTAATTTAAGAATGTAATTGTGCTTCAAGTCAATTCCTACTACGCTACTTATCCCGTAGAGCAACACATCTATGTTAATGCTTGCTGTGGTAACAATGTAGAATTTGCTCAGATTTTACTATTAGGAGACACTAAACTCTTCGTGTGTGGCATGCTAATCTTGTTCTAATTCTTCATCCATCTCTTTTGAACCTTCCTCCCTTCCTCACCCTAAATAAGCTGACAATCCCATGCCATGGAATATTATTGCAGTTCCTAGAACTGTACAGTATTTATTTTATCTTGCTCAAGGAATCCTCCTAATAATATGAATATGTACATGGAATACCTTAAACTGACTGGCAGCCTGTCACCTTTTCCTCAGTCAAGACAGCTATTTAGTGTTCAATATCTTCTATTAAAAATGCAAGAAAGAACTCAGAAGTTTAACAGTGCCTCTAACCCAATCACAATTCTGATTTTCCTTCCTATTCAAGCAGTGGTGTCTATGCTATGTTCTAATCAAACACCACTCAGCCAGGGGGATGAAACACCAGGCTTGCTTAAAGAAATTACAAAATAAATCTTTTGGGTTTTTCAGTGAGATTGGTTTGGGTTTGTTTGTTTTGGGGGCTTTGTCATGTTGGATTAGTTTTATGATCTTTGGTTTGTCATGCCACCAGTTTGAAAGGGAAGACATGACAGAATCACTGGCATAACTCAGCCCACTCCTACTAGTGATTCGAATGCAGGCATTTGAGATTTGCACTTTCCACATAATAACTTCGCTGCCCTCATAGAATACTCCTCACCAGAAAAAGCTGATAGGCTGCTAAACTATTTTATTTTTTTGCCTTCAAAAAATCCATGGAAATCACTTCGACTTTTTATGGAAAACAGCTCATTCAAAGTACAGTCAGTGCTACACAGTATTGAAAACAATCCTTCATCACAGGATCTGACTTGAAGAATCAATGCATGCATCCTACAATAGCCTGATTATCTGCTGAGATAAGGGCATCATCTCATCCTCTCCACTCTTACTGAAAATGGCACCGCTGTGCTTGAGCTGGACTGCCAAGCAGGGCAGTCAGAGATGGGAGCCAGATGATGCTCCCAAATGTAGTACCAGCAAAGGGACAGATTGAGTGAAGGACCTAAAAAGAGAGGCGTGCAAGGCAAGATAATAATGCACTGTTTATGCACTTACATTGAATAAATGTATTTGCTTTCCTAAAGTTTTTATTTCAAAAAAGGGAGTGCGAGCAGACTTTGAGAAAACTTCAGGAGAGGATGTGCGATTCCTGAGCTGATGTGGGCTGTAAGAGACACTGCTTCACAGAAAAAGACAGTTTGGTTACCACTGAAATTAAAAAATATCCAATAAAAGCCAAAGAAAACTTATCTCTAAGCATAAGTGCTGTTTATATCCTGCATTATGGCTTCTCTTTTCCTGTATGCAAGTTTTATTTTACTATTGATGCCATTCGTTTAATTTTGGGATATCACTCATATGAGTAGTATAAATTCTAGGAGCTCTGCAGAATAAGAGAACACACTCATACTCACATAGGAGAACAGAACTTGTCTGTAAAAATGCAAATCTGTATCAAAGAATTTACTGTCTAAATGGTTTTTGAGGCTTTTGTCTCAGTGGAGCTTTGTCCATTCAAGCAAGCCTACAATGCTGGCCATATTAATACTGTGAACTAGCACTGTGAAATAAAAATAAATTGGAAAGAAAATAAGCTATTGAAGTGACACTCATATTTCAAAGGCATTGTCTTTGAGGATGAGAAATAAATT
>WEKY01031560.1:145956-181304 GCA_013390045.1 Picathartes gymnocephalus | reverse complement strand
CTTCCCTTCCCTTCCCTTTTCCAATGTAACCTTCCATATTTAATCACTCATTTTGGAAAGTGAAAAGACATTTAGCAGAGAATTAATTACACTTAAATTTTTATGTAAAAGCACATATTGGAGGTGGCTACATAAGGCTCCTTTAGGAACTGGTAAAAAAACACAGATGAATCAGATGAAGTAGACAAACATCTTGAAGTGAACATGCAAACAATGTCGGATGAAATATTCTCTGTAAATATTTACTAACTGTGAAAAAAAATTAAAATTTCAAGGTCAGATGTAGACAGTAAGCCTATATACCTAACATATACCGTTAGGTAAGAAAAACCCCAGGCCTAGTTCTGGTGTTCTACAGAAATTTAGGCCTGGTTGAATCAATCCCCCAACTTCCTGACTCTTCCAGGGTCACCAGAGGCAGAATTTCAGAAAATGTGGTATGCCTTGAAATCTAAATAATTAGTTTAGTTTAAGTCAGATTAGACTGACTGCTTTCTTGGAGCATAAGTTTTCTTTGCAGTAAAAAAGAATCTTTCGACATCTGTCAAGAAATATTGCAGCAGATTCTACTGTTCTGGTGTCACCTTACTTGGGTGTTTTATGTACAGGCAAGCAAGGTATGGAGAGCTGAAAGTAAGGTGAAAATCAGAAACTACAAAAATTCACTGATAAGAGGTATAAACAGAGAATCTTGATCCAAAACAGTGAAACCCATTAAAGTACTCCTGCTTGACCTCATTTAGTTCTGGGACTGTTCCCAGATGTGCTGACAGATTTAATCCTGCTTCTACCTTTGCTGATTTTCCGAGACCATATTTTGTAGTTTTCTTTCTAGTATTAATTCAAGCAGAAAACCAGCTCATTTTAATTCATCCTTTTTGGCAGAATAGTGCTTGATGTAAATTGAAAATTCTATTTGATGTATACAACTATAAAAATCCGTGACCTTATAATTAAATAGGTTCAGCATAAATAAGCCACTATACAAGACTTCCTGGAGTGTGAACAGCAAATCTGGGATTTTATTCTTCTACAGACCAGGTTTTAACAGGTTTTGTACAGCAGATTCTCAAGAGCTTGTGAGTACTTCAGTAACTTAATCCTTGAGGCATTTAAAAATATTCAAATTGGCCCACTTATTTTTTTCAGCATCAGCAAAAGTTTGCTGCTTTTTCACTTGTACAATTAAAACTTACCAGGCAAACTGTGTGTCAGTCCAGTTCCAATGTAATTTCATAGTAAATCAAAGTGATCAAGAAGAGCAATTCTAACTCCAACTATGCTCTCATGCTGCCATGATTCATTTGTTACAGTACTAATGTTCACAGAAACTGTGTATGCAGCACAGATATGGGTAGAAAGAGAACTTAGATTTAGCTTGCAACTCAGAATTGCTAGAAACTTCACATTTAGAAAAATTAGTTTCAGGATTGGGGCAAACCACACCCTTGCAAGTTGTCATAGCTCAGTAGTTCACTCTCATATCTCACATCCTGTACTACAAGGAGCTGGCTCAACCCATTTTGGTATTACGTATTTCAGATTGTTGGTTATGGAAATAAGATCAAAGTATATAAGCCTTTCTTGGAAGATAAAAAATATTCCTTACAGGTCTTTACAATAACTTAATACATCTTGGTAAATTTCCCCCTGTCACTACTTTACATTGCCTAAAAGTCTGAAGCTGCTTTTCTGGTGTATTCCAACAATGAAAACCTGACACCTCTGGGTAATTCAGAGTACTCTGTGCAGTAATTCCTCTTTTTTTTTTTTTTTTTTTTTTTTTTTTTCTNTTTTTTTTTTTTTTCTTTATATTGCCTTTGCCATTTTAGTAATAATTCACTTCTGTGTTTTATGTCCTCATAAACTATTTGTGCTTTAATGTTTATCTCCTTTTTTCAGAAACCTAAATCAAATTCCAGAAGCTTTCAGTGTTGCTCAGCCAAGATATGTGCACACAAGAATAGTAATTAAGGCCCTCACACTGCATAGGAAAGGGCAGGTTATGCAGTGGCTTACTTGTGCACTTCAATAGGCATTCCTGTCAATTTTATTTAAAAGTAAATTAATTCTACAGAAGCTTCTCTCTTTCACTGGAAGACACTGACTGGGGAAAGATTTTATTCAAAAATGCCAGACTAGCTCAAAGTTTGTTGTCTTGAATAGCATTTGATTCTAGCAAAACCTTCATATTTCATGTGGTATCCTCACTCAGTTTACGTTGCATATTCAGGGTTAATACACTCTTACAGAAGGTTCTTTATGACACTTTCAGGAGACATGGTGAGTTATTAACATTAACCTCAGCTGAAAGCAAGACATTTTAAAAACAGTTTTGCTCCTAGTCCTAGGTTCTGCCAGCTTCTGGAAGATCTTTCCCCACATATCTTAGCCATCAGCATTTAACTCTGATTAAATAACGATAAAAATAACCCGGGGGTCAGTGTTTACAGAACCTTTTGTCTTGTCTCCTGCTCCTCTTTGAGGTGTTACTGAAAAAACTTTCAGCTTTCTTTTCCCTAGTGCTGAGTAGCTGATGCAGAGAGCTTAGGAGCTGCTAGAGTGCCTCAGGGCAGCCAGGACTATGAGCTATACCCCAGCTAACTCCTGTACAGCAGGCATATTAGAAAAAATTATTTTCCTGTTCCTGGTCAGATGCATTAACAATCAGTAGGGGAGTGGAAAAGCTCTATCTCACTTTAATATTTCCATTTTTTTTTTAGGGGAATCATATTACAGAAACAAATAGTAGGTTTTGGGTTAAAAGTAGGGGGGAAAAAAAGGCTGTCCCTAGCTGCCATGAGCTATATTATATATTTTACCCATTTTGGAGATTAGAAGAATTCAGCAATGGAAAATTAAAGACAAGATTTTTCTCATTCCAATTAAAGTAATTTCAAAACAAAGTTTGAATTGTCATTTCTATGTACCAAATCTCGCCCAGAAGCACAATCATAATGTAGTCAGACCACTGATTATGTCAAATACCAGAGGAGAAAGCATAAGGAAGATGAAGAGAGGATAGAGGTGTGTGCTGAGCATACAAGGATTGTAAAATTACATTTGTAATTTAAGCCTGCACAATAGGCATTTTTTTTCTTTAATTCTATACCATTTGTTTGTAAAGGAAATGAAGCTTTATATTAATCAACACGAAACACCTCCCAAATTCAGAGATGATCATTCTAAGGACAGACCAACATTGGTGATCTCTTGCATTTCTCAATGCCAGTTGATGTTGTTTGTCACCCTATAACTTGACATTTTTGTTAGTTCTTTGAAAACCTCTAGATCATCTAGGAAGTAGAATATCCTTGAGGTCAATTTGAAAACCTTTTTCTCCATCACGTCTTTTTCATAGGTATTACAACAGCAAGTAAATGAGAAGCAGAAGACCATCCACAAAGAAACAGTGGCAGAGATGGGACTTTCATGTAGCGAAATTCCTTTTTGAAGGAATTCCCACTGAACCAAAAGTTTGTCTCCAGATAAATTAAATGGAGTCTAGCTGAGCATTTCTTAATACATTATAGAACACAAGTCATTTGCAGTTTCAGTTAAGTTGGATTAATACAGATAAATTCAAAATGACTGAAATAGACCAAAATTCCTTGAAAAAATTAATCTGGATTGTATGTTGCATCTGTAAGTTTAAATAAAATCATGTCTGTAACTCCTGTGGACATATCTGAAAAGAGTTCTTATCAAGGAATGCTTGTATCCATTATGGGTTACAAAGCAAAATTAACTACTTTAAATTTTTAGAAGTCTTTAGTTTATAATGGGAGTCTGAAGCAGATTTATGGCTAGGCCATGGACGAGGAAGTATTAATGTATGTATGACAGTCCTAATTTCTGAAACCTCTGAAGACTTTTAGAAATGGGTATGCAAAGCTCCTACTTTTAAGTAAAATAATACAGAACTTGTTTTGAATGCAAGATTGTAGTGGAAACTAGTTTAATATGACCAGTGTGGTACTGTCATGAAAAACAAAGAGGCTTCCTAAATCCAACACAATACTCAAGCTGATATTATTTTTACCTTAATGGGACAAACCCTTTAAGAATTTATTCAAAAACCTGTAGATTCATGTGTCAAAAATCTTACTAAAGCATGACAATGAATGATGAAAAATACAAATACAATTTTTCAAAGTGTAAAAAGTGAGTTATCATAGCAGATATTTTAAAGTGTGCTCAGCTTAAACATGAGTCTTGATACTGATAGCATAAATGTCAAAGTGTCAAATAAAATTACTTGAGATACTTCTTGTTTAAAGGTCTTTTATCTTCTATCAGTGTCTTTAATCTTCTGTCACAGAAACAGTGGAGATCTGTGCAATAGTGACCAATGACACATGCACTTATTCACTGATACATTTAATTTTTATTTTTAAAACATCATGACATTATCTAAGGCAGTTTTTGCTCCAAGACAGAGTACATAATGAAAATGATTGCAGCTGTTATTGTATGCCACCTACAAAAGGATATTCATTTATTTCTCCAAAGATCAGCATTTAAAAGTAACTTCGAGTATTGTTTGTGTTTTGGGTACTTTTGTTCCAGATAATGTTGAGATTACTTTGTCCAGTAGACTCTGTGTTTTTGAAAACTCTACAATGTTATATTTCTATACAGCAAATTGGAAGTTCTGTCTTGGTATAGAAAAAATAGATTTAGTTTAGTGTTACGGATTCTTTGGTAGGAATCTAGAACTGTTTTGAAAGACTGACATTTAAAAGAAAAAAAAAAGAACTTTCCCTGTGAAGATTTATAACATTTTTCGCAATAGATTGCCTGACAAAATCGTTCAAAACTAAATCAGCTTGTGGAAATGATAATGATGCAAAAAGGTTTAAAGAATTGTGTGGGTTTTAAAACCAACACATATCCAGGGAAGAAAAGACCTAATAAAGGCATGAAAACAAAAAACTATTACAGAAAAAGCTTAAAATATGTGAAAGATATATTCACATAAATATATAAAATATCTAATTTCCTTCCTCACACTGAATTGGGTTACCTCTTCTGCTTAACAGATGCAACTTCAAATTTAGCTTTAAGCAACACATGAAAATTTAGAAGATTGTGAGAAATAATGTACTGTGTATGACTGCTAGGAAATATGTAAAAAATCATTTAAATCATCCCTCATAGTTCAAAAATCTACACCAGTTACACAGTGACTTACACCATATGACATTATTTTGTGACTTGTTTTGCACGCCAAATAATGCATGTTTCGGTCTTTTTCAAGTTGATATATGGAAGTTTGTTTTGCAAAACAATTTCAGGTTACTGGTAATTAAACACTGCTTTTGCAAAGACAATCTCATAAGTAAATCTTTAATGTAATTCTGGACACTGTAAATAGAAATGTTGCTTGTGAGACAGATATGCAGTTTCTACCACATGTCTCTGTCAAGCTGGATTGTGAAAGGAGGCATCTTATCACAGAACTATCAGTGAAACAAAGCTAAATAGCCTTGTGCAAATGAAAGATTGATAAATCAACATTAGCAACTGGTTGCCGAATTACAGGGGATATATACAGATACATAGCATTTATCATAATAGCTTTCAAAGACTTTAACTGTCAATATGTGAGATAAACTTTATTAAATTATTAGCACAAATTTGATAGAGAAACTTTATCTAAATCCCACATTAACAGTGATAAACACAGATATTGTGATTTATGTCTAATGTCAGATTGCTCCAACTGCTGATATAAATTCTTCCATGCACCCTAAAGACAAGCTACTAGATAAGGTATCATAGAAGAAGCAGATTCTCATATTTATGCATGATTTAGGCAGTGCTTTAAAGGAATCTGATGTAGCACTCTGACTGAAGAAAGAATAAAGTTATCTGTGTTTTCTTCTTGAATTACTACAGAGAAATACATGTTACATTTGTAGGAATTCGTTTGTTCCTCCGGTTTCCTTCTTGCACCTTCCAGATCCTTCATTTTAAGAAATTTGGAAGGCCTCATGTATTGGGGAACTATAAAAAAATGTGTTTAGGAATCTAGAAGAGTATGTAGTCTTTATTACTAAAAGAGAAGGCATTAAGATGCACCAAGAGCCGACATCTGTAATTCTTCTGGCGTACTGCCATAAATTTGAAGCAGTTCATATTTTCTTTCTTTTAACCAAACAAGGTTCTGGTGAGATTGTGGGATTAAACACTTGGCTATGGAGTTGATAAGAAGCAAGTGGTGTGCTAGCTCCGGTGTCAGTCATTGCTTCAGGGGCCTTCCAAGCACCCTGGGGGATCGCAGAGATAGGAGAGGTTTTACCTTGCACTCAGGGTTGTTGGTACCCAGCAGCTGCCACACCTGGATACCACCACAAAATGCTTCCAAGATCTGAAGTGCTTTTTGGAGCTCTCAGGAGACTCATTCTTCTTTCCTCTTCCACATATTTCTTCTTTCCACTCTTCAAGTTTTGATTTATGCAGCAGTCCATAATTTTGCTATTCATAAAAGTTTTCCTCTTATATTTACTGGATACACTGAAGCATGGAAAAACAAAGCCAGTGACTTAGATTATTAGACTGAGTCAACATTAAGGAGTCATGTGCATAACAGAAGCAGACAGGAATAAAATAATAACAAAGTCCATATTCCAACATTTACTTCAGATTAGCATTAGTCCAATCCTGGGGCCTAGAGGCACCCTACCGTTTGGCACATGTTAAGTGCACATCTTTTGATTTAATTTCAAAAAATTATTTTCCAAAAGGAATTCAGTTTGGGTGCTCTGTCTCAGAGCTCTGTGGCATGACTCAAAGCACAGTAAGCAGGGATAACTGGGAAATTTACGTGAATATCACTTCTTGTCTCAAATAAGAGGCTAATACAATACATAGACTTCCTATCCTAGGTCCAAAAACTAAACAGCAGGGTTTGAACTTGCCAAACTGGAACTTTATGCTGGTAGAAACATTTTTTCTTTTCTTTCAAATTTGGAACTAAAGATTATGAAATCTGTAACTTTTAATTGAAGAAAAACCTCTTGTCTAGCTAGTTCTGTCCTGGTCTGCCAGCTATGTGGAAGTGGCACAATTCATGAGAGTATCTAAACCAGCTACAGCAAGTTGCACTCAAGGCATTTTTTCCGCTTGCTTTTTTTCCAATTTTTGGAGGTTTTCTCATCTGTTCTGCTCTGCTCTGAAGTCTTTCATCTTTGTTCAGAGTGAAATCTCCACTGGCACTTAAAATCTTTGGAGAGAGGATGAACAGTAAAGCATTAATTTACACTGTTAATTGATGTATAAATTAAACCATGTTCCCTTGAGAGTAGCTGCTTCACAAGTCAGATTTTCACAAGGAAAGTTGTACTGGCAGGTCTGCAGCAGTATGCCTTTCCCTACAATCTTCTGTAGCAAAAATGAAGCAAAATTAGTTAGCAAAGTGACATTCAGACGGGAGGAAAAGTGGGATAGCAGAAGACAGGGATTATTTTACTACAGGTAGCTTAGTTTCTGATAAAACGTTTTGCTGTATAATAAAAACAGTAAGTCTGAATCAAAAAGTTTCTATTTGTCAGAGTTTCCTGAATTTGTAATGTGAGGCTGTGTCCTTATCTTCTCCAGTGCTTGTCCCTAAATCCCAATCCCATGGCTTGCTGTGCCAATGCTAGCAAACACTGCAGTAAAACCATTCTTACCTTACCTTACATTCTTCTTGTACTGCAGGATGAGATTGTTTATCCTCATTGTGTGCTTTTTCTAAACTAGTATTTAGAAAATATTCTAAAAAAACCAAAAAAACCAACCAAAGAAAAAACCAGAAATTTTATTACTACATCCTACAGATTTTATTCTGGGTTGCTCTGAAACACTGGTGAACCAAATTAACTCATTGCATCTCCCCAAAACATACTGAAAGGAATGTTTCCTCATGATTCTTTCCATAGCACTTGAATGCACAAAGATCACCACACCAAACTTATTATTCTCCCTCAGTTCTGCCCTAGTGTCTTCTTGCCATTGTGAGGAAGCACCTGGAGAAGCTGGAGTTCCTCTGACAATGGCCATGCTCCTCTCTATGGATCATCCTACCTGCTAAACTAACCTGCAGCCTCAGTCTGCCAGTAGCTAACACACACAATACTGACTAAGTCTGGTCACAGGTCTGACTAGGACACTTCCCACAGAAAATATCAACTCACAGGAAGTGGATCACCCTGTAGAAATATTGTCCTCTTGACAAATTTTTGGAAAGAGCAGAAACAGATTTCCAATGAAGTCAATCTGATTCAGGTCAACCTATCAAGGGTTAGAAGAGGTTTTAACAAGAAGACTGCTTAAAGCACTAAAAATTCAGCACCTTTTTGATTTTGCATTCCTGATTTACTTCTGGTAGTGTCATGTAGAAAGAAATAATTTCCAAACTTGAAATCATAAGCAAAGTAGAGTTTTGTCTCACAGACCAGTTCAAACTAGTAGCTGTTTGGAGCTGGGTATGTAGTAAGCTAATAACTAGTTGTAATTGGTCTGTACCCCTGATCATAGATCTTCTCCTTTTCTGAAGTGTTTGACTGAAAATAATTGTTCTCTAGAAGCAACCTAGTGCTGGAGTTTGCCTCACTCCACAGAAATGGCAGACTTATGCTGTGACTCTAAAGTTTTGTACAGGAAAGCACACCAGAACTCAAACATAATTCGTAGGGGAACAATTTCTAACATGCAGCACTATTAGTCAGGCTACTCAGGGGAAGCCTGTGGAGGATCCCTGCTGAAAACTTCTCTACGTCCATCAAAGACAGACTACAAAACATTTCCAAATTTGAAGCTATTGCACAGCTAGAAGTAGGATTGAAGCAATGGTAGCAAAGATTTCTCATAGTTATTGTTTAGTCCAAGTTTGTTGTTAGCATCTTGTAGCCCTGAGAGCCTTAAAAACTCTTCATCTCTAGTATATCTGAGTAATCTGATCAAGGTTATTTTTTTTCCTGGAGTGACAGAATATTCAGGAATAAGTCATCCCGTCTAGGTATGCCAAGGGTCCCTGTTCCGTAAGTAACAGACATTTGCTCTACAGTCTCCATCCTGAGAGAGATGGAAGACAGCTTTGTGAATAGTCTTTGCTGAACCACACAGACCTGCAGGGCTCTGGCAAATCCTGCCAAGAATTACCTCCTCCATCAATTCCACAGGTAAGGAGACAATGCAGAAAGGCAGATACTTTGTCCTGTGCCTATGCATGGCTTAATACAAAACCAAGAGCAACTGCTGCTCTCATCACCTTGGTACAATTCAATAACCTTCCTATTGAAATTCCAGAAGGCACAGTTGAGGAAGCGAACATGTGTGGATGCCCTGGAAGGGTGCCCCGTAGGCTTTGGCTTCTCCTATGGAAGACCAAGGACCCAGATGTCAAGCTACCCCAGTTCACTCCCCTGTTTGCCTTATATGTCCAAGATCTGAACCCTGTCACCCCACTGGCGTTCAGCTCGCTGGCCGCTCCTTCCCCTGCTCCCCTTACACTTTCCAGTTGCTTCTCTGCCCCCTGTACCCCAGCTGGTTTGTTCTCCTGCCTGTATTCCTGGGCTACACTCTCTTTCCTGCCTACCCTTTGCACCTGTTGGCTCATGCCCCTCAAGTGCCCCCTTCAGCCCCTGTGTAAAAACCCTGTGCACCCTCAGACCCGGATTCTTCATCCCTGCTCCTTCCAGTGTGTGGATGATAAACCCAGCTGGGAACTCATACGAGGAACCCCTCCTGGCCTCCTTAGCCTTATTTCCATCAGCTGTGCATGTGAGAGTGGTGGTCTCCTCTGCCCCAACCGTGGTGCCTCCCCGGCCCCTGGGACATGCTCACAGAAGGTTGCGGTTGCCATGCAGCCTGCGCCTGCGCAGCAACAAACATGACAGTAAAGCAAAGTTTATTTTCTATGTGCAAACTATGTGTGGCGTTTGGCTTCCTGATCAAGTATCTACTTTTACCTGTCTAAACTGCAGGTCTCTACATATGAGTTCAGTATACAGGTGTCCATTGCACTCAAGTAAGACTAATGAGCTATTTAGATGATCATGAGGCCATTTGAGTAACTCTCAACTTGCTCAAGTTTTCTGATTAGATATCCACTGAACACAAAGTGAGCTTACACAGCTCTCTTGCTTGAAGTTACCTGTAAGTGTAGTGTCTTGAATTTAGATTTTGAATCCAACACTGAAAGCAACAAAATATTTCATCCTAGAATTCAAACACTAGCATTTTCGTCTCTTTGAAACTCCTATGAATTCATGATTACAGTTCACTCAATTCATGTTGCTAGGCAGTGAATAGGATAGATTTTGTAACAGTACATAAAAATGTCCCAAATGTGATTGCATGCAAAGTGTATATGTATTATTTGTTCTCTTTTTGAAGATGAAAAGAAAAAAATAAAACAACTCACCAAAATTGTGATCAGACAAAGGCTTTGGTCTCAGTGTCATAGATGACCACGGTAACTGAAAGATGAGCCTTCAATTGATTTATTTTATTACATTTTCCAGAGTCTTGTTTTCTTCTGAACAACCTGTGTATCATTTTCATACTGATACACCCACAGTACATAAAAAAATCTATTTCACATTGGCAAAAACTTTACCAAAATATCGAGGAAAATATAGCCTGAGACTACATTCACAGCTAACTCCAGTGGTGCAATGCTCAGTGCTCCCAGGGCCCGATTTTCAGTATCATCTGTGATGCCAGATCATACAGGAAGACTTCCTATACAAGATCTAGGAAAAAGTGAGTGCTTACAGCAATATGCTGTGAATGAAGCTATGTAGCAATTAATTATGTATCTTTAAATTATTCCACTCAAGTAAAACTACACACAGAACTCGCTTTGACTTGCCATCTAACAGTGACTTGCATTTTCATCAAGTACCACCTTCTGCAAATAGATGGTTTCATCAAGTGGACAGTGCAAATGGAAAGAGTATAAAATGATAGATATCTCATTTCCCTCTGTGTTGTCGTTCTCCGGTCTCCTTTTGGGAACTTGTCCTGTCCCTCTACATCATATTGAACCAAGAACATATGGCATTAGATTAACATGGATACAATACAGCAAAATTATGCATTTTGACCAGAAAAAACATCAGTCATTCTTTTACTCAAGCATAATAAAAAACGTATGCAGGGCTGTGGTTTTTTGGGTGCAGTAAGGTTGTAAGTTCAGCTCCCATTTTCACCTTGGCACTTTCCATGAGCATTGTTGTGGTTTGACCCCAGCCAGCCTCCAAGCCCAACGCAGCTGCTTGCTCACTCCCTCACCAGCAGGACTGGGAAGAGAATTGGAAGGGTAAGAGTTAGAAAACCCATAGGAGTTAAAGATTGTTTTAATAGAGAAAGCAAAGGCCACAAACACCAACAAATTAAAACAAAGAATTACTTCACTGCTTCCCATGGTTGGGCAGGTATTCAGCCATCTCCAGGAGAGCAGGGCCTCATCACGTGTAATGGTTACTTGCAAAGACAAATGACATCATTCCAAATGTCTCTCCCATCCTCCTTCTTCCCCCACTTTATATACTCTGCATGATGTCACATGGTCTGGAATATCCCTTTGGTCAGTTGGGGTCACCTGTCCTGGCTGTGTCTCTTTCCAACCTCCCATGCACCAACTTCCTCACCAGTGTGGGAGTAGGAAAAGCAGAAAAGGCCTTGGCTCTATGTTATTATCAACCCTGTGCTCAGCAAAAATTCAAAACACAACCTCATACCCACCATGATTAGTCCTACCCAGCCAAATTCAGCACAAGCATCAAACTAGGATCCCCAGCCAAATTCAGCACAAGCATCAAATTAGGATCCAACACTAATATGACAAGAAGATAGCTCAACAAATTTCCTTGTAGGCCTTCTTTCCATTGTAAGATTTGTAATTTATTTATGGTAAATGCTTGCCTAGATACTTCCTCCACATCTTTAAATATGTATGTGAATACTGGGACAAATACTGCCAGATGATTTAAGGAGCTAGGGTTTGTATTGATATACATAAAGTGAGCTCCAAAACAAAAGCAACATTTAGATTTTAAATTGGAAGAGATCATCATGTTAATTTTGGCCTTTTATTCATCTGCATGAAATTAGAAAGTACTTAGCAAGTCTGCCAGGAAAAACAAGCCCCAGATATTTTGTATTCAATGCACATTCTCTCTGAAGTACTGTATCACACACTATATTGGATTTGAAATGGTGAACGTAATTTGCTAGAAATTACATAGTTCCTATATTAGTTTGTAATAGTGTCATTTTATCCACAATGATCCACTTTCCTGGAGTGATTTGATGTGTGCATTTATGGAAGACTGAAACTTTGGGTGTTTGTTTTACCTGAAGGAGGAATCATCAGTTTGTTTGTAGTAAGCTACTGTGTCAATGTGCATTTATGTGATTTTTTTTTTAAAGTCAAGGTCTATGTAGTGTGAAAATTTAATGTATATCATAGAAGAAACTAAGCACTGATCTCTGAATCTAAGATTTAATCATAATTGCAAATCAATAACAAATGCCAAGTCCCCATCTTCTGAAGATGTATTTTTAAGTGTACTCTTTAAAGGAAGTGGGATTTATACTACTGTGTTCTCTGACCTTGTGCATTTTGAACCTGCTGGCCAATTTCAAATGGACTTGATAAAAAGTACAGAGATGTCAAGCATACTCAGAACTTCAAAGTTTGTTGAAAATGGACAACAGACTGCTGGATTACTGCTAGCCACACAGAGTGAAAGGCTTATAAACTTATTCTTAGATGCTAAAGAATCTGTGTGCACAAGGTATGAAGGAAAGCAAATATGATTGGTTTGGCAGCTGACAGGACTATCTTTTGAAGTAAACTTTCCAGGTATTGAAGACTTACAGTTGAGGATGCTGAAGAGAAAGTGATGTTCTCAGGAGGAATTATGAAAGAAGCAGGCAGAAGGCAGTGCCTCAGGCATCAAAATTCAGAAGTCATGAAAAATGAAAAAGAAAATGGTGGGAGTTGTGTCAGAGAAAAAAACAAAATACGTAGAGTCAGCTACTTAAAGACTGATGTTTAAGTAGTTTGAGAACACTGTCCTGTAAATTCACGCTGTCACTATGTGGGAAAATTTCAAAACACACAAGGCCTCATGAGATGTGCAACAACCAAGAGAGTTGAATAAAAGGGTTTTTTATATACAATGAGTTTTTTTGGTATCATGTTGAGCGGTTTTTTTGTTTGTTTTGGGATTCTTTTTCCCTTAATCTGCCAATGGAACCCTCTGCATTGACACTTACCTGGGAAAATATTGTGCTCAGGATTCTATTTAAGTTATTTAACATTCTCCCCAGTTTTTACATATTTTGGTGAGGCACTGAGGTAGTCATACAATCCACGTGAGTATTCTCTCCATAATGGATTGCTTTGATTATTTGACCCCATAGTCTTGTGTATATTTCCATAGCTCATTTCTGGAACTTCTGATCATGTCAGAAATACTTGCCCTATGCATGCTGCTCTAATAATTAGATGACAAATGGGGTAGAGACTCTTGGGGACTAGGTTAAGG
This sequence comes from Picathartes gymnocephalus, assembly GCA_013390045.1. NCBI lineage: Eukaryota > Metazoa > Chordata > Aves > Passeriformes > Picathartidae > Picathartes > Picathartes gymnocephalus. The sequence goes on along the minus strand of WEKY01031560.1, from coordinate 167,757 downwards.
ACGTAAAATGTTTTAAGTTGTTGCCATTTAAGGGCTTTCTTTTCTGTTAATTTCACTTTTATCCAAGAACAAATTATTGCTGTGGGTCTCAAGATTATAATTATTAATTTATTAAGGATTACTAAAAAATGATATTTCACCTCACAAATTTGAATTGTGTTGTTGAAAAATAAACACTATATAATGTCAGAATTTTTCAAATAAAATTTCAGCAGTATTCCAAAGTTTGTTTTCCATTAAGTTTAAACTTTAGCAAAAAAAAAAAAAAAAAAAATTTAGAAGTGTATTGTATTTAAACAAGTACATATTGGCTTTGTCTACGGTCTACGGTCATCAGTATGTCATGTGCGAATTGTGTGAATTCTTTGAAGGTAAAACCTCTATGTGTAAAAACACATATGAAGTGTGTCTTCATATGTATGCAAATAAATTATAACAAATGCTTTAACTGCATTTTGTAATATGACTTTCATGAATTTGTACTCACATGATATTTATTTCTAAAATATTTAACTTTCATTAAGCTTGCAATATTAAACATTTCATTTACAGATCTGAAAACACATTACAAATGCAGGCAAGTATAATTATTCCGGTTTCACTGCAAATTAATAAAACTCAGCAGGAAGGACTTGCTTCATATAGTATGGCTAGTTAAAACATCTTTAGATATTTAAATAGCTAGATAATGATTGAAGGTTGGGAAACAACAAATGATCTTCCTTTTTTTTTTTTTTTTCCCAACTAAAGAAGTAATGGGCACAGAGTAGTAACATTTTAATCACAGTCTCACAGGATATTCATAGTGGAGCTTTGGAGGCAGAGACCAGAGCAACATTTTGGCCCCATTGTAGTTAAAATAAGTGCTGTCTTTCTGTGGGCAGAGCAACATGCCAGGTTTCTTCTGATTTCTTTGTCCTAGGCCTGCTCATACTGCCTCTTAGAGTTAAGTATTACTGCAGCTCTTTGAGTAATTTTCAAAAGGCAATCTCACTGTACTTTGTGGATTGTGAATCCCCTTTCAAGGATNTGTACACATATTTTTTTTTCCTCCTTATTGTGATAGACTGAGGTTTAGGTACCAGTTGTCCCTAGTTTTGTTTTGTTTTGTTTTGTTTTGTTTTGTTTTGTTTTGTTTTGTTTTGTTTTGTTTTGTTTTGTTTTGTTGCCAGATACATATATTAGTATTTGGTCAAAAGGTGCAAAAGAGCCTCTCCATACAAAAGGAATCAATGCTACCTCAAAGCTCATGCTGGTTCTGTTCGTTTGAAACCAAAAAAAAAAAAAAAAAAAATAGCAACTGTCACTAAATACAGAAAAATAGCTTACTGGTTAAAACACTTTTAAATTAGTTGTTGTCCCAAGCAACATTAGGGTCCTCCACATTTTCCTATTTATATGTAAGTATCCATCTGTCTGCTGAAGAGTTGTGGGAGAGTAACAAATCTACAGGAAAGCCTTTCATTTACAATTGCCTTCTTTAGACTGGGTGGATTAATTTTCTCTACTGCTGAGAAGCAGGTTAATAGGTCCTCCTACTTAAGTCCGAGAACAAAGTGAGTATTGCAAGCAAAGATTAGCTCATTTACTTTGTGAGGAACATTTATGTTATTTTATTTCTAAATTTCACTGATTGCCAGCTGTGTTCAACTACATACTTTCAGTACAAAACACACAGCTAAGCTACACTAGCATTGTGAAGGCTTTATCTAGAATGTCACGTTACTGTGTTTGCATTCTTTCTTCTACACTGAGCACCACTGACTGATTTTTTTCCTTATTTTAAAATATTAGCCATAGCAGAAATATTTTAGTATTACTATTGTATCTTTATTCTTCTGTGCATGAATGGCTGTTGTATGCAAACCAAATAATTGTGACAAAACTACAATAACCCTATGTCTACCACCCAGGAAGAATTTCTTTCCTGCAAGAAACTACGGCATAATTAGTGAAGAAATCCCAGTGAAACTGCTCAGATGACATGTAGGGTTAAGTATTATGATGAATTAGCTGGCAACTTTACCACAGGGAGTCTCCAAATTGTTTTTGAAATGAGAGACATTCTGAAAAAAAATGCTGGTATTTGAGCAAGTAGGAAATTTTAGTATACTTTGTAAGTCTTTTCAGTTGAAGAAAGTCCTAGAGCTGTAGCTATCACCTTTCTTCTCTCTACCAAGGAAATATGTTTTCTTGCTTAATGAAAAGGAAATCATATTTCATTGAATTCCAGCAACAACCACTCTCTGTCTGATTGAATCCTATGAAACAAAAGTGGAACAATATTTGCAATAATTGTTTCTCCCTAGTTTTTTTTTTTACAGCATTTGATTAACTATATCATTAATATAGAACGTTTTCAAACTCTTTTCTTAAATTAAGAGCTGACTTTCTTAAAGGAGAAATTGAACACTTCACAGGAAATAAAAAACTAAAGGTTGAGAGAGATTTAAATGCCAAAATTTCTGCACTGAAAGAGATTTGATTGTGTTTGTGACATTCTTCCACTGTAGAACCTAGAGAGAAGTTTGTATCAGCTCACAATGGCTCTCATCCATAAGACTGGATAACTCCCCCAGACCAGGACTTAGTGGCTACATTTTACACTTTTCTTCTGGTAAGATTATGGAACATTGCACAATCTGAATTATTTCAAGGGCTTTTAATTATTTCACAGAAAACAAAAAAACTACTTTGTTAAATCCAGAATCGATTTCTATATGATATTGTGATTACATGTACGTGAAAGGTATTTTTAGTGCTTGTTTACTGTTGAGTTTTCTTTTTTTTGAAATGGAAAGTTCAGTCCATGTAACTGAAAGATCACTTTTTAATTAAATCAAGTGGCTCACAATATTTTTTGTTTCTCACCAGCCCTAATTCAGTGATTTTCATGGCTTCTAGTCAGGCTTGATGGCAGCCACCTGACCTATTTCTGAGTAACAGTGACTCTACATCTCTGCAAAGAGTAGGAATTTATAACACAAGGCAAAGCAGCTTGAGGAGGACCCACTACGATTGTCTTCTATTACAATGGCAGAATTTCCAGTGTGACCTCAGACCTGTCTTGTCACTGTGACCTTGCCAGATACCTTGGGCTGGGGCTGCCCTGGGCTGCTCCCCATCCTGCCCTGATCCTTAGCTGGGGCAGTAGGAAGGGGCCTGGATGCTCAGCACTGCCCAGACAGAGCCCATGGTGATCCCCTGCAGCCCCAGGTCCCATGGGAACCCCCAGCCCTGATGGCACCCTGGCACTGTCCTTGCTAAAAGAGCCTGCTGCATCCATGCCTGCAGCACTGCTGCGGTGTGACCTGTCCCCCCACACCTCCACCATCCCCCCAGATCTGGCCCTGTGTCTGGTTTAACCCCGGCCGGCAGCTCAGCCCCACCCAGCTGCTCCTTCCCTCCCACCTGCTGGAATGGACCAGAGAATCGGGAGGGGCAGAAGTGAGGAAACGCAAGGGTTGAGATAAAGACAGTTTAGTAGGTAAAGCAAAAGCCATACAGGCAGCCAAAGAAGAGTAAGGAATTCATTCAACCCTTGCAGAATAAGGAATTTGTTCAAGGGTCTTGCAGAAGTGCTTAGAGAATGCTATTGCACGTTTTATGTGATAAAATGTTCTTATCATGACCTGCATGATATTTCAGTTGTTCTGGCCTGCCCTGCCCTGCCCTGCAAAAAATAAAATAATTATAGACTTCTATTATTTTCCTATTTATATATTAATTGCCTAAAATCAGAGTTAAGGAGATCCAAAAAGATTAAAAAAGCTTCTTACTCTCCTTGTTCCCCATACAGAAGCACCCAGTAACAATGTTAGGGACCAAGAAAACTAGTCCATTGAAATGAACTGAAATATCTTTCTTTTAAGAAACACATACTAATGGGTTCAAGCTGTTGGAAATATGACTTCCTCTTGGAAAGAAGACACAGAGCTACTTTTGAAATTGATTTCCAAAATAGATGTGGTAGCTGCTATGACTTCTCCAGCTACAAAACAGCAAGATAAGAAGTACTTGTGGGCACGAAGCTGACACAGTGATTTTGTGCTGTACAGATTGATTCAAAGGTTGAGGAGGAAGAAGAGACATTTGTCCTCCTGATGGCAAAACATAACATTTCATATTCCTGTGGTGATACTTTAATGAAACTTTCAAAGGGTCTTTTCACAGGCAAAAAACCTGCCAAGACCGCAGATAGATGAGTAACAAAATCCAGCGGCTCAAACAGAGAAATGCAAGCTTTAGTGTGCTACTGTGTTACTCATTTTTCTTTGTTATGCCAGTTGTGTTCTTTCACTCCTTTCACACCATTGCTAAACCCTGCCTTCCTCTTCTTTGTCCTGAGCTTTTCTTGATGAGCACAATATCACGTGGAAAGGAATATGGTCAATTCGGGTCTGCTCTTCTGGCCGTGTCCTCTGTCAGCCTCTTGCCGCTCCCACTTTTGGGGTAGAGGAAAGAGAGAAACCTTTGATTCCCAGGGTGGGAAATTAAACCCCCACCACCCACCCCCATCGAAAAGGCCTCAAGCTGGAGGTGGTAAGAGGCTGGCAGGGAACACTGCCTGTCCAGCAGACCCAACCTGACAAAAGGAATACTCCTCGCAGAGTGTTGTGCTTCAGCTAGAACAGCTCCAGTCAAGAAGGAGAAAGGGGGGATATTTGTTGTGATAGTGTTTGTCTGTGCAAGCAAGCATCATTCATGCTGAGGGTCTGCTGGCCGAGAAGTGGCTGAACATCTCTCTGCCAAGGGGTAGTAATGAATGAATTCCTTATTTTGCCTGGCTTGTGTGTGCAGCTTTTGCTTTTCCTATAAAAATGTCACAACAATGATCCACAAGTCTTTTTTCCTTTCTTGTGTCTTCTCCCCATCTGCAGAAAAGGGAAAAAGTGCAAGGCTGAGTGGGTGTCAGCTAGGGTGAACCCACCACAGATATAGATGACAATTCTTCCCTGGTACGCAATATTTATATGGTTTACTTTACTTTTAAGACATAAAAAATTATGCTGAAAACAATACTTGCATTTATTTAGTAATTTACCCATTTTTAAACGAAACTAAATTATTTTAATCATACTGACAGATTTTGGCATTAGATGATATAATTTGTGATTCTGCACTGTATCTATCCCTCTCACAAACATTTTGCACAGCTTTCAAGATGATGTAGCGCACTGTCGGAGAAAAGAAAACGTGGCCAGGGAGGCAGTGTTTGAGAGTATGGGAGCAGAACACCTCAGGCAGTTTGCTGAGGGCAGTTTACAAAGGATTAGTGTGAAAATATGGTCGCACTCATCAAAGATGTGAAATTTGTTGTCACACTTGAAAGACAAAAGTCACTCAAAATGAGACTCCTTCAGTGAACTCATTTACTGGAATCAAATTTGTACTCCTTTCCTGATTAAGGAGAGAAGCTGGCTTACAGGGGAAAGGATAATAATAGTTGTCTGATCAGACAGTGGTAAAGTTATAGGAAAAAAAATACAATAAAGTTACAGTAAAAATTGTTTTTGTTGAAGATATTGGAAGGTCTATCACTCTTTTATCAATAGTATGTATTACTCTAAAGCTCCTGTGTCCTGATTATTTGTGCATACCACTTCTAATATACACTCTTTTAGAGAGAAAAACACATGAATTCATGTTACCAAAAATATGTTGCCTTTCTGATTGCCAGCTAACGCCTGAATGTTAGTCCTCTTTTCCTTATTTTCTCATCTATTTTTTTACAGGTCAAAGGTGTTGAACAAATGCTTTAAACATTTCTCCCTCAGTTTGTCTGTATTCTGTATTTTTTGAGTTTGGCAAAAAAAGTGTAAGTGGTAAAAATTAGTTTTTCCAGTATGTCAGCTGACATAGTTCAGATTTATTTAATCCCTTAAAAATATAAATGGGGGGAGGCAATTTTACCTGATTAATAATGTACAGTCTAAAATTAAAGACAGAAGAAGGAAGGTGAGGGAGGGAGGGAGGACGGAGCTGCTGCCCTGAGCAATAATTTGGCTTTATAAGTTGTAAACCAGAAAATGAAGGATTTGAATAGCACCTTATCTTTATGTATTTTTGATACTTAAAAGATGTGTTGCAGATCGGGAGACACGCATTCTGTTTGCAAGCTGACAAAGTCTGTTCTACAGTCTGCTCCCAACTACGTGATCAGGTAACCTAAGAGAATGCTGAGGCACTTGGCAGCTGCACCGTGTTTACAAATAAGGGCTTTGGTGGAGCTTATCTGCTTTATGCAGGATCTTTTTCTTTGACAGCCAAAGGCTTGACACTAGTGAGATTGTTTGAATGGTATAAATGCTCTTAATATAGAACCTAATATGACAAAATTCATATTAATAGAGCTTCTGGTGAGTTTTTCTCTACAGACAGTTTATGCCTTATGTTTGAACTCTTCTAGGATTTTCAATTTAAGAGTAAAGATTTATAAATAGTTTACTTCCTTACTGGAAAGAGGTGAATTGTGCTCCGCAAAATAAATAAATGAATAAATTCAGATGATTTTGGCTCTTGTAGTAGCTATGGGTAGCTCACTGTCAGGATCAACAGATTAGTGTGCAGAATATAGGAATCAAGAATAGAGTTTCCAGCAAAGTAAATTAATGTTCAGTTCATGATTTCGCCTTAATATTTAATAGGGATCCGATGCCTCTAAACTTGATGTCTTTTACTTTTCACTAGGCTTTATTAACTTCATAAAAAGAAAATGTAGAGGGGGATGGGCTCTGAGCAGCCTGGTCTAGTAAAAGGTGTCCAAAGTGTCCCTGCTTATGGCATGGGGGTTGGAACTGGATGATATTTAAACTCCCGTCAAACCCAAATCATTCTATGATTCTGAGATTTTATGTGGGAGCTGTGCCATTCTGACTGTCTAGATTGAGGCTTAACTTTACCCTTTTCATCACCTCATCCTTTTTAGTGTCATGGCTTTGCGTGTGTTGTCCACTGTTTTTTCTAATAATTAGATCTCACTGAGAATTGTGCTGCATTTATGGTCTAAGAATGCTCAAACTTCCTATAATTTCATCTCTATGTAAAATAACTGTCTGTTTTTATTTTTACAATCCAGGAGAAATCTGTGTATTTGGAAAACTGCAAAAAAGCTGATTCAGCAGCAGTGTAGGCCCTGTGCTCATGGAGTTCATACAAAACCTAAAATATTAGTCTTGTTCTTTCTCTGTCCCAGCAGTTTCATGCTAAGAAAATTTCATGGTGGTTCTAGGACTCCTGTTTTAAAACACAGCAGGTTGAAATGCAGATTATAGCACAACAGTACTGTAACTATTTTTAGGAAACGATCGTTTAGAAAAGCCCTGAGGGATATCCTGGAGCTATTTTATGCTGCTCCTTAATATAAACCAAAATACACATGCCATTTATTTATATAGACTTTATATTTTCCTCTGTTGGATCTTCTTATCAGATGGCAGTCTATATGCTAATTGAAACAAAATACTGAGATCACTGAGACTTGTCCACATATCTAGAAACAGAACAACAGCTTTTAAGAGAAGTTAAAAATGCCTGCAATTTGTTTGGGGTTTTTTTTGTTTGTTTGTTTGTTTGGTGGGTTTTTTGGGTTTGGTTTTTTTTTTTTTGGTGGTGGTGGTGGTGGGGGTGGTGTTGTTTGGTCGTTTTTTTGGGGGTTTGGGGGGGTTTTTTGGTTGTTGTTGTTGTTGTTCCTTCTCAGCTTATGTCAAGGACTAGTAGAGGTTTTCTCATTTTCTAAAACTGATGCTCAAAAACAAGGGAATTGTGGGTCTGTATTTAGTTTTTTTTTATTTTTTTAAAAAATTGTGAAGTAATCTTATTCTTTGCCTTAGGTAGGATGATGCTCATGCATTCAGGATAATTCAATTCCATTGTAAATAAAGTTTCTTGCCCCAGGGCATCCGAGTTTGTTAGTAAGAGCCAATATGGTTTGAACATCTGCTCTACTGAAAGAATATTTTACAATATTTATCCAGGTCTTTATTGAGACATGACAACGCATGCTCTGCCTCCTTAGAAATATGGGGATATTTTTGTTCCCATAGACAGGACTTGGCTTAGCAAACTGCTTGTGCTTGATGAATGATAGGATCCCTTAATGGATGTTGCTGCAGGAAAATGTTGTTGTTCTTCTATCATAGCAGGACAAGATGAAGGTCCTCATATTAGCATGAAGGGAAGCTTCTTTATAATAGTACTTAGTCCAAATGGAACTTTCCTTGGCTTACCAAAGGCTGTAGTGAGAAACAAGTAATTGAAGACACACCAAGCAAAAAATTCCAAGGGAAAAAAATTGCTGAATATCTTCTGAACTAAATTCCACTTCGAAGAATTATACACTGTCTTCAGCCTTGCTTTGAAGGAATGGATTTTTTATATAACATGGCCTGCCCAAAGCAACAAATAAAGTAAGTCGTTGCATAAAACACCAGAGTAGAGTCAGCAAAATGAAAGTGACCATCGTCTGTGCATCATGTGCAGCATTTAACTATATCTTCAAACATTATCATATCTTTTAAAAATATTAAACTATATGCCAAGTGCCCTTTTCCTTTTAAAAGTTCCCAGTGATTTTTTCTGGATTGTTCTCTGGGCTGTACTTCCCTTCCCATTTGGCTCTTCAGGCATACATTGTCCTGCAGTTCTCCTGTGACCAGTGTTACAATGCCAGGATGCTGTTTTTCATGGACACTGTGAGAAAAGGATAATATCTTCATTTTCTACACAGGCAAAGATATAGAAAGACTAAGGCAAAAACCCTCTGGCTATGCAGGAACTTTCATGCAGGAGATCTAGAACACCATGCCTGGAAGAAGTTCATGAGGAGATTAGTATGTGTAAGCTGCTGTTTCTCTCCAGAATGTCACTGTTCTCCCCTGCAACACGGCATGAAGATCAGGAACTGAAACGCTCAGTTTAAGCAATCCAACTGAACTTTATTCGAAATCCCGCGTCTTTTATAACACACGGACTCAAGTATCATATTATTGGTTAAGAACATTAACACCCTCTTAAAACTACTGGTTAATCAAGAATAACAACTGAAGTCCAACCTTTTTATGGAAATGCACAGCTGCACAGATGTTTACATTCCTGTGTTCTGCAGATCTCAAAAACAATATAGCAGAACCGTGAGAGAAATTCTCTGTCCCAAACTGCAGTAGAAATGCTTGAGTTTTCTCTGCTTAGGCCTCTAACAGTATCCACACCAGAAGGAGTAATTGAGTAAGAAGTTGCTTTTCCCCAGCAGTGAGAAAGCAGGGGATGGGGATATCATACTGCTGGACAAATACCTGTTACCATCCCATTTGATTCTCCTCTGTTAAGTCAACATGTCCTGAAGTGAATTGGATGCAATACTCAAAGGTATGCTGAGGAAGTTTGCTGATGATAGTAAACTGGAAGTACACTGATGACTCCCTCAGAGGCCCTGCAGAGAGACCTTGACAAATTAGAGAGCTGGGAAATCACCAACTGTATGAAGTTTAACAAAGACAAGTTCCAGATTCTGCACCTGGAATGGGGCAACCCTGGATGTACAAACTGGGGAATGAGATGCTGGAAAGCAGTGCCATGGAAAGGGATCTGGGGGTCCTGGTTGGTGGCAAGTTGAACAGGAGTCAGCAGTACCCTGGCAGCCAGGAGGGCCAACCCTGTCCTGGGGGGCATCAGGGACAGCATCGCCAGCCAGGCAAGGGAGGGGATTGTCCTGCTCTGCTCTGCACTGGGGCGGCCACACCTCAAGTGCTGGGGGCAGTTTTGGGTGCCACAATAAAAGAAAGATATTGAACTATTAGAGTGTGTCCAAAGAAGGGCCACAAGGATGGTAAAGGTTCTGAAGGGGAAGCTGTATGAGGAGCAGCTTAGGTCACTTGGGTCTGTTCAGCCTGGAGAAGACTGAGGGGAGATCTCATTGCAGTTACAGCTTCTTCATGAGGGGAAGAGGAGTGGTAGGCACTGATCTCTGCTCTGTGGTGACCAGAGACAGGACATGAGGGAATGGCCTGAATTGTGTCAGGGAAGGTTTAGGTTGGATAACAAGAGACAGGTTCTTCATCCAGAGGGTGGTTGGACACTGGAACAGGGTCCCAGGGAAGCAGTCACAGCACTAAGCCTGGCAGAGTTCAAGCAGCACTTAAACAATGCTCTCAGGAACATGGTGTGATTCTTGAGGCTGTTCTGTGCAGGGCCAGGAGTTGGACTCGATGGTCTTTGTAGGTCCTTCCAATTTAGGATATTCTATGATTTTACATTCTTACCACCTTCCAGTCCCATTTGCCCTGATTATTGTACTCCCCCTAACCCTTGTACAACCCGGGTTGCTGTGAAAATGCCTTTCTGCTCTCTTACTACAGTTAAAACCCATTGCAGCCAAAACTGACTATTAGGAATCCTTGTAAGTCTAATTTTCTAAGTGTTGCTTGATGACGGGACTCTGCCGTTGCCCCTTTTCATTGTAGATTAGAAAAATTATAAACAGCAACTGAATGAAATGACCTGAATATCTTCTGTTCCGCTACTCTTCATCCTCACTGTTTTCTTTTGGATACAGTTTCCATGTTATCTCAATTGAGACAGGAGCAGGTTGATTTTTCCTAGTATAAGCAGGGCTAGAAAGATTCCTCAGAACTCCATGGTGTTTTCCTCAAGAACCCTTTTGTCTGCTATGGGAGTATGGGTGATTTCATTTCTTCAAGGTCATTACTGTTCTAGGTAGCTAAAGTTTTCAAAGTGTTTATGAAGTATAGTTTTCTTTAAAAGAACAAAATTAGAAAAATAGGTTGATTTAAACAGGTGATAATGAAGTCTTCTTTTCCACATAACTTTCTTCAGCTGCAAGCCATAATTTACCTATACATTGCTATCATTAATAAGACTTTTCCATTCCAAACTGTTGTTAGATCCATAATTTGTGAATACAGCATTTTACACCATTTAAAAGTGCAAAATACTTTCCTCCTTGGTTAATTAACACTAGCTAGATTCCCACAAGAGCATAAGCCTGTAATGCATACAAATAACAAGATTTAATTGGTTCTTCTATGGCCTATTAAAAATGCATTGAGGGCCTAAAGGATTTAAATGGGTAAAATAGAAGAACTCCCAGACTGGCCTCCATCTGACACAGAGAGTGCATCTGAAAATTCTAATAAATGGAAAATTACCCCATATGCAATTTTCTAACCAATGTCTAACTGCACAGAAATAATGATATGGAAGTTAAAACAAGAAATTGTTACTTAATGCTAAGTGTAGTCCTTTATTTTGTGAGGGTTTTAGACTGAATGCAAGATGAGGCAAATAAGTTGAATTCAACCTCATACATTATTCACAGGGACTGAGCTAACATGATCATTCTTTTTCGTTAAAGCCCCAGCAAATAGCAAAGCTATTCATTCTAGCACTGTTAATACAATGAAGACATGTTAATATGGAATGTCAGTGTCTTAAATCTCTGTTACTATTCTATCAAATCTATGTATCTTTAGATTATTTTTTCTCTACATTCTTATCTTTTCCAATTTTGATGCTTTCCACTTAATTTTTAATGATTCAAAATACATGCAAATGCAGCACAAACTGAAATAGTTTACATTTATGCAATAAACTCATTAAACCATGTTAGTTGCTCTTTACTTCTTGCACCAGTCTTGCATTGAGAGGAAATAATTAATGGTGAAACCCTTGTTAATGGGTGGCCTGATGACAGGTCTTCTGAGTTCATGTTGACCTCTGTTTGCTTGCAGGCCAAAAATCTCCCATTTTTAATGCCTGTAGTCTTCCTGACCAATTTGGATACTATGGATCTGATTAATTGTTTGGAATGCAGTAGCCCCAGAGGGTCTAATCAAACACTAATGTTCTCTAGGACAAGTATATCCCTTTATTACATGTGCATAATAGTGACTGTACACATAGCAGCAGTGCTCAGCAGTGTTACAATAAAATAAGGTCAGTAACGTGTATTCCATTTCCTAGCTTTTAGGCGCCTTATGAAGGCAAGAGGCAGAGTGGGGAAATGACAGCATGACACAAAACCTGTAGCAGGGCTTGATATGTAGCCCAAACTTCGAGATCTGTTCCACTGCCCTGCTTGCAAAGCCAGCGTACAGCACAAGCACGCAATGCTTTTTTTCTGCTTTGTTGAATTTTTTAACTTCTTTGTACAACTATGAAGCTGTGGTGAGCACAGTGTTTTACAATGTCCTTAAAAACACAGCCATGTTGTTAGTTCTTCACATGCAGACCTCCATGATGTGATTGTAATATTTGACACCTTCCTGTGTGAATGCATATGCCTCAAGAAGTGTGTGAAACCTATGCAGCATTTGGATTTTTGTAGCTAGACACCGATACCTGCCTGTATGGCTTTGTGTAAAACTAGAGCTTAGAAAAACTCTATGGCAAATCTAAGAAATGGATTATCAGAAAAAAAATATTGCACTACCATTTTAAGATTCTTGCAAGCAATATCCCAGACTATTCTGAAAGTAAAAGCAGCTGTTGAAAACTCACCCACAACAAATGTTCTGTTTTAGTCACTTTTTGCCCCCTCTTTGGGACATGTTTATTCTGGCTTCCTCCTTTCCTTTCTTTCAGTTGTGGTGTATGGCAGTCTACCCCTATAACATCTAGGAAATGCTTAATTCAGTTTTTTAAATTCACCTTTGATTTTAGCCCAGTGGTATTGCTGAGGGTTGTTGAACTAGGTGTAAATGTGCAAGGAATCGTTCCAGATGGGAACACATGGATGCCCTCTTGACATGAGTGTATGCAATCCTAACTGGCATGGACTTGGCAGCAGTTAGTTTCATGGTTGATTAACTTGTGGGGTTAGGTTGTGTGATCTGGTGAGCCAGACTGTCAAGCTCAATTATCTTATAAAAGGGAAGGCCGCATTAACCCTTCCATATCTAACAAGAACCACCATTTCTAGGGTAATCTTCAGTAGCTAGAATTGGTCAGCAGAACAAGAGGATTTTGTGAGAATGAAGAACTAATCATTCTGAGAAAAATAAAAAAAAAAGAAGTTTCAACCTATGAAGAATGAAAATTAGTCTAATGGCTTGGTTCTTCAATAACATATATAAATTTAAATTCCCTCAGCCAAAGGAAGTATTGAAGCTGCATCGCCCAGAACCTGGATGAAGTCACAAACCACAGAATTCTTGCTTTCATTTGAATGACAGGTGTCACAGAAAATGAAATTTAAAAATCTTTTAAGGTATAGAAAACCAAGGTGGGGGAAGGTCATGCCAATTTTTTTTTTTCCTCAAATAATTTACTTTATCTATTTAACTAAAACATCAGTTTTTCAAAAAATTCCCATTGACGAGGTCAGGCAGCTAATGGAGATGTGGGGCTGTTATCTAGAGAAAGATGATAGTAGGGACATGCCCAGAATGTCCTTCGGGACATTTTTGCCATTTTTGTCAATTCTTCTTCTTGTTCTTTCTCTCTTATACCTGCAGGAGAAGAATCATAGACTGGGCTTTCCTGTTACTGCTGGAGCTTAAATTCCAAATACTATATATAGCATGAGAGTGCTTTCCTACTTGTTTCATTATAACTGAAAGCTGACAGATAACTCCTATTTAAACCTCAAAGTAGGGCAAAGATGCAGTACAGTGTAGCAGCAAACTCTTTGCCAGAGTTTTGAAGTCTGGCACTGAGTCAGTCATGTGAAATGTGGCTTCCAAGTCCTCTGTTACTTGCTTACTAAACCTACTTTTTATTCATCCCTGAACGATCTGACATTTTGCTACCGCCCTAGTAAAAGGCATGCTTAAAAAATTTCAGCACCACACTATTCCTATTTTGTAGGTGCTATTTGGCAGCTGAAGGCAATGCTACAAATAAAAGAGAAAGATGGTCAAGAGTATCTCAAAATTCAGGTAGAGAGGAAAAAGTCAAAAAAGATACAGCTCTCCTGAATACTTTAGCTGGGAATTGCCTCCTCCAATGTGACATCCAGAAGTGGTAAAATAGTAACAATATTAAAATTAATGAACCAGACTAAAATTCAGAATATAAAGACCAGGATTTGCCTTCCGATTGTTCTGGAGAGGGGCAGGTCCACTTCTCCTTCCTAGCCATCTTTCTTCTCCAGCTCTTGTCTCACCACCAGTTTTACATTAGTCAGGACTCTATTTTCCTCTCTTGCCTGGCTTTTGCCTTTTGTTTAAATTCTACTCTGTTGAAGCCCTGAGTGCAGGCCTTTCAGGATTAGCCTCTTCCCACTCTGGACTCCATTCAAAGCTCTGCTCTCTGCCTAGCAGTTGCAGAGCATATCCACCTCACCCACTGTACATTACTTAGAAGCATCAGTCTCAAGACACATTCAGAGACTGATTCCCACATTTGTCTTTGCTTTCCTCTCTGACCCTCTAATACACGATGATTTGTTGCCTGCTGGAGGCACAAACTGTTTGAAATACTGTGGGATTTCAGCCAGCCTCTGTTGCCTCTCCTTCTAACCAGCTATTCACTTACCTGACATCTTGTTCATGTAATGTCAAGTCATCTATTGCCATCTCATTTGCACACTGCTTCAAGTAGAAAAGTGGATTCAGAAGAAAGACAACAAGACCTGAGGTTTGTATGCATTTCTGTGTATCGCTCAAATGTGCCATACATTTGGGTTATGGTGGAAAGAGGGGACTGTGGGCAGAACAAGGGAGATGTGGAGATAACACAACAAGCATGAGTGAAGTAGTTCATGAATGTGTTGAGATTTTGAGGCCTTTAATGCAATGTCAGGATCACAAGCATCCAAACAGCAAATTTAAATCAGATGTTTGCACGAAGAAGAATAATGGCTAGAGCAGGGTAAAGGAACTTAAAAATTACTCAAAAATTATCTCCGAAATTCCCAGCCGAGTATAATCACTTGCTTAGTTAGCTTAGAGCACTGTCCAAGCTACGTAACATGAAATTCTGTAGTCATCAAGGGACTGTTTTAGTAGGTGTGAGAGTTGAGGGATGAGAAAAGTGTACTGTTCTCAACTGCATGAATTCAAAACTGTCCCAGGGTTCCAAACACTCAAAAAATCTAGCAAGTCACCTTTCCAGATATCTTATGCTATGTAAATGAAGCAACAGAAGACTCAAAATGCAGGTTCATAACCGTAAGCAGTAGAAAAATAACCGAGGGCAATAAAAATTACCCTCATTATCACTGTTAAATTTTGACACCTGTGTGTAGTTGTGAATGAGACTGATTCTAGTTGCTCAGCCAGTATAAATAATTCATGCTGGCAAAGCTGATGAGGGAACAAGAAATAATGATGTGGTATTTGATACTATATCTTCCTCAGCTCATTCATTTGTATTCTGTCAGAGTAGAGGTAGAGTCATGCTGTTTTGAACTTGTCTTTTTAAACGCTATAAATTGTTTTGGTAGATCTTGGTGGTGTAATTACAACTGTCTATATATCAGACAGTGTTTAACTATTTTTTTAATTTACACCTATCTATATGTTTTTTAAATTATAGCCGTCCTAAGCAAGGGGATGTAGAAAATCCGAAGCATTTAAAATTTTGCCATAGAAGTGTGCCTTTGATTTCAAATACAGTAGAAAACACTGCATTTTAGGCTTTAAGCCAGAAAAACAGTTATTGCAAACAGTGCCAATGATAAATAACCATCATGCCAGGGGAGAATGATTGAGTGAGAGGAATTCTTCTTTGTATCCTTTGTTAGAACTCTCCTTAAGCTTGAGTTATTATTTTGGTCATTTTTGTTTCTTTCTATATAAATACAACATGGAAAACAAATTGCTGTCACATAAAACAAAAATTATTGTTAACATCCTTTGAAGAATAGGAAAATGAAAAAAAAAAACTTATCATTCATAAAACTGTTTGGCAAGTGTGGGTGAGTAGCTATTTTCAGTGCCAGGTACTCTATTCATCATTATCCTGATTTTGTACTTAATCATCTGAAATTTGTGAAGCAGAGCATAAAATTTTGTGTCTTGATTCTGTTGAGTGTATAAAATGTCTATAAATGTTGCAGCTCAACAGAGATCCCACTGGGACGGAAATCTGTGTGAAGATGTTGCAGATGCAAGGTTGTGGGCAGTTCTCCTGCTCCAGCTTCCTAACATCATAACCAGGAGAGCATGTGTGATGCAGAATGGGTGTCCAATGCCTTGTCCCCAGGGCTGTGGGGGAGAATGGAAGGATTGCTGGCTCCAAACCTTGCTTTGGGTCTGTGTGGAGGGAGAGGCAGACCCAGCCTGGCCCGCACGCCCTCACCCCAACTCGGGCCTGTATGCCAGCCCTGCGGGGGCTGCCAATCCCCAGCACAGCTGAGACAATGCTCCACACCCCAGCCCTGGAGCCCTAACCCAGCTCCCGAGTGCCCAAATTACCGGGAGTCCCACCCAGGGGAAGGGCTCAGGAAGGACAAGGCATATTTAAGGCTAAACATGCAGCAAGCACACATCTTGACCCTGCCTCCTCTTGGAATTTCTATCAGCTGAACACCACTGGCACCCAGGAATGGTAGTTGTGTGAGTCCTTTCCTATATCTTTTCTGTCTTTCTCTTTGTTCTTATAATTCCCTCTTCTTGGAATTTTTGAGTAACTTAAAATCAAACAGGCTTAGAGTTTGCTAAATTGAATGGACTATGTTAATGTGTTAAGAAATGTTTTATGTTGATTGAATTTTGCTCTAAAATTTTTGCCATAGTTCTTTGACTTTCTAAAGTTCCCAGGAAAGGGGGTTTTTTGTTGCTGTTTTGACCTCTTGCGAATATCTTGTCGGTATTTCTCCCGTGGGTCTAACTCAGTTCATGAAAAACTGTAAGCCCTTTCAGAAGCCTTATTGAGCTAGTTTTTTGGGGCCTGTTAGGTGCTGCTTTCCTATATATCCAAGAGAAGGAAATACCCTCAATGATGAGTGTAGGTGGTGAGTAATTTGAAAAGTACCTAACTCTCCCTAGATAGTGCAGTGCCTGTAGGGAAGTAGCTGAATATCAGTACTAAGGCCATTGTTCACTTAAAAGAAGATGGATATCTAACTATCATTAAGAGTACAGATCTAACAAGCTCCATTTAGTAAAACAGTAGATCAGATCCTCTCAGGATTATGTGGTGGCAGAACTTGAAAGAGTACTGGGTTTTGATATTTTTCTTTAATGAAAGTTAGTGCCACTTTTGAAATGGTGCTAGCACATTAAACAATTTGCTACAAAGCAGAAACCTGGTTATGTTCCTTTCTGAGATACAAAAGGTATGACCAGGAAAAAAAAAGTTGGCAAAATACAG
This sequence comes from Picathartes gymnocephalus, assembly GCA_013390045.1. Lineage (NCBI taxonomy): Eukaryota > Metazoa > Chordata > Aves > Passeriformes > Picathartidae > Picathartes > Picathartes gymnocephalus. The sequence continues at coordinate 150,483 of WEKY01031560.1, read as the reverse complement.
GTAAGTTGCATGAGCTCTATGGTAGAATACTGCCAAATACCGGGAAGTTATTTGAGCTGTATGCAAAGGTACTACCCAAATGATCATCTCTGATCTTTATTGCAGTGCCTAAAAATACCAACAAAAGGGAGAACAATCCTGCTCAGGAAAGTGGGCTGTGTTCTGCCACCAATATTGTGCTAGCCCATTAAGACCAGTCAGGCTGCAGGTCTCAGACCAACATGCATAATCTGTGCTGCTGTCTCCTCCATTTCCAAAGACTGAGTAGCTCTTCTTGGAACTGCCATACCTTTCACTTACAGAACAGCAATTAAACTTGAAATGTCTTAGAAATGACAAAACAAAGCTGTAAAAAAAGGAATGGAATTTCAGACAAAACAGAAAAGCTTTTCCTTTATTTTTTCCACTTCTTTTTTACCCTTTTGCCAATATCTGAAACAAACAAAAAGCATTACCAACATATCAGCTGGCATGGTAATAGATGAGACAACAGAGAAGAAGCTAAATTGTTAAAACATTATGAAAAAAGCTTTAAAATATTTAGTTCAAATGTTGAGAGTAGAAAATCTTTGAAATTTTATAGCTCAAAATACAGAGCCAGCAGGATCCAAATTTTAGAATAGGGAATATTTTTCTGATTCTGACATTAGGAATACATTAATTTATTTTTAAAAAAATCATAAAATGTAAGAAGTTTTAAATTCCATTTAAAGTCCATTTTAAAGTCCATTTTAAAACCTCACTTGAAAGGTTGATAAGTGCAGAGGAGTAATTGGAGGAACCTTTCATGTCTATGAAAACAATGGCAGGTTGAATGACTGGATGATCATACAGAGAAAGACTTGGGAAGGGAAGTTTAATTTAGGCAGCATTTTAAATATATGTGTTTGGCAGCACCTACAGCCAAAATGTATTACATAGGTGGCAGAAGACAGAATCCAAGATCAGTTACTACTTTTTGCTGGAATTGCATGAAAGTTCATTCACTCTAATTCATTACTTTGCTTTTTACTCACTTCTTCGTCCTTGGCAAGGGAAATGCAATGGAGAAGTGTAGAAAATGTACTGTGAAGAAGGTCTTGTCAGATGATACCTCAGTCTTTTGGGACAAGGTTTACAAAAATTTACATCAGTAGAAAACCCCAGAGTTATTTGCCAGCAGACTCCTGGAATCAATGGTCTGTAACTGCTCCCAGATTTCTTCTTTCCTTCATCTCTCAACATCCTGAAAAAAAAGAATGGATTTGCTAGGACCCCATCCAAAATAAGAAGTTATTGGTTTTTGGGGTTTTTTTTTGAAAAGTGGAAGGAGTAAGGAAATAATATCTTGCCTCTGTTTCAAATTAGGGGATTTTTATGTGGTTTGATATGGTCTTGATCCATTACTGAAATAACCATGTATATATGAATGGCTGTGATTTGAAGGTTTCAATATTTTCTGGCTTTTGCATATTAGCAAATACACTTGATTGTTTTGTGGATTAAACTCTTATGGAAGAGGTGGTGAGCAAATAAAAAAGAAAGCACCATCTAACAAAGAACCCATCTGTTCTTCTGCCACAAACAAAAAACTCTATTTTGAGTCACTTACATGGCTTGGACATCCTGCCTTCTCAGTGTGCATATACAGTACATTTAAGCTCAGATCAGAGACCTTCCTGGTTGGCAATAGCTAAAGACTCTGTGAATATGCTGAAGATATGGGCTCCAAGAGAGAAAAAAACAAGCTGCTGAAAACAAAATGTTAGCACTTCTGTAAATCTGCCAAGTTTTTCAATATAACTGCCAGCAGTTTGATGTTCAGAGGAACTCAGCAGAATTGCTAACATGCATGCTGCATAAATGGCTATTCATTAGAAAGATGCTGTAGTTTATATGTGACTGCTTTCTTTGGCTGGCTAATATATCAAGTATGGTACTTTTTTTGTACTGTGAAAAACTTTCTCCATTACCATAGTAACCTCTTGCATGTTGGCGGAAGCTGATGTCATTCACGGTATTATTCATTCTTAGTGAATTGGTCCTCAAAGTGCTAACAAGTTCCAAGGAGATAAAGAACACTAAGTATACATTCTCGTTAAACACAATTTAACCCTTTTACCTCACTGGGTCCCCAGAGACAAATAGGTATGTGTATTTAATATATACATATATTTAGTTTCTTTAGTATTTCTTTAGTATTGCTGAGGGAAAAGCTTAAAATGGCACATTTGTCTAGCATAATACTAGACTTAAGTGTAAAGGCGGTAGTCCTCTGCCATTTCCTATTTATTCTCAGACATCTCAGCATTGCAGGTAAACTTATTGCAGGAAAAATAATTCAGAAATCTTTTCTATTTATCTATTCACCTAAAGTTACTTAATTCTTCATCATTATCACTAGTAGCTATTGTAAAATATAAACTGTTCTCTAAGTATCTTTACCACTGTTAATAAATAAATCTAATATTTGAATAGGATTTTCATTATCCATATTCTTCAGATATTCTGTTATTAACGTGCTAGCACAAAACTGAGCATTTTTTTATTTGAGTGGGAACAGGATCAAACTGTAGAAGAAGGCAACTCTTACCTGTACTTATATATAACATAGAAACCTTGATATCTTCTATAAATCCTTTGTCTTTGAACTTAATGTCTCAGGTACAGTAGTGCGGGGAGGGGCATGTGGTAGCAAAGGGCTCTTAATCAGTTTCAGGTTAAGGACAGGGAGGCAGAAGGACTTTATCTTTAAACATTTTCCTCTCCCTTTCCACACTTATCTACACACAAACATAGGGAGAAGGAGAATAGCTATATCAAAACCTGAAGGGGCAGAAAAGAAAAAGCAAGCCTTCCTTGCTGTGCTGAGTCTAGCTGTGTGACTACAAGAAGGAGAGACAAGGGTGGTGTGGAAATAAACCTGTTAGAGATTGGTTCCACTGTATTTTTTGAAATCCCCTCCAGTACAGTCTTACTGGAAGAAGTATAAATTTTGCTGTGCTTTTCCCTTTAGTTCTATAGAACATTTTCTGGTTCTTCACCAAAGTTCTTCTTAGGTAAGGGAAATCTGATCATCCATAGGCAAAACTCATCAAAAACCAAACCAAGGCGAGGTACCACAACAAATGGCATAAAGGTCTATAACCAAAGCAATGCCTCAGCACTTTTTCACTGAAATACTAATGATGGCATCATGTATTTGAAACACTACCTGACTGAAATGGATGAGAAGGTTCATTAGCATTGCTGTGTACATGCTGCCTAATCTCAGATGGACTCCCTCTACTCTGCTGGTGCAAGGCAAAGTGCAGTAAATCTGTGGGTGATTTTGGCAAGGCTGTCATAATAAGCTGAGGATTAGAAACACAGTGCCAGAAATGTTTGCCTTTTATTTAAAGGAAATTGAAATAGTGGTGGACAAGACAAACTGGCTCAGTCTAAGCCCTGCATTTTTTGCCTACTAGTAAAGAAGTCTGTAGTTGAAGAGAGTGTGAATACCTGAGCTATGGTGTTGTAATATGAATATTACTAGTAAAATAAATCTTTCCTTGGTCCCTTTATGTAGTAAAGGTAGTCAGTTCATTGAGCTGAAATGACAATAAATCTTATTTTTTCATTAATGTTTTCTTTGCTGTTTCCAATAATTTATTTTAAATTTGTAAATGAAGGTCATTTAGTTTGAATGATACAATTTAAATGAATATTGATTTGCTGATTTAAACTTCAACACTACCACACTGAAGTATAATATCCATCTTTATCTATCTGTTTGACTTTAAAAATAAGTATTGAATTTTGTGCATGTATAAAAGCTTAACTAAATCCGTGCCTGAGTTTCCCAGCCTTGCCATTACTGTTTTAATTCCATTAGTAAGACATTTGAACAGGGATTATTTTGGTTTGTGCAAAGTCAGAGATCTAGTAAAACTAACAGAGATAATTCTTTTATTATGCCTAACTGATTAGTTAAGTCATCTGAGAAATTTGTCTGTTCCTTGCATGAAAATTTTTCTGCACTGAAATGTTAAATAGAATAAGTTCTATGTGTATTTTAAATGTAAAAAATGAAATAAAAAGCATTCCCTTATCCAGGATGATAGATAAAATTGAAGTTTTGCTAGCGGTAACCAGAAAATTTCAGGCACCTGCCTGAAAAATGTGCAATTCACCTTCTTTTGCATTTTTCCTAATGAATGAAAAAGTGGTTAGCAAACACTTTATTTTCTACAGAAGCTTCAAATTAATGTTAAAAAGCAATATTTATCAGAAATTTAGACAAATTTATCTTTACTATCTGGATAAAAATCAGGATAATTCTCTGTTAAAACAGGATTTCTCTTTTCCTAAACAAAATGGACAGTTGTGGTGAGATTCATTTGATTAAATGATTACTAGCACTACTGAGAAACACTCCCTCTATTCAGGTTACCTAAGGCTATGACATGGTTAGATTAATCTAAGAAGTTCCTACAAGAAAAACCTTAATTCCCAGTCTTTCAGCCCAATTCAAAGGACACTGGATGCAGAAGGTCAATTTTTAATTTT
>WEKY01031560.1:109258-138246 GCA_013390045.1 Picathartes gymnocephalus | reverse complement strand
GGACCCGCCCGCGCTGCCGCTGCGGAGCCAGCCGGGGCAGCTCGGCCGCCAGCGAGGTGCGGGGCTCGGCCCGTGCTCATTGTGTGCCGGGGCAGAAAACTAGCCCGGGCTCTGTCAGAGGGGCACTTTCTTTAAACCAGCCCCTTTGTGGACACTCCGCTGCCCTTCCTGAGACCCCGGTTGGGGCGGAGAGGCTGTCGCGATCCTGCCACCCCGCTGGTGGAAATCAGTGCTGGCAGGCAGCTGGATGGCGATTTTCTGATAAACAGTTTCTTTCATTGGTAGTGTCAGTCGGTTAAATCCCAATCTTTTGTGGGAGTGTGGCTCCCGAATGGGTGACAGAAGGACTTCTTTCCAGCACCAGCCTGGCCTCAGGTGGCTCCTGACCCCTGTCCCCCGCGCCGCCGTGCCGGGCTGGATCTTTTCCTGAGCCCGGGTTTCGCCACTGGGAAACTTGAGAGTACGAGGTTGGATACCAGCAGGCCTGGCTTTACCCCAGGGCTGGAGTTGCTGGCAATGGCAGCCTGATCTGGAGGATCGCTCTAGAGAAAAATGACTTTTCCTTCCCTCTGGCAAGATAGCGAACAGCGTGTCAGTATAATCCCGTATGTTTCAGGAAGAGGGGTATGATGCAATTTAGGTGTTTACACAGTGAGTTAAGGAAATTTTGTCTCCTGCTGTGGTTTGTTTCTGAGCAGAATCTCAGGCAGATTGTGTTTTTTCTCGACTTCTGTTCCCACAACTTTGTAAGAGACTATTCTCCTGTTGAGCTTTCTGTTCTCCCATGTATTCTGTTTATAGTCCTGTTAACCACTTTTATCAGGACATTACACCAAAAATGAGCGGGCAGTGCTGAAGTAGTAGCCTTTTTAGGCGGTGCTTTGTTTTGGGAATGAATTTGTCAGTGTAAAAACATTCTAGATTCCATTGCCAGCATCTGAGATATGCCTGAGGGTAAAAAAAAAAAAAAAATTAAAAAAAGCATGTTATGTACATAGTACATGTATATATGTGTGTGTTTACACAGTAGATTCAAAGTGATGGGACAAGTTCTCTTGAGTGGGCTATTGTTCTGGAACAGCAGGGGTGCCATTAAAAGTACCAATAAAGACTGGGATTAGGGTGAGTGGTAGAGCAGAGCTCTGAACCGTTGCAGAAATTTTGTGTTGCAGCAGCATTCAGAAATCCCAGCTGCAAATCACATTACACAAAGAGAAAGCCAGTCCTTGGCCTCAAAGGATGATACAGGTACAGCAAGCAGTTTGTAAGAGGAAGGAACAGAGGGGAAGCCAATTGTTTAATATTACATAGGTTAGGCCAGAGCTCAAAGTTTCCAGACAGCAACTGGCTTTATGTATTTTGTCTCTGTTATAATATGTTTTTATTATTAATTTAATCTGTCCTGATTATGGAATAATTTTCTAAGTACTAGCAATAATGTTTGATGTATAGTATGCAGAACCTGTATTTAATGTGTAAAATGAATAAACATGGTATTTTTTTGAACTGGGAGATCAAAATAATTCCAGCTGGAAGTGTACAAAGTTATTTGAATAAATCTACATAGGGTATCATATATTTTGTAATTGTACTGTAGGAATTAAATGGAGCTTGATTTGTTTGGAATTTGTAGTGCTGGTGGAGGCAACTGACCATCATGGTTACAGTGGTTTGTTACGCACTTTGAAAGACCTCTTGCATTTTATGTTGTCATTATGCTACTTTTAAGTTGTACTATTATTTCCAACCAGCATATTGAGGTGAAGAGCATTTGGCATTCACCCCTGTAAAACAAGATTTTAGTGCTAAATTCAGATCCCTGCTTTAAGGTATCTATAAAATACCATGCTTATGCAGGGTGTCATATCAAGGAAAATGGACATCTAGGTTAAAGCTGTCTCAAAATATTTTTGTCACAAAATGACAGTCAGAACAGCAGTTTAAACCACATTTTTACTCTTTTGGGAAGGGAATGGTTTCTTACCTTAGACATGGAAGTTCTGACAAAGTGAACATAAGGTAAGTGGCCATAATAAATGGGACACTTCAATGAAATGAGTGACAGATTTGAACATGAGCCTCTTCTGTCTCACCCGATTGTCCTGACCAACAAGTTACTTCAGACTGATTTCTTTAAATATGCAGTTGTTTTTATTCAGATTTTCATGAATGTGATTTTTTCTGTCCAGTTCTATTAAAAAAAGACAAAATAGTGAATTTCTTATCTGGCTTTATCCCAACAAAACATCATAAAAAATAAACAACAACAACAAAAAGACCCCTCAGCCTCAAACAGGCAGCATAGTCCGCTTTGTGTAGTCTATCAGTAACATCTCACGTTAATCCTCTCTGTTGTCTTGTTAATGTCTTTCTGATCATAGTCTAGCAAACCTCACTTGCAATTCTCTGTGATTTTTTTTCCACCTCACCTTTTTTCTGCTGCTGAACAGCTTATGAACATAGAAAAATGTTATAAACCTGCACAAAATTAGCAATGGTTGGGGATGCAGCTGATGATACCTGGGAATATTGTGTTGTCACGTGTTGGCAACAACAGCAGCTACTGGAGATACTTGCCGTTTTGTGGGACAGACCTGCAGGTTTAAGACTCTGCCAAGTTCATGGGAATTACAGTTTGTTGCATCTTTCTGAAAAAGACGACAAATATTTTTTTGGCTCAATAAGATGCAAAAACTATCCTGGCAGGCATCTAACTCTAACCTTTGCACTTAGATTTGTTAATTTTCCTTAAGATGTGTGTTTCATGTGGTGCCAAACATAGCTGTTAATTCATCTGGCTTTTTTGAGATACTTCACAACAATCAAATAAACATTAATATTTGTGTATATATAGAGCTATTCACACAGACTTTTTGTGGAGCAATTATAAATAAACCATGTTCTGATTCATGGCTATAAATATGTATATTCTTGGCTGTCTTATTACACATGCAGAAGAGGAGGGTTGGATAATGGATTTTAGTTTTTATTTCTTCTTTCTAAATGTTTCACTCTAAAATATTACTCTCTCTAATTCCTGGAAGTGTTAATGCAAACATTATACCTATTTGGTCAGGGAAAGATTTTTTTCTTCCCTAAAATAGTTGGAACCATAAAAGCAAGGCATGTAACCTGAGGTGTTGGACCTGGCTTCAGGTCTGGATGGTGACAGTGTGAAGTCTCAGCTACTGAGTAGTGTAGCTGAAGTCTGTGATCATTGCGTTTTCCCCCAAAATTACATACCAGATTTGCAAAGAAAGAAAGGCTTTCATTTCAGCAAAACTTGTTCTTTCTGACAAAACATGCAACCTGCTTTCAGTCAGAACATCTCTGTCTATGTTCAGTATGAATGAATATTTGAATACAGAGGGTTGGAGGTATCCACTGCCAAGAACTGAGGTTATTGTAAGTTGCAATACCAGAAAAATATTGTAAAAAAATCATTTGCTGTCTTGTGCTGTAGGAAGAGATGTCTGAGGTTTTTCTCTAATGAAATAGCAAATATGTGTTTTTTTAATGGGCTAGTTACTGTGGTGTTACATAAAAAGGGACATGCAAAGTTGGACTAAAAATTAATTAAACAATCTCAGCAATGAAACCTCACAGGTAAATGGCTTTGGGGGGGGGTTGTCTTAGCGGTGATTTTTGTATTATATGTAGAGAAGTACCTGGTTAATTCCAGTCATGCTGAAAATGGCTTTTTCCTTTCTGGAATGAGCGTATGTCTCAGATAAGTTATCAAATCTTAACTTCAGCGGCACTGAGAACATGGAAGAGCACATGCATCCCCAGCAGTGCGAGGCTGACAGCTGTGTTGACTCAGAGCTACAAGCACCGTGGTAGCCAAGCTAATTCTTCAGTGCTTCTAGACTTAAATCCCTCTCAACTGAGTTGTTGAGAGAAAAAGTTCTGCAGCTGTAGCACAAGCATAGAACAGAACCGCTTCAGACAGTAAAATCCAGGTAACTGGAAGATACTGCTTGTGGTTGAGAAGACATACTAGTTTTTATGATGGTCAGTGTCAAACTGGGGGTGAAATGTTTCTTGCAAATAGAAATTCTGTGTTCAAGTGAAATGATATTCAGTGGACTTGAAATAAACAGATGTAAACCTTTAAAAAAAAGTCTGAAACCTAAAAATCTGTGCATCTGCTTTTCTAAGAAAATTGATTATTTTATTTTGAAATTAGAGTAAGGTACAAAATGTTTGGAAAGACTGCAGGGTGTGTGGAGTGTCAGTGTAATTGTGGGGTTTATTTTGAAGCAGTTAAGTACCTTTTGTGTAAAGGGGCTGTAAAAAAAATTGTAACTGTTGCTGTTTATATTGCAGTAGTTTATTGTGGATCAATTCTCAGTTGAGATGACTTTGTGTCAGATGGTGTTTTATTAGGTGTCATAAAACAAAAGCATCTATCCAACTGCATTTATCTTAGAGTCTAAGAAATACTGTGTAGAAGGAGGGATTGTGTTGATAGTTTAATATTTTGTGTTGATAGTTTTACATTTTTATGGTATCAGCAGCTAAATTCCATCACAGAAGCTTAATCTGAGCAAGTGCCCAGGCTTCCTGTGTAATCAAAAGAGAGAGATGGATAACTTTCTGGTGGTAGGTATCTGAATTTAAGGCCATGACTCTCTCTGCTATGCCAGTCGGCTTTGGTATCAAAGTGGAGGGGCATAGGCATCCTTGCCTGTAATTGTGCAAGTCAAATGAGGGCTCCAGCCTTCCTGAAGGGAGTACTGTGAGTGCCTAGTATTTCCCTGGCAGTGTCCTGGATGTCAGCTAGAAAAAGAAAGTTTGGGCTGTTTGTCAGATCTAGATTGTAGATAAATATGCGGTGTGTCCTAATTAGGAGTTTTATTTAAGGAACATTAGTGATTTAACACCCCAATCTAATTACTCGTAAGCTTCTTGCTAATTTTGCAATTAGTGCTGGAGCAAGACTTTTTGTGGAAAATTCACCCTTAAGGAAATCAGAATTACTAACTTCTAGTGCTTATAGAAAGCTTAATTTCTGTGACAGTGTTGTGTTGACAATGTCTATAAGGAAATAGTAGTACTTTATCATGATGGCAAAGACATAAAATGTGTCAAGTGGTTTCCAAAAAAAGTTATAGTCAGTTTTTGAAACCTAAATGACTCTGGCTTTAGTATGTGCATCTGTAGGATCAAATTCTGCTCAGACATTACCTGGTGGAGAAGGCATTATTCAATCATGTTATACCAGTCTTCTTTGGCCTTCAGAGGATGAAAAGGAGTACTCAGAGTGTAGCCAGGGTTTGCTGGCTGTATGCTCTTGGAGTTTATAGCCAAGGCAGCTTTTTATAAACATAGATGATAAGGTGCAACTTGGAGCAGCCATAAGGCCGCTCTAAAATGTAGCATGGCCTTACAAGGTTAAAGGTGTTCTTGTAGCTTGTTTCCAGGTAATCAATGTAGTGTTTATGTTGGACAGAGAACCTGGTGGAGAATATCCTGGCCCATCAACCAGGTGTTCATAACAGTTTTCTCCTCAGAGAAAGTCTCTCAAGTATTGTCTCAGTTTCGATGAGCAGAGTTGTTCTTCCCAGAGATTGATAAATCCTTAGTATTGGAAGACAGTTCATGTTTTGCAGAATTAAAACTTAATAATTTTCTCTCCTTAAATACTAGATTTTTAATGTTTTGGAAGATGGGGACCTTTGTATTCCCTCGGGAATAATGTAATATAAATAAGGTCTGGAGAGAGAGATCTGTTTATTAGTTAAATGGATGTAGCTGGAAAAGAAACAAACAAGCTCTCAGGCTCAGAATACCTTATTCCCTGATTGGACTAATGAAGCAATTAAGCCTAAATGCTTGTCACTTGTTTTCATTTCGCAACAGTTGTAGCAGGCTTTTAAACTAATCTTTTGCTTATTTGTCTTTGTAAAAGAAAATGGTTCATCCATAGGCAGAGCTGCTGTGTGCTGGGGAGTGTGGGCATGTGCGTTTAATGCAAAACAGTCAGAGCTGCTTCAGCATGCACGATCGTGCCCTGGGCTCACGATTCCTCAGTCCTGTCACATCTCTTCCTTTCCCAGCAGGACATGCTCGTCTACATCCCAGTGTGCCAACACAGCCATATAAAGGAAAGGATATAAAAACACTGCAAGCTACTCTGCTCTGCTTCTTCTTCCTACCACAGATACTGTTTTTGATGTCAAGTGGTCTGGTACTTCCTTGACCCCTTTCACTATTCCTCACTGAATGTGTTTTAGCATCAAATCATTCGGCTCTCACTTTAGTCCCAGGTTCAAGTCTTCTGACTGTTCACATCACATATATGCTAATGAATTCAGTATCCCTACCAGCTTTGGAGAAGTAGTTCCTTGTGAAGAGAGACAGGGGGGCAAGTAAGGCATTGTTGGCTGGCGCATTGGCTTCGGGGTCTTCTCTGGGCCAACAGTATGGGCACAGACCCTGCCAAGTTTGGCTTCCTCTGCCCGGGACCTTTCTCTAGCACTCTCACAGGAGGTCTTCTGCCTTTAAGTAACCCCTCATTCCTGCGATAGAAAGGGCTTAGAACCACTTCAGAGGGTCAGATCTAGCTGAGCTTTAATCTGAGCACTACCTGTAAAGAGACCCTAGCCCTGATGGTGACTATACCTTAATATGCAGAGGCGTAAGTGGATGGTGACAGCCATCAGTAGTTTTACTCCAGTTCTGTATCAACTGACTTTTTGGTATCTAACCATCTTTTCTATGCTTCCAGACATATTCTTTCTTCCCTCGTGAAAGGAAATCTGTGTTCAAACAGCACACAGGACCTGCAGGGCAGTGTAATAGACAGCCAGTGCCTTGAGACCAAAATTGTTCATCGGGGTGGGGAATCCTATCTCAGTGAGTTAAGGCTGGCTCATGGTAACTTGCATCCGCAGGGTGAAATTTTTGTGTGTTTCATCTATTCTAATCAGGCTTTCTGAATTTATGTGTGCATTAATACTTACTTGCTGCAGCTATGTCCTTCCAAAATCCTGAGGGATTTTCTTTTAGTTTGTTTCCTCCAAAAAAAGTGCAATTTTATTCCTTGGTACAGGACTGGTAGCTTTTGCCTTGGTGATGTTCTCCTTCTCCCTCCATCATATTTGCTCAACTTTTAGTCAAACAGAGGATGTCTGAGGTTGATGTTACCTTTTCCTTACAAAGCTTTAATTAAAGGCGCTGGATTAGGGGAACCGTGCAGTTGTTGCAGAAAGAGGAATCCTGGGCACGCAAAGGGAGAGCCCACAGCAGCTGGGCAGCATCCTGCTGGCTGCAGCATCCACTGCTGCTGAAGAGCTCTCCTCGTGGGCCAGAGGGAACTCGTGTTCCAGTGGACCTGAATACCTGCTCAGTAATTAATCTAGTTCCCAACAGTGCAAGAGGCCAGAGTGAGGTGGTTTGACTATGTTCTTTATATACTTTCCCAAGAATGGAAAACACTACTTTCAAAATGTCTTCTTGTTATTGTTTTAAATACAGCTACTGCAAATGGTGTCTGCTAGAAAGAGCGGTCAAAGGTCCTCATTTGATGTGGACATTGAAATGCAGTAGCATTTCAAAACCTTTGGGCTTTGATGGCCTAGGTCCTTTACAGACATACAATGAATGGCAGTCACTGCTCTCCAAAAACTTTCAGTCTATCAAAAGAGAGACAAGTGAGGGGAAATTAGGTAGTGTCCACAGGGACAAATAAGATAGAAAACAGCATTTAAGTCAGAGGAGTTTCATCAGATAAGAACACATACCATTTCTGGTTTTCTGTTTTATATAGTAAGCCATCATTATTCTAACTAGGTCTTAATATTTTAAATACTGTAAGTTAAGTAAAATCCATAGGATTTAAAAAAGTCAGTTCAGGTCCAATGAGTAGGACTGAATTTGTCAGCAATTCAAGAGCGAGTACCACAGAACATACTGTTCCCTGGAAACAGGATGAAAGGAAAATGGTGGTCTATTTTTTAAGGGCCAGTGCCAGTTATTCAGTACTTCAGGTTGTCTGCAAGTGTGTAAAGTCATGCATGGCCGTACCCATTCTTGTAACACAGTGACTGCATGCCAAGTAAATTTGTCTGGTCTGGTTTGTGGTGCACGATGAGGGTGATGGACCACAGCAGTGTGCTGTAGCTGCTTGCAACCAGTTGTCTGGTCTAGAAATCCAAAAAATGTACACACAAAGACAAACATAGGCACTTGTGTCATCTACCCTTGGCTCTTGACTCAATGCAAGCATCCTCTTCCACACTGGGGGTGAGAATGTTTGAGAGGCCAGTGTGAGGTGGTGGAGTGTGATGGCACTGGTAGGCTGGCTGTGTGCATTCCAAAAGGTTTTAATCAGCGCTGATTAAATAGTCTGGCACTTGGGAATGCCTGAGGGTGGGCCCGGGTGTCTTCCATGCTTAAATGTTAGCTCATCGTCTCAGAAAGGACAGCAGTGTTGTGGCTGCTATTGCAGCATATTTGCTGAACTCACAGTTGTGCAGGAAACATACCCTCTTTTTTTTAGGTCGTACTAGTGGGCTGGGTGCACATATGTGAATTCCTTCTCATTTCAAGCTCACACAGTTCTCACATGGAGCCTGTTGCTGGGAAAGGTACATCTATTTTACAGAAGTTACAGTTTTGTATATAAAACATGAGATTGGACCCAAAGCCAGAAAATATTTGTGTAGTTTTGCTACTTGCGGATTCCTGCATCTTTCTGTATTGTATTAATACTTTTGTCTTCTTTCATTGTTGGTAAGACATTGACAAGTCGTGGATACCACTGAAGGAGTAAATACAATATTTAGTCTCCTTTTATTGATGATATCTACTTTCATAAAAACTTTGCAGCCATAGAGAAAAGACATCAGGGCAGTTTAAGAAGGAGTGGATCAAGTGTGATACAAAATGCTGTTTTGCTTTGGTGTTTAAGAACAAAACATGAGTGGGAGTTCTGCTAACCTGGGAACCAGTGAGACTGAATGACTTGCAATACTTTGTGTATAACTGTAATAATATAACAGACTTCGAATTGCTCTCTCAAAATCCTTCATTTTTTCCTGCTAATTTTTAAAAAGCTACAGATTTTCAGATCATTTCATATTGGCACTTATTAAATTTCAGCCAGCATTTGACAGCTGAAAACTACGAGCGCCGTTTCCAGCTCCCAGCTGGTGCTGCCACTGGCTACTGATGACCTTTTCTCTTCTATTCCACAGACATAATGGTTCAGAAGTGAGATAATTAGATATATTAAAATAAAACAGGAAAAAAACCCCAAAAAAACCAAACACTCATTCTTTACCACCCAGTTTTCATTTTGTGACTCCATTGGCTGTTTTTGTAAAAATTTGGGAAGCCACCATTGTGGTTCTCTTTCAAATGGCATTTAAATTCCTTTTAAAAACTGTTCTTTTGACATACTATCATGACTAGTGAAAATGAAGAGGTGAATGAAGGTTAAAGTGCCTGTCAATAAATAAAAAATACATGATTATTTCTGAGATAAATGGTTAAAATTATTCCCTGTTAAATGTTATTTCTAGTACCATTTTTACTATTATGCCAGTAGTTAGCCTGGGATTAAGGATTTCCACAGATGAGTATGCTGTCTTTCTTCTTCCCTCACACCCTTAAATAGTGTGGCTTCTTCCTGCAGGGACTTGATGACAAATCATCTAAACTTAATTTGTTAGTATCCTAAACAGTGCTGAGCAGAATGTAGCTGTTCTCATTAGCTGTCTTATTTCCTAAGTGTCAGCACAAAACTCTTGAGGACCTGTTTGTAACATGAGTATGTCTTGATTTGTTTAATACACATTTTTATCCAATCATGGAGATGACATTTAGCTGTACTGTGGCTTCTGAATCCTTTGTGAATTAGTCTTAAGTGACCAAAATCAATTGAAAACGTCTAAAGACTTAGTGTGATTGATGGACATGGTTTTGTTTGCAGAGTGACTAGGTTCTAAAATAGTTGAAGATTTGCTTAAACATCAAGCTACAGAGTTATTTACTTCCAAGGGAAGAATTTCTGGTAGCTGTGCACTATCAGCACATGCCTTGTTGTGAAGTGTACTTCTTTTTGTGTTTGTAGGGTTAATATGATGTTATGCTGTCATAGCAATGCAAAATACTTTATGTGATTGCAAGATTAATGTTGTAGCTTTTTCTGATGCTGCTTTGATTGCTGATTTACTCTGGATTTTGTTTCAAAAGCATACTCATGCAGACAGCTGATACTGAGATCTTAGTTGTGTGGATTGGTCATGCTGGAGGATACTGAAAAATGCTTTGATGTGTGTATGTATGTAATCATAGGCATTGAAATTTGCTAGATATTGCTCATGATTCTCAATGAATCAGGAATTAAGCACACTAATATCCTGGAGAAAGGAGCATAATCCAAGGAATGAGAATCCCTGAAAAGGACTGAGAGTCTTTGTTCAGAATGCTACTTTATCTCTTCATTGTCCGTATAAAGAGGAATTAGATTCCTTTGCTGTAAGTTTTAAAGAGTTAAAAAATATTAATTTAAGAGTTGAAAAATTGGATTAATATCCCAAGGTTATCTGGGAAATGTTTGCTCATGTAGTGGTCAAAGATTGCTTTAAATATTTTATCAAGGTAGCACTGGTAGTTTCAGTGTGAATTATGGGTGTCCTGGGAAGGTGAGAGGACTGTGTTTTGAAACATTCACTGAACCATGCTCAGTTAATGCACTGATGATTAGACGATGTTATATTTTACTTTAAAATAAAGGCATTTATAATATCAACATGGCTCATGTATTCTGGGATGCAGTGTGCCATCTTCTCTCAGTTTTGGCATAGGAAGAGAGCAAGTGAAAAATGTGTATGTATGGCTTGTTTTGTTTTGTTTAAATCACAAGATAGAACACAGCACTTTGAGCATTTGTGCTGCAGAAAATGAGAGCATAAGCAGTCTATATGCGTGACATGACAAATGGGGCCGCCATTTCAGTCTTCCATAGCATGCTAATAATACAGCTCAGCTAATGCGGGAGCGCTCGTGGCCCATCACAAAATTTAATGTCTTTATTGGTGTTGGATATGACTTCCTCGAGTGCTGCCCGGCTTCTTCCAGTTTGTCACTGTGGCAATACATCTACGTATTCTTCGTTCTCAAACACTGAGAGGCCACAAAAGCCTGAGTATAATTGTCAAATGAGGCAATATATTCATATTGTGTGGGTATCTCTTTGTGCACATAAATATGCATGTGTGGACATATATATTTCTGATTAGTATTTCCCAAGAAGCTGGAAGTTATCCTGTAATACAAATTAATTTGTGCAAAATTAATTTTAAGGAGGAGGTGATTCCTGAAACTTAGTAAAGGTACCTTCAGCAGTCGAACTTTGTAAAGTTGACACTTTTCTGACAATTTCAAAACTCGTGGCAGAAGGTGCTTGTTCCTGAAGATAAGTGACTACCTTGCATAAATGTTACCAGCCTGTATCCAGAGCTTCAGCGTTCAGACGCTGCTTTATTCAAAAAAAGAAATATATACCGTGCATGCAGTTTTGCAATTTGTCATTGCTTTTCAAGCTTATTAAATAGCATTTAACGACAATAAGCACAAAGTAATTAATTTATGCAGTATGTTTATTGCTTCTCTAATGAATTTATGTATTAGAGTTCCTCAATGAATACATTAATCTATTTTTATGTTTTGTATACATTTTGTTCTCTAAACAAACAAAAACACTTCTTCAAGGTCTTTTATATAATATAGGAAATCTATATTATGTCACCTGGTTTAAGCATGGTGTAGAGTTTTCTTAGAACGGACCTTGCCAATATCAGTGCCTGTGAACCTATTTGTCCTGTTTGAAGTGTTAAGTAGTGTATTGCACCAGGGAAGAACTGTCCTCAGTTACACTGGGAGCTTAATTTATTGTTTTTCCTAGTAAATGGTAGGTGTTGTACATTAAGTTCTTGCTCTGGGAGAGTGAGGAATTGAGTAGTCTGATGTGATATATAGAAACAACCTGTTTGTCGGTAAGTAAGTGCACTGGGTGTGGGTATCTGGGTGTTGGTAGTGGTGGGGCTGCAGGGGTGTTGGGTATGGGAAGAGAACAGGGGCTGTCCTGTGATAAACACAGCTCCAGATGACTCCACGGACCCTCTGTACCCACATCTGAGCCCCTTTGTTGGGCGCTGGTGGTGC
Organism: Picathartes gymnocephalus; assembly: GCA_013390045.1. Classification (NCBI taxonomy): domain Eukaryota; kingdom Metazoa; phylum Chordata; class Aves; order Passeriformes; family Picathartidae; genus Picathartes; species Picathartes gymnocephalus. The sequence goes on along the minus strand of WEKY01031560.1, from coordinate 126,069 downwards.
CTCTATACAAATATATTTAAGAAAGGGGAATACAGAACACAACAGTGTGGGGAAGGAAGGTGTGAGAAACAACCTTGTGAGCACCCAAATCAGAGTTAAAAAAGGGGGGAAGTGCACAGTGACAGAGCAGGTATGTCCCTGCATCCTGTGGGAGGCATGATGGTGGAGCAGGGTTTCTCTGCAGCCCGTGGAGAACCATGCCAGAGCAGCTAGGTGTCCAGGCTGCAGCCGTGGAGAAACCCACACTGGAGACGGTACACTCCCTTAAGGAGCTGTAGCCAGGGGAGGGCCCACATGGGCCTTCAGCTTGTGAGAAGGACTCATGTTGGAGCCATTTATGGAGAACTCACCTTGGATCAGTGGAAGAGTTTTAGGAGGGGAAGGAGTGACACAGAGAAACTGGTTGTGGTCCATAGATAACCACAAAACCCATTCCCTGATATTCTCCCTCAAGGATGGGGGAAGGAGTCAGAGGAATCATAACGAAGGAAGGAAGAAGAGTTAGTTTTGTTTGTGTCTTTTTTTCTCATCATTCTCTCTAACTTGCAGATATTTAAATTAATTTTCCCTAAATCAAGTCGTTTTTGTCCATATTGGTCATTGGTAAGTGATGTCCCTGTCTTTATCAGGATCCATGATCTTTTCCATCTTATTGTCTCCTTGTTGAGGAAGAAGGTGAGAGAGTGGCTGGGTGGGTGCCTGAAAGCTGGCCAGCATAAACCTTCAACAACAACCTATACAATTATATGCATATGGATTGCCAAATCATAAATATGAAATCCTGTAATCTGCAACTGAACTGTCAAATTATTAATCACTAATGAATTTAATGGTTTGTGATCGACAATATTTATGAGAATAATGGACTGAAGTATATGCAGGTTTTTTTCTTTTTCTCATTTTTCTTTTTCTCAGAGACTAAGTAGTGAACCCATAATAGCATGCAACTCTTGGACTCACCTTTTAAAGAGTTAATTTTAATAATTTTTGGTTATAAGTTACATATTGAACCAAAAGGCTCCTTCTGCCTTCCACGTAACTCACCATACTTTTACATAATTCACATTTAGAGCATTACATATGGAAATGATGGATTAATGCTTAGCCATCTGTCTTTTTTTATGGTGATGTGTTTGGGCACTATAGGCAGTTTATTAAAACGGGTTTGGGGGATGGGCAGTAAATTAATTCGAAAAAGGAATAAAATTATTTTAAGAATGTATAGCAAAACTAAGTGCATTGTGCATATGAACATGTGACAAAAATAACCATGTTAGAGCTTAAGGAGAAAATTTTATCTATTGGCGACACAAACTAATTAAGGGCTGGTTTTGCAATTGAAACAATCGAATCTTGCCTCCAAATTGCAACGTCTGTAGGCAAAGTAGGAACTATAATCTCTGGCACTGAATGTAATGCAGCTGAAATGCTCTTGCATCTTTATGGACATATGTGTTTAATGCATCTTCTTCCCTTGAAACAATGTGTTACTACATATAGAAATTGTGTGAGAAATTGGTGTGCAGCACTAAACCATTGTTCTAGAAAAAAAAAAATACCTTTTTCTTGCTGTAGTCTGGGATTTAAGGCATTATGTGTAATGGTTTCAGAATAAATGGAAACCTCAGCTATGTGGTCAAGAAAAATTTTCTGTAAGCCTGTGTTTTTGCATATATTGCAGCTAAAAATTACTCATCCTTTAAGGGACATCACACTGATCTTGATTCAGTCTATTATATTGTCTGGGAATATATGATATTAATTGAGTTTAGATTAATTTAATCTAAAAAGCACATCACTAGTATAATTTATTCAGTGTCGTTAACCAAGAAAATTGCATTTATTTAAAGTAATTCAAAAGAAGCAGAGACTTCTCCCTCATTAAATAAGATATCTGCAAAATCTTGCTTCTTCTCTAAGCACAAAGAAGACTGCATTTTATTGTTTAATACTTTATTTTGTAGCAGTATGGAAATACTGCCATTTTAATTGCAACCCCTGTGACACAACAAATGCAGTTAATTTCTTTCAAAGGACTTTATGAACTGTTTCATGAGCTACTATATGATAGAAAGTGGCAAGCAAAATCCATTAAAATGAGATGAACTCCAGAGTTCTGTGACAAAACATCTTCATTTGAGGGAAAAGCATCCCTCTTTATGTAGGTATTAATATTCTATAATGCCCATATTAATATTCTAATCCCCAAATTTCCCCCTTTCTTTCATGCACACATTCCCCTGTACTGCATCATGTCTACTAAAACCAGTGTAGTTGACAAAAATGTATGTGAACAGTTGCAAATACCACAGACTGAACTGGCTTTCACAGCCTTATGGCCTTGGCTTCTAGTGACAGCTCTCTCTGTTTTGACCAGAGTTTGAGCTGTAGAGGTTTACATTCTTGATTTTCTTCTTGTGCTAGTGATGGGATTAAGCCTTTCGTTCTCAGTTTGGATGCAAGGTAAATAGTATTTATCTATGCCCAGAGAAGGGCAGCAAAGGTTGTAAAGGTTCTGGAGCACGTGTCCTATGAGGAGCAGCTGAGGGAGCTGGGGGTGTTCAGCCTGGAGAAGAGAAGGCTCAGGGCTGCCCTTGTCATTCCCTCTAAATACCTGAAAGGAGGTCATAGCCAGGTGTGGGTCAGCCTCTTCTCCCAGGCAGCCAGTGACAGGACAAGAGGGCACAGTCTCAAGCTGCACCAGGGGAGGATTAAGTTGGTCATCAGGAGGAATTTCTTCACAGGAAGGGTAATTAGATATTGGAATGGGCTGCCCAGGGAGATGATGGAGTCCCTGTCCCTGGAGGTGTTTAAGAGAAGAAAGACTGGATGTGGCATTCAGTGCCATGGTCTAAGTGACATGGTGAAGTTCAGTCATAGGTTGGATCTCAGAGATCTTTTCCAGCGTAACTGATTGTGTGGTTCTGTGTATCAGCTCAGCAAATCTAGAGTGAATTACACTGCTCCTGGTGTAATTCGGTTTAGCTCCACGGTAAATCAGTGCTGTCATACCAATTTGTAGAAGCAAAGGCAGGATCTCAAAAAGGCCTTTACTGTAATACTAATGTAATAAATAGTAATGTTTATTAGGAATAAATATAGTATAAATATATTAATACTCTGTATCAGAACTCTTGTAGGAGTGCACTGCAATTGTGTAGATATTTTTTGTTATAAAGTCTCAAATTTACTGCTTGGTTTAAAAGTATAAAGACGGATTTGTAAGAAAAAAACCCCTGTACCTTGTGCAGAATTAAGATGGGCTCCTCTCTGCTGCCTTCCTGGTAGCTCACCTTACCTTGACATAACTCACATTTAGAGCATGAAATGTGGAAATTATAGATTATTGGTTATACATCTGTCCTTTTTTTTTTTTTTTTTTTTTTTTCTTTTTTAATGTGTTTTGGGGGTAAAAGAAAATAGGCAACTTATTAAAATAGGTTTGAGAGAGGGGTGGCAAAATAATCTTATTACAGAAGGAGCAGGAGTTGGGTTTTAGGTAAGATATCGAATAGCTACCAAAACTGTCCTACCAGCGGTCCTCAAAGACAGGATTTAGGTCATACTCATTTTGTGGGTGAGAAATTTCATCCTCAGAAGAGAAGGCAAAGTGAATCTCTTAAAATACCATAGGTTTGCTGTAAAATAACTGTCTTGTTTATGATTCCATGCATTGGAATCCGCTAGCAGTGGATCAGTTGCACTCCTTAGAACCTGTGTACAAAAAAGGAACTATCTATTCTTTATTTGGTCTCTGCTTTGTTTCATAAGTCACTGTTTTCTAAAATTTCCTTTTGTGTATGTTTAAAACAGAAAATAGTGATGTTCTTGTTCAGGATTTGTGAGAATGAATAAATGCACTTAGTAAATGTGTGTAAGAGATTTCCTGTCTCTAGAACAGGCCTCTTAGCAGCCATTCATCAGACTTCTATATACATGTAAGAACCAGTCTTTGAATTAATTTACTATTCACAGTTATTAGCAATACATACTTGAAGTCTGATTAAGCATTAGCCAAAAAGACAATCTTGCACTTCCACAGTGATGACTTTACCTGCTTAATGAAGTTACAGTTGAATCTCAGCAGGTATTTTAGCAGTATTGCTACCTCAGCATTTCAAAGTGCTAGTCATTTAATCATCATGTGTTCAGTCTGGCAGTCCTAAATTAGTATTTTTAGACGAAGGAGGCTTCTGTTTGTGCATGGATATATGCATATATAAAAGATGTACATGTATATCTAGCAAGTAAGTGTTAGTGAATTTGATTGCATGAGATGTTTTGCAGAAACTTTCAAAAAAGAATCCCTTTTTAGCTACCAGTTTTCTGAGGGCTTCTCAGGTAGTTTTACCAGGATTGTTTGCTGGCTGTCTTTTGAAAGAACAAGTGTTGGCCATGGACTTGAGGGAAATCAGGGATAGATTGTATCAATGTCACTGATAAATGAAAAACGAGACACTCACAGATGGTGCACTATGTTTTACAGTGCACATGTTCATATTGTAATACGCAATATAAAAGGATTAAGGACAGAGAAGTGCTTAATTTGTTTGGGTTCCTTGTTGAATATGTGGGGAAAAGTGATTTTTCCATTTTGCATACACTGCAATAACTGAAGAATGGAAAATGGGAAGAGAATTCTTCAAACAGTCATTTTGTGTGGTGCCCGATAATGAGAAAACCTGTTGCAGTTCCCCTGTTTGTAGGGTTTTTCTGTATGCCCTCTGGTTTATGAAAATGTTGATGCGAGATTTACAGGAGACATTGTGCATCTGGGGCTTCTCTGTGGACACAGAGATAACATTTGCAAGCTGATGAAATTTATTCTTGTGGATAGCCTAAATGTGACTTGTCAAGGTAATGAATGAAATATTATACTTAGGCAGGAATAATACAATGGCTACTCTATGGCAAGATGATGTTTCCTAAATTGAAAAACAGGTTTATTAATGGTGCTCTTATAAAGGCAGGACTAATCTGGAATTCTGCTACCGTATTTAATTAACAAGTCAGCTATTAATGATTCATGCAGTTCAGATTGCAAAGTGAGTGATGATCAATTTTTTGCAGTGCTGTGTTCACAGCTGTGAAAAGGTGGTTGCACACCTTAGAAAGCTAATCCAGAAATATAGATCAATATTTGACTGTCTTTTGCTGATGTTGATCTAGTAGAAAGAAGTGTTTACATATTCTTAACGTTTTTTATGATTTATGCTTCCTGCTTATTTGTTTATTTGAAAATACTTTTTTTTTGTGAAAAAGTTAAAGTTTAAGCTAATAATATTGTATCAGGGGAATTTCTTGGGAGTAAGCAGGCCATTCAAAATTCAACATGTTGCTTCTCAAGTCTTGAAATCTGTGTTTTGTAAATTACTTGGTACAAACCGGGGAATGAGTCTCCAGTTTTCCTGAGGAGAAAACTGGAGTAGTGCTGGGAGCTCAGCTGTGCCCCCAGTTTTGGTAACTGGAAGCTGTCCCTGCAGACGAACATTTGAAGGCAGAGAGCAGAAGTACGGGGCTGTGACAATGCCATCAGCAGCCGGGAGTGGCGGAGTGTGGAGCGTGACCCCCGCGGTATTGTCTGCAAGCATGTGTAGTGCTGTGGCAGCCAGCACAGATGGCAGGAGCGTGGAGGGGAACCCGATGGGAAGTTGGGCTGGTTTATCTACAATTGCCTCCTCTTTTTGTTGTGTCATTAGTGGTATGCTGAGGAAATGGGACAATAAAGACATACTCTGGGAGGGTATAATGGTTCAGCAGTGAAAAATATTAATGAAGTGTTGGAAAAAAAGCTTCTGGGAGTGGAGTGTTCCCATGTCAATATATACTGCCTTTTTAATGGAAAAGGTTCCCTAATGTTAATGGCCTGGTCATGATTTAACGCAAAAGGTGCTGCCTTTCAGCTCTAAACAGGCAGAAGGCAGGAAGGGATATGAGAAGAAAAACATGTGATTCTTCTGTATTTAAAGTATACATTAGTAGACTTTATGAGCTGTGAATAATGAACAAAAGAAGGATGTATGAAGTGATATAAAATAGATCTCAAGAGGACAACTTAATTTTTGAATTCTAGGCAAAAAAACCTCAAACTCTTTAAAATTGCATAGGTTGCAAATTTTCCAGTCAAGTGACACAAAGGATAAGCAGGGAGAAATGTTTGGAGTACAGTGTGAAGCTCTGTTTGTGCTGGAGCTGTTGTTCAAGGCTGGTGCCTGGCCAGTTTTAGTCAGAGCAGACTAAAAGCTCTGACATTTGGCCAGAGCTCATTGCTGGATGTAGCTGAGATTATCTGAACTACTTTATCACTAGATTGCTGATCCAATGAGCTGCTTTAGGGTCCTAAATATTGTAGTAGCCTCTAAAAGGTCATCCTTTACTCTAGACTGGTTACCCATAGCTTAATATGACAGACACAGTTTCATTTGCAAGGGAGGTAAGAGAGAGACATTAAACTCATTCAGTTAGCTGTCACTTTCTTCTTCTGTGCCAGTCTACACTGTCTATCCCTGCAGAGCTAAAATTGTAGACAGCATTGTTCTCTCACATATATGTGCAAGAACACATATATGCAAGGACAAATGCATGATGGTGCAGACGAAATTAGTTAATGCTTGTCTTGAAGTTACATATCATACTTCAGTCTTGTTAATTTGTGATGGCATGTAAGGACAAATTATTTAAAAGGATTTTCCATAATAAAGGGCTCTTTCCCTTCAGTATACATGAAATTATTCTAGAGATCAGACGCTGTTTTTATTTAATTCCTTCAAATACTAGTATGAATTTTCTTTTTTTATTTTAAGTGCATGTTCTATGTCTGTAACTAAAAGCAAGACCATGCATTTTGCTTGGGGAAAGGATCTGTAGCTACCTTTCTTTTTCCCTTTGTATTATACAACATACTAAAGAACTTGCACCCTTCAGGCTGTATTCTCTTTTGCAAATATCTATGAATGGAGAAGAGACTGTACCCTGGAGTAGATGTTTGAGCCACATCCACCCTTAGGCTGCACAGAGGTGTCTAATACTGTGGAACTCAGCTGATGGAGCGAGCTGGCTGTGTGTTGTTTATTTTAGGAGATAATGGGCTGTAGCAGCTAAAAGGTAGGATACTTGCTACATGGTGCATTCAAATGTAATCTTCTCTTTATTGTCATTATGGGCATTGAATAGTGCAGCTAAGCATATGGAATTTGCAATGAAATGCTGCCCAAAGTAGTCCATAAATGTTTTATGGTGCCTAGGCTGGTAAGGGGTAAGAAATCTTTAAAGCTCAACGTGCTGCCCTGTCTGTGCCTCCTGGCCAGCTGGCAGGCAAATAAAAATGGATGCAACTGTAGCAGTGTGTATTCTTTATGGCTGTGAAGTGCTTGGATGCAGATCTGTATAAAATAAAGCTTTCCCAGAGCAAGGTGCCACATGGAGTAGCACAAGGTATGTGTGGTAGGCTTCAGTCAAAGCATACTGGCTCATCATGGAAATTATTTGACTACTAGTTTTAAAACTAATTTTTCACTTTTACTCTTCCCTATGATGCTCTGGTGGGGGAGTGAGCAGCAGCTCTGTGGTGCTTAGTTGCTGGCTGGGGTTAAACCCTGACAGTCCTTTTTGGTACTTGAACAGTTGGAGATGATAAGAGACTGACCAGAGCATATTAGGAAGGATTTATATCCGTTAACATTTGCAAGTCATGATATTGATTCGCCTGTTCTTGATATTAATTTGTCTGATCTATGCTATGCTCTTTTTTATTGGCTGTATATGTTAAAGATTGGTGTTGGCTTTTGATCTTTGTTCTGCTCTGTAGCAATTAATGATGTTTTACCTGGGAGATTTGTTACGAAAACACTGCCCTTACACCTAATCTGATATTTGGGCTCTGCATAAAGCCATTACTGTACTTTGAGTACCATCTCATGGAGACAATTAACAAATATATTTCTTCCTCGGGAGAGGTTTTTTTTGTGGAGGAAATACAGAATGGTGGTGTGAAAAAACTACAAAGGATGTAAATCTGAAGGTGTTAACTTCTTGTTTACACTTGTTCACAGCAGCAAGAAGGATGTAAAGTTAGCATCAGGCCTAGTGCAGAAACGTGTTAGGAAACGCTGTGGATTGGTTTTCAAATGGACGTTCGGACTCAGTTAGCACTTTTTCAGTAGGAGGTTTGTGCATCAAGTTGTTCAGGGGTCACCAGCAATGGGCTTAGAGCCAGCACTGACAGCAGGTGCCATCACCTCGATGTCAGACTGTGCGTGCATCTGGAACTGTCTCCATCCCTAGGGAAAACTCTCCCACAGGATAAGCAGTCCTGCCCTTCTCTTGCTGCTCCTCTCATCCCCAGCCTCCTTCACAGAGGGAAGCTGAGCCCATGTAGATGCCTTGCCTTACCTTCCCTTTGACCCCATGCCAGAGGTGTGAGCTCTGCCTTGGTTGGGTTCATGGGCCAGATTTTGTGTGTGGGATAAACTTGGAGAATCTGGACCTACGCCGCTGCAAAATCAGCACATCAGCTCATCACCACCATTTCTGAAGAAGATTCTTTTTGCTGCTTAGTTATGCATCTCCATGTGTTCAGAGGAAAGTGTAGCTGCAGGTTCATGCTGGTTTTTGAGTAAATTAATTCCTGCATATTCTGTGACTGCTACATCATAGAATATGAAAAATTATATTAATTTGGGAGTTTCTTTTGTTTTTCCAATCTCTTGTAGTAGACTATGGAACTCTGTGCCATTTGCATTTTTAAATTTTTGCTCTCTTGGTTTATCAAGAATTTTCTCAGTTATTGTTTGAATATCTAGCCCTCTTTATTGTTTCCTGAATGTGTTCACATAATTGAACTTCTGCATATTAGTGTGGAAGTAGGTGCCAGTAATATAATGATTATGTTTGTCTTCTTGTTTTCCATTTCAAAATGCTTGTTTTTAACACTCAAGAATTACCTCCTGAATTTCTAATGTGCTGCTCTTGCCTTAAAGTTTTTGGATGAGGCAGAAATGTGGGGAAATTAGTTTGAAGTACGTCTTCCAGGAAGAAATTTTGAAAAGGAATGGTGCAAAAAGAGGTCTTGCATATTTTTTGGTCACTCCAGTGGTACACAAAGGTATACAAAGCCAGAAATGTAGGCAGGAAGAAACCTCGCAAGAGCTATAATATATTGTCCTCTATCAGTGAACTGTAGTGTCTTTATAATAAAGCTTTTTCTCATGGGACTCTGAATCCAATGGAGTGATAAACTGCCCTCAGTGCTAAGTAACCTTTTTAGGAAGTGATGGTGATGTACAGCTCATTTCATCATTGTTTCTCACAACACCTTTTATAAGGTGTAGACAGCAATGTAGGAGAGCTCATAATTCCTGACATAATGCTTCTCTAATCTACCTATTACCGTATTTTGCACATGGGAAACCCTCCCACCTCCAACATCAGAAACAACTGACTTTCCCATTCATCTTTGCTTAATGACTGCTCTAGGTTTACATTTGAACTCCATTTTTAAGTATCTGACTCTTCTCTTACTGAATCTTGATCTGTTATTTTAGAATAGTAATGCTTTCTTCCATCACCCTGAGATCTCAAAGCACCTTACTGTTCGCCAACTTCCTTTTCTTGAGGCATTGTAATTATATTTTTTTGCCAGAAACAGAGCAGCATTGTATTATCATCTAACTGCATTGAAAAAGATCTTTCAGTGAAGGCATTACTGTATTTTAAGAGTTACACAGAACCTCCCACCAGGCGAGGTTCATATGCTCTTAGCCTGAGGTAATCGTATAAAAGTCAACGTTAAACCTCTTACTGATTTCAGCACTACCAGGATAAGCTGATGTGCTGGGGAGTAATGACTGAAAATGCACAAAAATATCCACAGTGTTTTTGTTTGATTAGCCGAGTAACCTGCTAATGAATGGTTTGCAGACGTCTTATTCGAAAAGGTTATATGACATACTTAATTTATGCCCAGAATAAATGTTTATATGAAAACTCACCATTGTCTCTATTGTTCTTGAAAGCCATTTTGTTCAATTCTTGCAAGTATTTTCAATTAAATATGTCCACCTTCATGTAGCTTAAAAGTGGATATAATCCTAGATGAACTTGGAATTGGCCTTTTCTCCACAGCCTTTAGAGTAATGTAGTCTTATTGAATTCCACAGCAGCTTTTTTTCAAACACGTTTGTCCTTTCCATGCCAAATCTATTAACAGTACTTGCCTGTGGCACTGTATTTTATAACCAATAATAATGTGTTTACTCATAATCAAAGCTTTTCTCTATTTTAAAGTCCGCTGTTCATGACACCCTTGTTAGCAAAACGTGTTGCACTTGGTTCTCACGGATCCAGAAAGGATAGGTGAACGGAGATTAGGAAGGCTTACAGAGCCAGTGTGGTGCAGGGCTGGTAGTGACTTGTTTCCTTGCTCAGTTCTGGAACCTTTCACTTGGCACCTGGGAAACAGCAAGGTCTACAAGCAGCACTGTTACTCCTCTCTTGAGTCCCTTTGATGGTCTGAATTTCTTCTGCATGCTTCCTTTCTTCAAAGGAAGCAAACAATCCTTGCTGTTGATGTATGTGCAGCTCTTCCACCCTTTGTACCTTCAGGCAAGCATGCAGCAGACCACTTTGCTTATCCTGCTTCAAGTAAACAGGTAATTCATATTCTTCTTTCTATTTTCAGCCTTTTTAGTATTCTTGAACAGCTGCTTCATGTTCCTTAGTGTGAAGCATTAACATGTGGCTGCAGTAGATTACAATATTATACATGTTGCTAATGGGAGTCTGCTGTGCAATGCCTGCCCACAGGATCCCTGCCTGAGCTTTGTGCTATAGTAATTTGGGCCAGATTGAGCAAACTTCAGAGGTTTTCGAATGACCTCAGGATTTTCAGGCTATTGCCTGGCCAAGCTATCTGAGTCTGGATGCTCTGGCAAGAGAAAGGTTCAGATGTGTAATGCATAAAGAAAAGGTGCAAAAATTGGAATGAAAGACTGCTTCAGCTAAGTTAAAGTTGTACTAACAATGTATGAAGCAACTGAATGTAAAGCCTGGAACCACAGCAGAATGTTCATTAAATGTCTAATATGGATAAGTCTTTCTTGAGTTAGAATGAACTTACATGTTGGATAATTAAATTAAATTTGATCTGTCAGGATAAGATTATGTGAGCCTAGTGGTTTGTATTACATATCCATTTTGATGTTGATTCAGTGTGCAAAACCAGGAATTGCCTTGTTGTGGTCTTCAGAGATCTGAGTTCAACCTTGGCTGTACCCCAGGGGTTCTGTTGCCACTGTCTGTAAATTCTTGATTTTTCCCTTTCTTTTTTGAATCAGTGAAGTTGCTATCTTGAGGGAGGTAGGATCCTGGTAACAGAAACCCATATGTACAATGTGGCCAAGGGAAACTCAGAAGATATTTATGGAGCCATTTCCTCAACTCATTCCACCCAAAATCACATGCTTAGGCTTCCCTGGTTTTTAGCAACTTAAAAGAAAGTGATCAATCAGCACACCCTGTTACAAGATTACTGTTCTCCAAAATCAATCTTTTAGTAATGAGATCTAGATAATGATGAGCTGCAGGAGTTGCCTTGGTAACCTACTTCCTCAAAAATCTTATGTATAGCTTTAGGACTTGCAGGGGAGTGGAGTGGGAGTGGAAAAAATAATCAGTGTGCAGAGAAATGTCCATGTTTGTCAAAGGGACAGGTCTTGCAGAGAACTTTTTTGTCTTACCAATTTCCAGGATAAATTTTTTTCATTAAAGTGGACTATATCGACTATGGTGATGCTGATCCAACTCATGTGGAATTAGAAGTTTGTTTTTTTTTTTTTTCTTTCAGACAAACCCAGAATCTGTCCCTAATTAAAACAAAAAATGCGGCACAAATATGATCTCTTTTGGTTACCATATAAAGGTCAGATCCAGAATCAGGATCTAGTCTTTCTTTTGTGTAAGTGAGGTGAAGAAGGGAAAATCACTAGCTCTACTGTATTTCTGTGAAGAGTAGCACTGTGTCTTTAAAACACAAGACCAAATGGTTTTAGCGATAGCAAAAAACGCTAATTTTTTTAGATAGTTAAATCACTTAGTTTGTGATCACCAGCTGTGTGCTCTGGTTTAGCAGCATTTCAGGGGCACTAGCACTTCACGGGCACTTTGCCTGGAAGACCTTGTGTGCATGGTTTTCCTAAAAGCTTATTTTTTAAATCGGTGGTGAGTTGCTAGGAAGAGAGATAGACATACAAGACTTTTGTGGAGTTTCTCTGTCTCCTCAGGAATCCTAGCAGTTCATAAAGTTAAAAGGCTGATTCCAAACCAGGTATTTCTCCACTACCTTTTCTGTAAATAATGAGGTATTAAGGATCTGATTTTGTGTTAGGTTGTGTAGCCTTTGATGCTTTTTAAAAGATTTCCTCATGCCATAAGATTAGAATATAAGGAGTTGGTGGGAGCTAACAGGCTAGAGTTTCTGAACAAATGAAACTATATACAAGAACGAAAGAAGTTAATTAAATCCAGGTTGTACTTTAAGTGAGATTTGTGCAATTACGGCAATGTGAATTCTGTGTCTTTTCTCAGCATTCCCGTCTCAAGGTTAGAAGAAAAAAATAAAACTCTTTTCTTAAGTGGAAAATAGAGATAAGAACTAGAGGAAAACAGCTTCCTTAATTAATCTAATGGAAATAAGATACACCAGTTGACAACCACATCTCAGTGACTGCACAAGTCACCACCAAGTCGCTGTGTTGTGAATTTGATATAGTTTGATGTTTTTGTGCAGTGCCTGACATTTCAGTCAAAATACTCAGATTTTTTTTTGCTGCTCTTCAGGAAGAACTTGAATCAGTCCACCTAATGAATTTTAGGTATTTGTAGGTTTATATATAATATTTATCTTACAGGTATCAGTTAAGAAATCAGTGAAATAACAAAAGCTGTATTAGTACAAGGAATCAGGCCTGGTAAGTCTTTCTGGTTCTAGGGCTTTGTTCTGTGTTGACACCAAACAAACACAAAACCCCTGCATATGTTAAGTAAAGAATGATGCAAGATTTAAACAGCTCATGCGTGTGGTAAACCAGTCACAAAATTACCGTCAAAATCAAACTGACAAAAACAATGCATGTGAAAAAGTGTCCTACTGCTTTTGTTCTTCTTTATCTGTTAGAAAAGAATTCATACACTGCAATAGTAGAAGCTAATTATAATGGTCTCTTCTTTATTGACATCTTGCTCAAACAGCTGCAAAAACAGAGAGTTGGTATAACTTCATATTTTACAATGTCTCTCATTTTATTAACAGATCTGTAGCTTCACTTCTCCAGAGACTATAATAACTTTTGAGTCCAGAATTTATCTGATCATTACTCTTATCAGTCCCTCCAATTGCTCAGCTGCTAGTGTGTATTTAACAATTTCTTCCTTGCCTGTTATTCACCTTGTGTATTTTCTGTCAGGCTTTGGTTGCCCTGTCTTTCAGCTGTCTGCCACTACAAGGGCATAATGTGTCTATTATGGAGTACAAATAATGATACACTCATCTTCTCAAAGCAACTTCAAAGAATATTTACTTTCAGTGCTGGTATAGCTATTTCCAAACAATGAGTATGTATTACTAGAATCTTCTTTTCGGGCTAAATTTGTTTGTGGAATAAAGTTAAATTCTAGTCGTGCCCATATTGGTTAGGTACTCCACAAGTAAACTTGTTTTCTGTAGTTGTGCTCAGAGTAGATTTATTACTTGAAATCAGATGGGATATGAGGTGTGGTGATTTTTGCAAATTGATTTCAGGATATTTCATGTGTAGATATTGATTAAATCCTAGGTGGGTTTAAGAGATGCTGAGCATACTCAGTGTGCTACTAGGGGCAACCAAAATCCTGCACCTTTAGCATGCTGAATCAAATTATATTAACTGTGCCATAGCAAAGCTGGATATGTTTATATCAGTTTATTGGAATCAAGTTAGCAACTTTGCTACATGAAAGCACAAATAAAAATATATGTTTGATAAATAGCACTAATAAATAGAGCCACTGACAGAAACACAAGGAGTACAGCTGTGAAAAAACCAGTAACAATACAAACCAGAGATCCTGTTACATTATCTGTTTAATTATCTTGTTGAATGCCTGGAGAAAATTAGGCTTGGTTTTAATGGCTCTTGCGTTTCATAGATGTTTTCATAACTGTAACAGCAGCTAGTAACTCTTCTAGTGTTTAGTCAGCACTAGATGCCAAACATACTAATCTAATTATTCCTATCAAGTTTGACTGTATGAGGAGCTATATTTTTTCAGCTTCATTTTACTTTAATTTAGCATTATACAGTACTGATTAATTTTTCGGAAAAAGTACTCTTTCATTTTAAAGGCCTATTTAATGTTGGGAATTGACAAACATAAGTGTGAAACAGTACAGCCTTTTCTTTATTTGTTTTGTTAATAACACTGTTCTACTGTCACCATGCATAGGTAAGGGAATGAAGCTGCGAAAGTAAAAATTTTGAAAGAACTGATGTGGCAAGGAAGGATGAGCACGATTTTAGATAGTAATACCTAAAATTAATATGATCACAGTTTGAAATATGAAAGTAATCAGTGTGCACTCCAATTCTGACTTGTTAACTTGCTGATACAAATGAAGTTTTACAGATACGTATGTATTTTGACTGTCCCACACAGGCAATTATTATTCTATACTTATTGTTAGTAGTAGTAGTAGTATTAAACCAGCTAGATGTGTTAATGTAGTCATTAAAACTAACAATGTGATGGGTATAGGACCTTCCTAATCTGAAGAAAGTGAAGGTGCTAGAACCCTTGTAAGGATTGATAGCATTTGTCTTGATTGAGCCTTTTAAGAAGTTCTCATTAAAACTCTCTGTAAGGCTTTACCTAGTCCTTGTGATGCAACAGACTTCATCATAGATGCATTTTAGTTTCTTTCTTCCCTCAGAAATCAGTTTGCCCTAACAGACTGTATTAAAAAAAAACCCCCAAACTATGAGATATTAAACAAGACCACATGATGCAGCGTTGGTAATTTTTGATGATACCATAAATACCTGTTTGCCATTAAAGACAGTCCACTGCATGTCAGTGTGAGTTAATCTTAATGAAAAGAGAAGGGTGCAATCAATCAAAACCAGTATAAAGTCATAACAATACATGTCAAGCCTAAAATAGCAACTCTAATAAAGATCTGTAAATACCAATAAAGATACCATCAGTTGTTTTACTGTGTAGGGACTAACTTGAAATCTCTTTGTTTTCTGCTTACATCAGCTTATGTGACCTGATGATTTCTTATGTTGGCATCAGTTGATTTGCTGACAGCCCCTTTTGTCTGTTTGAATCATCCATTTTATCAAGATGATTTTCTGTTGTTCTGATACTGTCCACTGATTTAATTAAAAAAAAAAGCAAAAAGAGAAGAAAAGGCTGCTCAATTTATGAATACTTTTCATCTAGGGTGTTTTACAAGTCTCAGGGTATATTTGCTGGTGTTTATAGACTAAATTCCTGAAAGTCTCTGCAAGTTAAAATTCCACTTGTACAGACCTGCAGCTCTGCTGGAAGAATATAGCGGTACCCATGAGTGCATTTTAAAGAAATTATTTGTAGGTATTGGAACCTTTATGTAAAATCAGAGTTGTCATTCCTCTCATTTGATCTAAATTAACAAATAAATTGAAGCCAAAATCATGTTGTATGACCTTTTGTTTTACTTTGGAACAGTCTGATTGGCAGCCCATGGGGCAGATATGACTGGATATAGAATGGGCTTTGAGATGTGGCCTTGCTCAGAGAATGGAGATTAAAAAAAAAAAAGATTCCTGGCATTTTATGAAGCCCAAAGCTGTCAAACCATTCTAGTGTGACTGTGTAGCCCTTGCCACTAAGGTCTGTGAAGCACCCACTATGTCTGTGGGTTTGTGGCCCTGGGAAATGCCAAGTCTGAAGAGAAGCCCATGACAGTTCCCCCAAGGTGACATCTGCACTTAGCAAAAGCAGGACTATGTTGTTGCAATTTAATGGCTGTGTGTGATGGTTCTATGACTTAAGTGTTACAGTCTGGTAAGTAAAATGTTGCTTTTATTCTAGCAGTTGCGTTAGGTTTGCATGGGCAGGTTTTGATAGCAGGGAGACTGCAGAGGCAGCTTGTGTGAGAACCTTCTCCAGAAGGTTCCCCCTTGTCCAACAGAGCCAATGCCAGCTGGCTCCATGGTAGACCTGCTGCTGGCCCAGGTTGAGCCCATCAGTGATGGTGGTAGCACCTCTGGGATAACACAGTTAAGAAGAGGAAAGGAAAAAACAAGCTGCTGTGGAACAACAACCAAAAGAGTGAGAATACACAGCCCTTCAGAGACACCAAGGTCGGTCTAAAAGGAGGAGCAGGAGGTGCTTGAGGTGCTGGAGCAGAGATTCCTGTGCAGACAGACCATGGTGAGCCATCTGTGCCCCTGCAGCACATGGAGATCCATGCTGAAGCAAATATCCACCTGTAGACCATGAAGGACCTCATGCTGGAGCAGGTGGATTCCCAAAGGAGGTCATGTGAAGCCTGTGGTGGAGCAGGCTCCTGGTGAGACCTGTTGCCCCATGAAGAGAGGCGCCCATGCTGGAGCGGGTTTGCTGGCAGGATCTGTGACCCTGTGGGGGACACATGCTGGAGCAGTGTTCCTGAAGGACTGTACCCTGTGGAAGGGATGCAGGCTGGAGCAGTGTTCCTGAAGGACTGTACCCTGTGGAAGGGATGCAGGCTGGAGCAGTGTTCCTGAAGGACTGTACCCTGTGGAAGGGAT
>WEKY01031560.1:66323-109194 GCA_013390045.1 Picathartes gymnocephalus | reverse complement strand
GGACCGTACCCTGTTGAAGTGATGCAGGCTTGAGCAGTGTTCCTGAAGGACTTTACCCTGTGGAAGGGATCCATGCTGGAGCAGTTCATGAAGAGCTGCAGTCCATGGGAAGTTTGAAGAAGTTTGTGCCATTGCTGAGACCTGGGAAGTGAAAGGGAAGTGAGGGGGGTGTTTATCAGTGTTCTTTCTGAACCTTCGTATAGATTGGGAATAGCTGCTAGTGACTTTTAGATTTGGTTATTATTGAGCAGGATTTGGTTTTGTTTGCAGATTCATAACTTTGGGATTGCGTAAAGGCTAAATATTCACATGGAAGCTGTACTGCTGCTGCTGTACTATTCCTTGTTTTCAGAAATGTGTCCGAGGGACACGTGCCTGTGGGAATAATGCTGAGTATCTCCCCATATTCCTGCCATGGCTTTGTAGTCCATGTATGCAAAAGATAGTTCCCATCTATCCCCTACTTGAAGTCCTTCAGATGGAAGCAGATAACAGCTCTGGGGACGAAGATTCAAATACTTTAATGAAAAGATGAAGCGGACACCAGCCCAATTGCTAGTGTTTTATTTTACTTAGATGCCTTTGCAGTGTACTACCTATAACAGTTCCAGCAAAGGTCGGTATAAATTGAATGTGTACTTAGATGAAATAACCTCTCACATTAAGCAGAATGTAATTTTTCTTTATAACACTTTTTCAGAGCTCCTTATTTGTCAAAGAGAAAACTAAATATATTAAGAGAATTAATATTGCAAATTGCCTAGAAATGCAGAGCATCACAAATTTTGTTAGGAGAGCAGAGCTATCACCTAGCTTTTTGCACTAGTGTAAGAGTAGTCCATAAGGTGAAAGGTGTTATTTCCTATCATGATATGAATTAATTGTTTTTCTGTTTAGTGCCCCCAATTCCTCGCATCTGCCTGATTCCCTCCCCACCTCACATCCCCTCCCCTGCCCAGGCTGGCCTCTTAGTGCTCTCCATGGAAACACCAACTGTAGGATCATTACTGAGTGTATAGTACTTACCTCTCCTGGAATTTGCAATAACTTTTTTTTTTTTGGATGAGAAAAAAATTAAAGCCAAGTAATAGAAAATAATAATAGAAACTCATTTTCCCATTCTGAGCAAGTAATTGTTTTTTTGCTGTGCTGAGGCACAATGGAATTCATCTTACAGCAGTTTTGTAACTCTTGCTTGTTTGCTGGAGAGCATAGTCAGGAACTGAAACAACTTTTACTCAAAAATACCTTTCTTCATCTTCCCTTTGTTCCACATATTTTCCTTGAAAAAGCCTGCTTAAATCCAAATCCCAGACCCAAATGCTGGTTTCAGTTCTGCTGGGGAAAGAAATTGAAGTCCTTGGTTGCTTGTCCATACAGATGTGTTGTGGTATGTCTCAGATCACAAACTGTAGTACACCAATGTGGCAGTAACTTGAATTTCACCTGTGAAGCCCATACTGCCTCACGGGTGTGTTTTGCACTTAGTCTAAGGCCTCTAAATCAGTTTGACTTTTGAACGTAAGCACACTGAGTTCTGAAATAGTGGTGATGTTATTAAGTAGGCAGAAAGAAGTGTCCTGGCATGTAACCATGTTCAGAGATGTGTTGAATCCTAAGGTATTGCTGGTCTACGTGCAGCTTTTCTGTGTTAAGTGTGATCAGAATCTCAGTGTTTTATGTCGCTTCTCCAAGAGTGTCTGAAGGCAAATAAATCGCTTGTCTTAAAAACTGTTTAGGTCAAGCTGTGGTGCAACCTAGTTCAAACAGAAGTACGTTTCCTCTGTGAGTAAGCACAGTTGTGAAGCAGTTGCCAGCTTGTGAAGATAAAGACTCAGTCAATGAGACAGTTTCAGCTCCCACTCATACTATTGCCCTGGATGATTGCCTAGTCTCCTCACTATGATCCAAATCTGTGTTTGGGGATGCCCTGATTTACATAGTATCGATGCATTACACTTTGGAGCTTTAAAGACTCTGTTGCTTGCTGCACCAGAGATCCCACTTTTGTTCTCACATGTTGTTTTGTTTGGAGTTTCATTTTATATAAATGTAGAAGACATAGTGCCTCCATTTAGTGATTCAGAGCATGCTGCAAGCCCCCACTGGTTATGGGGAGGTTGTGGAAGCAGAAGCTGCTGGAGCATCCCTGCCTGCCTTCTGGCAGGCTCACCCAGTGCTGCATGTCTTCTACAGACACAGCACCATCCCTCTCACTAGCCGCCATCCAGTTTGTTGGTGTGTTCCTGGGGAGGCATGGTAGGGG
Source organism: Picathartes gymnocephalus (assembly GCA_013390045.1). Taxonomy (NCBI): domain Eukaryota; kingdom Metazoa; phylum Chordata; class Aves; order Passeriformes; family Picathartidae; genus Picathartes; species Picathartes gymnocephalus. Next base: position 106,928 of record WEKY01031560.1, on the reverse strand, counting down.
TGAGAGGGTCCCCACTCCCTCCAGGCCATATGCACCAAAGGGAAAGCTTCTTAAATGGAGCATGTATGCACAGCCATGCTAGCATGGTCTGATCTGTGATTTGCATATGCCTGCTTACATGGGGCAAAAATGCAAGAATGCTGGGGTAGCCCTGAATTTTGGGGTTGGGAATAGTGCTGTTTATTTTTCTGGTTCAAGTGTGTCCCCCAGCAGTAGTTTGACTTTTAGTCAAAATACATCCTGGTTCTAAATTTGAGAAAGTAGCTAATTTTTGTAATTAAAACCACTAAAAATTACCTACTGTGAAGATCATGACCAAAGATTGCTAAACGCAGAGTTAAAATGGTGATGTTAAGCCAGTAGCCTAATAGTAAGAAGCAGAGATCAATATACATTAAAATATGCAGTATGTACCAGGCAGCAATTCACCATATAGTGTGAGGTGAGCAGCACTGCTTGACTAACATGTTTCCATGTTGCAGAGTTGCTATGGCAATATCAAACCAATGAATAAACCACATCACAGAGACAGGGAGGTGAGTAAGTGTGAAATTGATTCAGTGGAATACAGGAATATGTGGGAGCGAAATTGGTCAAGATAAAATTTCTGGTAGGAATATCTATTTCTTTTCACATTTTCAATAATATATTATAATTACTTTTTAAAACAGTGAAATCTTGTAGGTATTTTTTCCACCATAAACACTGGAGTGTTTTTCATCTGATGCTATAGGTGTGTTTCAACATATATAAGGCATTTAATCCATTAATAATGAATATAGCTAAATATAAAAAGTACATGATTTTTAAATATAAATTAATTTAGTTGATAGTTGTATAAAGTTTTGGTAAAATAAAATAAGTTGACTACAAGTTTCATTACCAGCTGTAAACTAATATTGTAGTAGTTGTATTTGAAAATATGCTTTTACATACACCAGGCTTAAACTTGTTCTTTATTTCTTAATGTGCAGGATAGTGATTGAATCCACAGAAATGTCCTAGAAACATTGCATTTTGGATAGCACATTGATGTAACAAAAGACAGATATCTGTGCTTATAGATGGATTGCACAAATATTGATCATGCTTCATTGCCCCATTTTGTGATTTATGTGACCAGTGTTTGGAATGTCTTAGGAAGAAAATATTTTGTTTTTTTTTTTTTTTCATTTTTTTTAAAACATTCTGTGATAGTGCAATTAAAACAATTACCCTATCACTAAAATGTGCTATCAGCAGTATATATTTGCAGTATATATTTTTTTTTAATCCATGGCAGATAAAATACATATCAGGCATGTTTTTAATTAGGATTTCAGTTTTACTAATTTGTCTCAGTTCAGTTGGTTGATAAAGTAATACAGATCCTGCTGTAGAGGAATAGAAGGTTTTTGTTTTTTTTTTTTTGTATTGAGTTATTAATGTTAGAAATTGATCTTTCTCTAAGACATAAATCTATTTCTAGAACATTTTTTAGGCTTTCTGGCAGGAGGCATACATCCATGAGGTTCAGTGCTTGTAGTTTGTACGCTATTTATTTGATCTAAACTTGCTGCTTATTTACATCTTAAAAAAAATCTTGGCATCTTACATGTGCTTTTGTTTCATTCTGTCTCCCCCTGTGAGTGTATCTCTGTGTTGAAGCCCTCTTTATTTTATTTGTCCTTGAAGAAAAATATGTATGATAACAATATTAACTTAAACAGCATTAAATTATATTTTATTTCATTTTCTAAAAGGCCGAAATTGTCTTATCAGGTGCAGTCAATCAAATGAAGACTGTAGCTTGTCTGAAGTCCTACTCTGTCACATAAAAGCCACTGTGCTCCAGCTTTGGTTTCTTTAGTTCAAAGCAGAACTTTATTTATGGAAGAGAAACCAATATTTGTTTGCATTTAACCTTTTGACTTACTTTTTAGAGAACAACATTTGCCAAATTATTGGCAAAGAAGTTGATGACTGATGCTTTTTACATTGGGATGGAATGATAAGGCAAAGACAAAGACAGAGTGGATGTTGGCGGAACACTGAAGCTTTTGTGATTTGGAGTTTTGAAGATAGGAATAAAGATCTTTCATGATACAACATCATCTTGAAAAAGTCCTTCAGTTACATTTTCCTCCATTTCCATGCAAGTGTTAAGCTCTGACTAAATAATATTCCTCAACTCAGTTCATGTGCTGATAAGCAGCTGGATCTTGAGTGTTCATTTGTGTTGCTTTCATATGTGAACAAAATCCCTAAATTAATCGATCAAACCTAGACAGATCAAGGTTAAACAGATGCAAAAGGAAATAATATAGACCAGGACCTAGTTTTTGTTGTACACTGTTTGCATGTGAAGTGTCATTCTTCATTTGTCACTGACCATTTTAGCTGTGCACCCATATGAGACAGGTCCAGCCTGGTGATACCCAGCAGGGACCGGGCAAAGGCAGAGTTGTCACTGTTCAAGCTTCTGCCCCAGCCCATTGGTGAGCTCTCCTTGAGCTATGCTGATTATCAGGCTGGCCTGGATGAGGACAAGCACACAACTGAAATAGTGCAAATATTCTCTTTGAGGAAAGGTGCTTTCTGAAGAGGTTCAGTTTTCCACCTACTGCTTTGACTTTCTCACTTTTGGTGCATATGGTGCAAAAATTGCATAAACTTGTTGCTACTTTGAAAGCAAAGGAACATCTCTTTCAAGGGGTGTCTGAAAGGCTCATTATTAGCAGAGCTTGGTGAGGAGCCCAATGTGTGTACAACTCTTGAGCCATTGCTTGCAGAATCCTTGAAAGCTTTTTCTAAAGCCCAAGACCTTTGCAAGACAGACATGGCTAAGAAGCAAGTCTTCGGGATAGAGAAGGAAGAAATGTCTCTTCAGCAGCCCAGAGGAACCCTCCAGATCAAGGGTTTCTTTTCTTAGCAATGCAAATTTTTTATCTCCTATAAAATGGAATCACTTAGGTTAGCTTCCCTGAGTATGCAAGCCAAGATTAGCTTCCTGTTGTATTCTGTGAGTGAAAAAAACTCTGTCAAACTAGTGGTGCCTCCTCTTCCTGCCCTCTGAAGCAGACGGTGAGAAGGGTTCATTTTAAGAGAAGCCTGTGTCCAGTCTTGTAGCATCTCAAGTGCTGTCTAATGTGACGGGTCTGGTCCCTCAGCAGCATCAGTGTCCCCTTGCTGGCAGCTCTCACGGCCGCTGTGTGATGCTCAGAAGGACACAGCACACGCAGAAGCAAAAGGATGCATGTTAGGAGAGCTTACCGCTTCAGGTAAGCTGTGGAGCTGGACACGATAGCACCCTGGAAATGTTTTCCTCTCTGGACTGTTTCTGGGTGTGTGGTGCTCTGTTCTGTCAATTACCTTTGTGTCAGTCCATCCAATTAAAGTCATGGAAATGGGAATAACGAATGCATGGGAAAAAGGTGCTGTCTTTACCCCAGTAGCTAACTACATATACAGTCCAGAGAATCCTGATCTGTACACTTTGCAAGACTCAATAGGATGGAAGTGGCATTTTAATTTCTTTTATACAGAAGTCAGCACTGATGTAGTATTTTCTCCATCTCTTTTCCTATCCATTCTCTGTGTTTGGGGTTGGTTTCAGCTTTCTTCACATAATCCAATGTGGCAGCAATGGGGCACTGGGAGCAGCAGCAGGAAGAGCCTACGTGCCTCCACAGCACCCACAGTTTACCTCAGCCCAGGGCTGAAAAGGGTGGGACCATGTTCAGTACAAGCAGAGTGTAATAAAGCACTAACTCCTATGAGTAATATGGCTGTATAAAGTCAAATTCTTTTATAGGATTGTAACCTCTGTTGATATGTAGCTTTATGTAATAACTAAACCACTTTATTCTGTCATAATTCAACATCACACCTGCTAAAAGCCCTTACTTATGTACAAGTCACTGTTTCTTATACAGTCAGGCTCTGTACTTTCTGTGGGTTTTATATTTTGGTGTACAGAGAGGGGAGGAGAAACCAGAGTCTGACCATGAATTTTATTTTTTTTTTCCTTTTACTAGAGGGTATCCTTTTGATTAGTTTCTACTTAGACACCAACTTGCTGCTTCTTAAGTTACTGAGGTAACTTTTCCTTGTTTTTGGGTTTCACTTCTTTCTTTTTTTTTTTTTTTAATGGTGTTTCATCTCTTTAGGAATATTTTAATACAAATTATCTTATTTGAGCACCTCAGCTAACTCTTTGGTGGAAGAAAGTTTCAAGAGCAGCTTTTTAGGATTAAAGATGATACTCAGGGGAAGGCAATTTTCAATTCATTTCTGTGCAGGTTGAGACACCCAGCTGTGACCATGAATAAGAACTGTACCTGTGACCCAGTCTCTGCCATTCTTTTTCTTGGAGCCATCTAGTCACGTGTTGTCTGGTCAGAACTGTCTGGTGTGGGCAGGGGGCACAGGGCAGAAGTTAGAAGGCTTCTGAGGAAGGCTGAGAAGCTTTTTTAGTCTTCACTGGAGAATGTGTTTTCTGGTATTTACTGAGCAATTCTGGGAGAGTCCTTAGTCACCAATCTCCTTTGTACTTGCTTTGGGGTTGGTGATAGTCTCTTTCCAGCCCTTTTGGAATATATGGTGCCTCCTTGGGCATAACAGTTGCCTTGGGAATTTCTCAGTAAGTTTCAGGTTTTCCTGATATGTGTTCATTTGGTGAATTATTTATTGTAGCCTGGGTGCCATCCACCACTCTGTTGTGCATCATTGCCAGTGGTTTCTATGGTCAACCTTCGGTCCTGTGTGAGATCTCTGTTTTCCTCTGTCATTCCTCCATGCATCTCTTTGGTGGAGGCTGTATTTTCATAAGGCCTCAGACAAAATGCTTTGCCTTACTGTCTGTTTCTTGAGGGATCACATTAGCTGCAGATTTAATTAATTGATATAACTCTATTCTAAAACCCCTTGTGCCGATATGTACCACTTAAATCTATTAGCTGGATGTTCCAGCTAATAGTTGTCTTTTTGTACTGCACTATGTAGAATGAATAAAGCAGAAGAGTGGCTCATATGAGGAGTAGTGGAAATGGGATCACAGAAACAGCAACAAGTTTGCCTCCTTCCTTGGCAGTTAAAAGAGAATCAAAGGACAGAATCACTGATCCTGTGACTGAATCACAGTTGTGACACTACTTGGTTCTTCCTACAGTCCATGATACTCCACGGTGAATCCTGCAGTCCTGGTTCTCTACTTGTTGAGACAAAAGGATCCATGTGAGGTTTTTTCTCCTACCTTCTGCCCTTTGAAGAACTGGATGACATGAAGACTATCAGCTCACCTGCTGATACTTTATGAATTGAACTGCATTAATAAAGGCTCTAGTGCATAAGTTCCTAAAGAGGCATTGGTTTGCTGACTTTCAGTACCTGCATTTTTGGTATTTAATCCTTAAGTTTAAATGCACCAGATTATTTTTTATTCCTGTGGTAGGGAACTTCACATATTGCAAATATACTGGGACACCTCTCCTATGAGGAAAGGCTGAGGGAGTTGGGATTATTCAACCCGATGAAGACAAGACTCCAGGGAGACCTTATAACAGCCTTTCAGCATTTAAAGGGGGCTTTTAAGAAAGATGGGGACAATTTTTTTAGCAGGGCCCATATTGTTAGGACAAGGGGAAATGGTTTTAAACTTAAAGGACTTGATTTGGATTAGGAAGATAGAAGGAAGAGGTTTTTTACGGTGAGAATGGTAAAACACTGAACCAGGTTGCTGAGAGAGGTGGTAGATGCCCCATCCCTGAAAACATTGAAGGTCAGGTTGCCTGAGGCTCTGAGTAGCCTGATGCAGGTGAGAAATATCCCTGCTCATTGCAGGGAGTGTTGAAATAGTTGGCTTTTGAAGGTCCCTTCTAACTCAGCCTAGTTCATGCTTCTGTGTAGGGGGATGTATTCCAGTGGATCAAAAACCAGAAGATAAATAAATTGGTCCCTGTGTTCAGTGCTACAATAACGAAAACCACTGAATCAAATTTTGTGTCCTTTGAGTTATCTTCCTATGCATTTGCAAGCAGTGAAGTTGAGGTTTTACATTTCTTCCACTTCTACATAAAACTTTAGTGCCTGGTTATCTTGGGGTAAGTCACAGTTTTCTGTCAGGGCTGGTGAGAATAGATGCTACAGTACCTTTTCCAATAGCGCATAAAGGTCTAGGTGGAAAGGTCCCAGAGAGGGCTTCAGCAGGGCACAAGCGAGTATTTGACCTGGTTTCCCAGCTTTCTTGACTCTTCACTGAACTCAGCATTAGGGTATTCTGTGTTATTAGTCGATGGTGTGGCAGGGGTGACCTGGATTACTTGGCATTAAAAAAATTGCAGGACGTGATTTTGCCAACTCAGGACTCTTGACTGCAGGCCTGTATCAATTTCAACTTCTTTAATTACATCCTGATTACATTTTTGCTTTACTATTTCTATTGGCTATGGCAGACTTATGGTTATTAAAGCATTGTGAGCTATTGCCATTGCTCATAAAACCTTGTAGTGTTCCATGTAATTGCTTGGCTGCTTCTCTCACTCTCTCCAGGAAAAATCATACAGGACTTGGAGATTTCCATGTAAATTAAGCGTTTGTATGTGAATAAAGTTTTTTCCTAGGAGATTCAGGTTGTCATGTATGGTACCTAATATATACAAATATTAACACTTCAGTGTGTGAACATAGCTGTGTTAGCTGAAATATATTCAATATGTCATTGTTTTTAAAGTAGATTATTGGTGAGAAGTTACTGTCCCCACAGAATATGCATATATTTCTTAGAGACATGCACTAATAACTAAGTTGGTATTTATTTTCATTTGGATTAAGTAGTTTTATTTTTGGGATTTAGCAGAATTGATAGGGTTCCTATCACAGAGGAACTTCAGACTGCTTCCTCTCTACAGTAACTTCTGAATTTACAACTTAAGCATGGTCTTATCCAGATAAAGTTTGTAAATCTCTGGAAGATAAAACTTTACAGTAAATTTATTCAGTTGGATGTTTCACTGCAGTGTCTAGCACTGCAGATGTCCATAGGTGTTCATTGTCATAGGCACTTGACTGCTGGGACAGAAGTTATGGTTGCTTTGAGTATTCTGAGTATGTTGTAGTCCTTTCAGTTGCAGCTGGGCAATATATTCCCTTCCTTATGCACCTAATCAGGATTTGGAAACCCAGAATAACTCCATACTGGAGTATTTATGGAAAAGTATTATTGCTGTTGTTTTTCAAATGGCACAAACTTTTCCATATTCTATGCATTCTTCACAGAACGGGCTGGCAATGGGCACTGGCAGCCCAGAAAACCTATTGTACCTTGGACTGGATAAACAGAGGTGACCAGCAGGTTGAGGGAAGTGATTCTCACCCTCTGCTCGGCTCTCATGAGATCCCACCTGGAGTACTGTACCCAATTTGGGTGTTCCCAGTACAAGACAAACATGAGTTTGTTTGAATGGGTCTAGAGGGAGGCTACAGATATGGTCAGAGGGATGGAACACCTCTTCTATGGGAATAGATATTCAGCCTGTTGAAGAGAAGTCTCCAGGGAGACCTTCTAGCAGCCTTCCAGGACCTAAAGGGGCCTACAAAAAAGAGACTTTCTACCAGGGTCTGGAATATGAGAGAGGACGAGGGGGAATGGTTTTACATTGAAAGAGGGTTGATTTACATTGGATGGAAAGAGGGCTCTCTGTACAATGAGGCTGGTGAGACACTGGAACAGGATGCCCACAAAAGCTGCAGAAGCCTCATCCCTGGACCTGTTTGAAGTCACTTTGGATGGTGCTTTGAGCAGTCTGACATAAAAGTACTCCTGCCCATGGAAGTGAGGTTGCTCTGGGTGATCTCTAAGGCTCCTTCCAACCTAAACCCTTCCACAGTTCTGTGATTCTGTGATCCCTGGTCCTGATTATTTTAGCTATGGATAAAGCATAAAAGTTACTTCTAGCTATTGTGAAAGATATTCAGAGTGTAGTTCAGAAATTGGGACAGCTGAATCAGCCACTATGTAAGTTGCTCAGTGCATCTGGGGGGAAGTGCTTCTCCAAAGAAGTGGCAATACCACAACAGGGCATCTGCAGAGGGTATTTACACTGAGGGTATTTATCAGTCCTTTGTGTTGCTCTGGAGGTATGAGAGGGATAAAATTCCTTTCCAAGATACTTTTTTGTTGTTGATAATGAAGAACAACATTGTTTTATTCTGTAAAGCTTTCTTTATACATGTGCATTTTTAAATTCTCCCTCTTCCTTCTGTTTTCTTAGGGCATTGAGTTGATTTTTTTTCTGCACAAACTGTTGATACAGTGAAAAATCAAAGGATAGGTATTTATAGAAGAAGAAGGTGGGTATTTTAGTTTTGAAGCTGAACTAATGTAGTAGAACACAAGGATTTTTTTTCCCCCCAAAGAGACAAATCAAAATTGATGCCAATTTTTCTCTCTGAAGATTGAATGAAAAAACACTCAGGAGATTTATTCCTCCATCTTCCCTTTCTTCCACCAAAACCAGGCTCCCCATTAGCCCATCCCCACACCCCCGCCTTATATCCTGGGAGACCTCGTTTAAATAGGAAATTTTACTCAGAACTGAATAAAATATAAGATCCTAATCATATTTCCCTACAGCCTTTCCTTTAACCCTGAGGAGAGTAAGATTGTGCCTTCTTAAAATGAGAGAATTAATAATACTCCTCTTTCACAGACGTGCTGTCAAGAGAGATCTGTTGTGACTTAGAAGTGTAGGCTGGCAGGCTGCCCTCTGAGCTCAGGAAGGCATGGCACCATGCCCAGACTCTTTTTCTCTGGGCTTCAGCTTTTTCACATGGCTGTGCAAAAACCAGTCAATACTTTCTCCTAACCTTGCTTCTCCTGCTGAAGACCCATCTGTACTACCCAGAGGTTTCTGTTCTGTTCGCTTTGACTTACAATTCACTTCTGCTCCTCGTTGTCAGCTTCCTGCCTGTGGCCGATGCATCTTAACTTTCTTGTGCAGACTGACTTCATACAGCTCAGCTGTTGGATGGCTTTTCCAGCCTCATAGTACTTTTTGATGAGCCTCAGGTAGGGGATAGCTAACCCTCTGGCAATTGCTGCAATGATGATCTGGCTCGCTTTACTATGAGTTCAGCCATTCTGGAAAAAGCTAAATTATTGGGTGCTTGGTTAGTGCATACTATATAAATACCTTGAATCAGATTTTTTTAAAATGGGTTCAATTTCCTATTAAGTGATTGGACTGTAAGAATTTATAAAACACTATAAGCAGTGACCTTTCAAAATGATGATTTTTCTTTTCACTCTAATAAAAGGAATTAAGCTTTCTTGGGATTCTGTTCCTAATGAAGAAAAAGGAATAACCGCAAGCAAGGAGGTGACACTAAGGAGGGAGAATGCCATGCCACTGACATTTTAGAATGTTCCAAAGTGAATACTCAGTCAGCCTAAATGACAGTGAGAAGACAGAAATTTTAAGTGTAACTTCAGTTTTATTTGTTTAATATTCAAAATAAAACACTGAAAATATTTTACAATATTGCAATTTGAAATAGCATTATATCCTCAATCTCTACAGATGGTAATTTTTAAAACTATTATGATATATATATACTATGTGATATATTATACGAGCTGCGCTCAGTAATTCAAAGAGGAAAATGCAGAAAGCTGATGACAGTAAATGAAAGGTGTGTCATAGACTGTTAAGCCTGCATCATCAAGACCTTCCTGCGTGATGCTGCCAGGCCTGAAGTACTTTGTTTCACCTTTCTGCAGTACCTGTGTGGTGTATATTGCTAGTTCTAGGCAGCACACAAAGGCAGGTGACACTGCAGCTACCTCTTCTGACAACATCACTGTGTCAGGAATCACATTTTCGTTTGAATTTGTTTGTCTGGCAAGGAAAACCAGAGCCAAGGAGAACACGGGCTGCAATTCCACTTACAGACTGCTACAAACAAGAACTGTCTCATGCATGTCACCCTGGGAGAGTTTTACTAGGATTTTGACAGCTGCACTTTTAAAGGTCCCGCAGTCATCATCAACAATTCCCTAATACCATCAGCTTTGTTTGTAGCAACACCAGTCAAAAAAGTTGTTAAAATGTTTGGTGTCATCACGAAGGGTGTTCAGAACAAGGCAGAGTGTCTGCTCTGTGTTTTGCTGTGCTGTGCAACATTAATGTGCCCAGATCTTGGCAGTTGTGTGCAGGTCTGGTTTCCACACCCAAAGAAGGGTAGTAGAGGAACAGAGAGGGGCCACTAAACTCATGGAGCTGTATGGCATTTGAACTGTGGAGGAGATAGACTTAAAACAGCTGAAAAGAACTTTTTGGGTGTTTTTGGTTTTGGTTTTTTATTTTTTTGCTATAAGAGCTTGTGAATGCAGATAATGTAACGTTATTAAAGAAGAAAACCCAAAGAAACAGAAAAACAACAAATTAATGGGCAGTAGGCCCACAGATACTAAAAGGAATAGACAGAAGTACACTTTAGTAATCTTAGATATGTGATGGCCAATGCAGGGGATTATTTAGGGAATAAGCTAAAGTAGATGGGAGAAAGGAAGGCAGGAAGCCTAAACAGCTCCTCAGTTGTCAGTGGCAAAGTATTTTGCTAGATGGTCTGAACTTTTTTGATTTTTTCTTCATGTTTGCTCACAGTGATCACAAGGGTTTTATGATAAATTTTTTTGGATGAAAAGCCTTGAAGCTTAAATGCTGCTGAGGGAATATGGTAAGACATAGTGATGTTCCTTTTAACTGCCTAGGAAGATACCAAGCCCATTTCTAAATGGTTCCTGTGGTGCTAACCTTTTACAGCAGTCAAGGAGACAGGTTTTTTTAATTCAGAATTTCCCAACTGCCACAGAAGACTGACATTCCTTACAGGCATTTGGGAGGTTTTCATAGGCATCATGAGTACTCTGTAAGGGAACCTTAGCCTAAAACCTTTCAGTTTAACTCACACTGTTTACTGATTCACAAAACCAAATAATGAGCAACTACTACTGTTTTTGGCCAAAACAGCCGTTGCCTTTTGTAGTGAAACACTATCCTTTGGTTTAGAAACATACTGTGTTCCAGACTGTAAAGAAACTCACCTTAGATTCACAGCTTGCAGCCTATATACCTACCTCAGAATATTAATCCTTCTGTTCCCGAGCAAGTTAGACAAAGAAAGATGGTTTTATGTTAATTTAACAGCAGTTAAGTGAGCATGCAGTTTGAAGTGATTCGATTGCAGTAGTATAGAAAGGCACCATCAGCCAAAATCACTGTATGTGCTTGTAGGCTTTCTAAGTGCAAAGTAAAATGCATTGGAAGTCAGTGTGAAAGGCTAAAACCATGCATATATAGCTAACTAGGTTACAAGCATCAGGTTAGAGTAATTTAATAATTTTGATCACATGTTCATGCCAGAATGTGCTAGACTTCACCCCTCTGAAACTGCTTGTAAGATATTAATGTATTGTTTTGGGGCTTTTGATGAGTTTTTGCTTGTTTGTTAGGGTGTGGGTTTTTGTTTTGCTTTGTTTCTGCTGAGTACCAGGGGCAGCTACCTCTGTCCCATAGTGAATTGTGATTACAATTCACACTACTGACCATGAGATGTCTACTTTTCAAATGTGTGTATGAGAGTATTGGGATCTAAACAAAATTCTGGTTAATGATGAACATCCTTCCCTGGAAGTGAATATAGAACAAGGAGTTGTGAATTCCTTCAGCTGTGGAGCTGCTTAAGAATAGGTTTTCCCCTGGATACTTTTTAGCGTTACTTGACAGCATGGACTTCAGCAACACAAAACTCTAAACAAGGGTTCTTTCCTCTATGTGATATTGGTTGTATCAGTGTTGTTGGTATCTGGAGGACAGTTGTTTGAAACTAAATACAGAGATGTTACGGGTGGTGGGGAAAAAAAAAAAAAGTTGTTTGCAGCACTTGAATTCATGGCATATTCCTTCATGTGGAAGAAATATCCCCAGAAATGTGATGAAGTGTTGGTGGCTGAAGTATAAACCTTTGTTAAAATAGACTGCTACAAATGTCTCAGACCAGCACCCACTCTGTCAGTTCCCAGAGACTTCTGCAACCATCCTAGGATATTTATGTTCAGGTTGCTTCTTTATTTGGACTGAGTCCATCCCAGAGACTATTAAGTCTTTAGGATGAAGGTGATAACTGTGTGTACCCATGGTTTAATATAAATTTGAATACTCATCAACCTAGCATATCTGTATGGGAAATGGAAGTCACAGGGTGATGTGAAGTACCTAGAGAACTGAAAGCCGTCATGAACTAGGGATCATCTTTCTTAATCCATGTTTGGGAGTTCTTGTACAGCAGAAAATGCTTAGTACAGTCAGGAGCCAACCTTAACTGACTTAAAAAGAAGCAGACTGTTGAGACTGCTGATGTTGTCTTTGTATCACTGAAGCAATTTCCTTATTACTGCGTCCTTTCTATATTCTTCTTCCCCACACAGCCTAAGTTTTGTTATGACATTACTGTTGTATGCAATATCTGCATATTTTCCCAGTGTGATCATTTGACTCTATTGAGGTCTGGGTTTTACTTCCGAGTTTTTATGAAAGACAATAAATATATTTTGAAAAAACTAACTAAATAAGAATCTTACTTGTGGGACACAGAACTGCAGTTCTATCCCTCACAACTGTATTTTGCTCTCTCCTTTGGGACATGTTTCAAGGTATTAACCATCTATCTGGGTTCCATATGTAGGAAAAGAATAAGATCTATAGTGTCCACTGAACAGTGAGAATATAACTTTATCTACCTACTTTAAACCTAGTGCAAACAGAGCTAGTTTTGGTGATGACACTATTCACTGAGTGCACTGCTATCTCATTACAGAAAGACTAATGGTGCATGAGGGTTTCCTTGCTTGTTTTGTTGGAGGTTTGTACAATACTGTTGTTTTCTAACTTTCCCCTGTCTTTTATTCACCAATAAGTTATTACTAGTTTGCTGTAGATAAACAAAATCCTCATTCCTGGTTTGAAAAGGACAGTTTTAAAATTTAGTTTCTTTCCATATCTGTGTGGTTTTATGCTTAACTTGCTTACAATAGAAGCAACTGCAAGAAAAAAGGCTTGAATTTTGTAGGAACAAACCTGAAAGCATTCTGAGAGATGCAAAGGAAGAGCTAAACTAAACCAGATTGTCACTTAAGAAGAGGCTACTTTTGAACTTTGAAGTCTCCATGCCAAATCATAGGGTGTACTTAGTACATTGCAGTGGTCTGTGACTGCTGTTCTCGTAGGAAACTGGGAAAAGCAGAGATGTATAAAACTAACAGCTGCTGGTTTTAGTAGGGACTAAATAAGTATAACTGAGGGGAAAATAAGGGTCATTTCAGTATTAACATGAGCATTTTTCAAAGTCTTTTTTAGAGTTATGTTCAGGTATCATCACTATGTTTGTATCTCTGCTGGGAGATGGAAGAGATCCTACAGTGTGGAAGCTTGGAACAAGATCAGTATTTTTGAGGTTGTGGGGAAAAGGAGTTTACCAAGACTGCCATAATACAGCTTGCAGAGGCATTTTGCTGCTGACTTGACCCCTTCACGCTAAATGAACTTTACCACAAAACCAGCTTTCCGAGGTTGGGATCAAGCTGGTGGCCAAAGGAAGCTCTGGAAGCTGGACAGCCCCTAGCTCCAGGTCTTGTTCTCCCCTGCCCTGGTTTGCACAGGCTGCACGCAGGCTGCACACAGATGGCAGCATCCCCGCTGCTGCTCCCACCAGTGAAAGCAGATGGCAGTGGGCAGCTCTGCCTGCTCCCAGCCTGATGGACCTGCTGCCCACTTCACTGAAGCTCTCTACTGTAATTTCTCTATTTGCCTTTCACCTGCATAAAATCTGTTTGCCCGTTTATCATGGAGGAGTATTTTATCCTGCAGAACAGGAAAATGAGTGCATGCACTCCTGCAGTTCATACAATTTGGGACATGGCTTTGCCAGCCACACCAACCACTGCTCACTGCCAAAATGCCAGCTGACAGGCACGTAGGCAGTTGTTTGCTGAATTCTCTCAAAGTGGTCTAGACCAGTTTTGTAACTTTTTTTCCAAAATTTTTATAAAAGATTGACAGCCTTGTATGACAGGCAGCAACCCCTGCAGTTATGCTGATTAAGGGTATAACGGTGAAAATCTGGGAAAGAAGCCACCCCTTAAGTCTGGGAAAGCAGCAGTGGAAGATGGGGAGGTTGCTTGATGAGTCCTGTTTACTGGTATTTTCATATTCACAGCATCTTTTTCAAATAAACATCCTACCCTGTTTTATTCTGTCTCAGTATTGGAGTTGCATTCTGCTTGGACTATATATACCTTTTTTTTAATATTATGTAGCTGTGCTATGTTTGTGTGGTTGGAGTGATCCAAACTGCATAGAGTATAAAACATGTGCACAAAAATAATAAAAAACCCCACAATATAAACAGAATGACTTAAGTGTAAGTCCAGAATATTAAGTTGAAATATTAGCATAAAGCTTAAGTGCAGGAGCCTAAACAGGCATGAATAAAGCTTCAGTCCTGTGATTATGCCCACATGGTCCTTAAGGTCTTTCAGCTTCTCAGTCAGTGGATGCCAGAAGCTGGATCCAGCCACTCTATGCACCAAAATGAGTTATGGCTCTTGACCCTGATTGGATATGTGAAGCGGGCCAGATGCAAGACTAGACTTAGAGAAACATTTAGTAGTTTTGGATTTGATATTCTCATGTGGGTCTATTTCAAAATAAATGAGTATTGCATTGGGTGTATAATTTACGTTAGGTACTACATGCATTAGATTTTTGGGGTTTTTTTAGTGTATGCTTTATAAACTGGGTTTCCTAGGCAACTGTGGCCACCTTGTGGATTCTTCAAAAGAAAATTATATTTTAAATTATAAAAAAGTAGATAGGATAGTTTTGATAGTTAAGGACTATTTTGTTGTGTTGTTGGTCCTGGTTAATAACTTTCAGGCAACATTTTTTCCTTGTTAGAAATCAATTATTCTTAGTAAATGTAAGTAGTTAATTATTGTTACTAAATGTAAACATTAGTACTACTTCTACTACTAGGACTGTTAAATATATGCTTTCCACTATAAAGTTACCATTTTTCATCAAAAGATTATTGAAATTGGTAAAGTTGAGCTGCAAAGGAGGAGAAAAGAGTCATTTCAGTCATGCTGTAGGCCTTTCTTGGAATTGTGATTTTTAATATCTCCCTCACTTCTTAAAAATAGATTTCTGTGAAAGAACACACTGAAAATGAGGTGAGTTGACCTTGTTTGCCAGCTGCTCTCTCCCTTGCCTTTTTCAACAGGAAATGAGGAAAATAAGGCAAATCTAGTGGGTCTAGAAAAGGACGGGGATATCAGTTACCATCATGGGTCAAAACAGACCAGTAGCCTGCCCCACTGATAGCACCTTGCCATGTAAATCCAGTAAAGAAGGCAGATGAGGCAAAGCAGCAAATTGCCTTTCCAGTATTAGCCTGCTTGCCAGGCCTGCTCTGTTGCAACATTTAATTCTATACTGAGAACATCATCAGCATGTGTGAAACTACTTGGGCTGGCTAATGGAGCCTCGAGTGGCTCAGGCTGTGCAGTCAGAACAGGTTTCTCATGGTGTGAGAGACTCGCAGAGCTGTCAGACCTCTGGACACCTGCAGCCAAGATAATTAGAAGCTTCAGGACCTCTGGCACTGGTACAGGTTAGGTAATGGGGATGTGCAAAATGCCTCCTCATGGCTAGCTCCAGCTTTGGACATGTTGGTACTCGAGGCTTCCAGCCACCTACCCACCTACTGGGAAGTCAGGCAATATTTCATTTCAGTTCTTTGAAAGCTAGATCCAAGGTGGTTCATTAAATCAGGTTAGATTCAGCTGATGGCTCTTTCTAGTGTGACTCTTGTTTTGCCAGAGAGTTTCTGAGTGGCTCTATTTCTGACCATAAAAGTGAGTGTTCCTAAAGCTGCTTTGAAGTGGTTGCCAAAATGGAGTAGTGGAGGCAAAAAATAGTTTGAAGAAATGATTTGAAATTATAATAAAACCTGTTCCAAAAGATATTGGAAAAGGTGATACATGTGTCATGTATGATATTCCCTTGTGTCATTGCTTCTCTCCAGGTTTCACAACAGCAATGGGCTGTTGTCATATGACACTGCAGTAATGGAGAACTGTGTCTTGGTAAGGCCACAGGTACAAAATCAACTCATCAGCAACTCAAATAGAATGCTACAGTAGGGATACACCAGGAAAAGGCAAAAGGCATTCAGGCTTAAAAAAAAAAAAAGAAAATTAAAATCGCAGTGTATTGTAAATTGAAAAAAAAACCCTAACCCCGACATTTTTTCTGCATTTGTTCCTTTTATGATTATTGGGCAATATTGTGTTTTAAACCATGTATATTTTTTCTGTTTCTTCATTTTACTTCTGTATGTCCTGCTCTAATTAATTTAGATGCTACTGATTTCAAAATCACCTGTGATCCAGAGGCCTTTTTGTAACTGCAAAACTCCATTTTTTTTTAATGAAAAGAACTTTCTTCCTACTGTTGGGAGTTAGGTTTTCTTTCCTTTTGTTCCTTTTTACGTATAGAATTTTTTCCCATAAGTTGCTAAGGAACACTAATGATTGGGTACTTAAGAAGAACAAAAGCAGTGGCCCAGCTCAGGAGAGAAAGGCATCGGTTTACTGTTCTCTTATCTGGGAGTTTCTCTCAGAGGGACGGAGATATCTCGAAGATTGGGCTGGTAAAAGGCAGGGCTGGAGCAGCTGCTCCCTATCTCGCTCTTGGCTTCGGGGGAGGATGGAGGATGCTCGGAGGTGCTGCTTGGGGAGAGGAGTTCGTTGCTGCCGCTGGACCCCTGCCCAGAGCTGCTTCTTCTGCCATGGGGTGAGCCCCTGCTTGTGAGAGCAGCCACTGAACTGAGACCTATTTTACCATGTGTTTGGGTGCCCAGGATCCTGAGCTCGCCTCTCCCTGCGCTGCTGGGAGCCGGGCTGCTGCCCCTGCCCCGCCCCCGCCGCTCCTCTGGCACTGCTCTGGGTTTCCCTGCGCTGCAGCCCCGCTCCCCCGCCTGCCGAGACGTCCTGCCGTCCCAGCCTGCTGTTTCCGAGAGTTCTGCTGGGGCACCAGGACCGACTGCCCCAGGTGGTTTGTGCAGCAAAGCCTCTCTCTCTCCCACCCCTCCCTGTCCCGGCTGAGCCGCCATTGCCACGCGCTCCTGGCGCTCGCGCCACAGCGCCCCCTGCAGCCGCCGGGGAATCATCGCACCTGCCCTGCCCACCCAGCGCCACCAGCGCCCCCTGCCGGCTGTGACCGTCACTGCACCCAAGGGGACAGTGCCTGCAGGCCCAGAGGGCTGGGACTGGGTTCCTGGTTCTGTTTTGTTGTTAATGCCATAGGAGTTGTTGTTTGTTCCCTTTATTATAAATACTAGTAAAGAACTGTTATTCCTATTCCTATATCCTCGCCTGAGAGCCCCTTAATTTCAAAATTACAATAATTCGGAGGGAAAGGGTTTACATTTTCCATTCTCCTGCCTTCCTTAGCAGACACCTGTCCTTCAAAGCAGAACACCTACCTTTCACTCATGAGCTCATCACCCATAACTGCTACACGTATACAACTCCCGTAGAGGATCATTTTACAGATTTTTGGATGCCCAAGATTCTTCATCTTAGCTGACGTGTTAAAAAGTTCTTAATTGATTAGCTTTAGTAGACTAATTTTTAATGCATTATTGTACTTTGTAAAGCCTTTTTTTGATTTTGCTTCCTGAATTCTCTTTGACCGAATAAAATTGTTTCTTTTTCCTTCTATTGGCATTAGTTTAGTTAATTCATGAAATATAAATCAGGCTTCCACAATTTCCTTGACTCTTAGTTATAAGGAAGAGCTCAAGACGCAATATGATAGCTGAGAGGACATATTTGTAAATTGTTTTCACTAGAAAGAGAGCTTATTTATCAAACTGACAGTATATAAATGGCAATATTTCATAGAAATGCCCCTTTTAAGACTTCTTGATTTCAATAAGAACTTTAATTAAAAAAAAAAAAAGCTTGCTGATTTTGGATACATTTGTGCTCTATACCAAATGTTTTTTTAAAAAGATTGAAAAGTTAACCATACAATCATGCCTATACCCAGGTCCTGCTGAATCAGGTAGATACCATTTACATTAGATTAACTGAATTTGAACCTATATCATAAGAAACATCATTGTAAGTAGAAAAATCATGAAGGGGATTCTTCTTAATCAGTATTTTCTTCTGACAGATCAGTGGTGTGAGATCTGAGGTGCTTAACAAATACGTGAACTTCCATTAATACAGAGAGAGTTTTGTGGTACAATTTGACCTTCAAGAAAGTTTGTTATAAACACAGTGCCTAGCAGCCAGCAGTGTTAGGAAGAACATTTGAAGAATGGTGTGAGATTGTAATTGTAATTGTAAACAATATTGCAGTCTGCTTCATGAACAATCTATCATTTCTCTGTATGTTTTTGTTCCCAGTGTTTAATACTGTGGGAGTGTTTTCTGTTGCTTTGTTCATTGTACTTTAATACTATGCCAAGTTTTCTGTCTTAGTAGTAGTGAAGTGTTTCTAATGACTTACCATGTTTCTAACTATGGTGTTATTATCGTTTGTTTAGGAGGTTTTGGAGTTTTGGGCCCAGCATTGGATACTTGGGGCTTTATTCTTCTCTCTAGAGCACTATGGTCAGGAGCATAAAGATATTGGCAATTAAGTGAAAGAACTCAAAACAGTCTGCTGAGGCAGGACATGTGGTAGCATGATGTGTTTGAAATCACTTTTTTTTGAGGGGAGGAGGCAAGAGGAGTATATCCCTCCCATCTTTGAACTGCATGACTTTAAAGGAGGGCTGATCAAGAGTTCTGAGAAGGAATCTCTAGATGCTACTTGGTGGAGAGGTCATATAAGGTTCAGGAGATGCTTTGAAAACAGCTGGAGACTAGGTAAGTATCAGGTGAAGAATGAGTGCCTGCAGTGTTTTTGTTTTTTCTTAGACTGATGGCCCCAGCTGGATCTAAACAGGCTAAATAGCTCAGTACAGTGACAGTGTTTTGTGGAAACCGGTGTTTCCCCAAAAGGAGTCAGGACAATTATGAGAGGGTGGGGGATAATGATTCTTCTCATTTGTTAGAGCATACTTTGTCTTGTGTGGGTTGTTCGGAATACAAATTTTTCATGAAAATTATCCACTGAAGTTGTTCTTCAGTAGAATTTTCTCAGAAATAATATTAAAATAATCCCAGCAACTCTACCTCTGAGAACTTAACTGAGCCTCTGCTGCATGTGTAATGCCTATGTAGAAGGCTTGTGTTAGTATTTCACTTTCGTGCAAGATGACTAAGGTGCAGTGAAATGACTTATGTGAGTTCATGCAAGAGGTTTATAGCACTTTGAAAGAATTAGGGAATTTAAGGTGTATCTAGAGTAGTTGGAACTCTGTTATGCAAGTGCTGCAGATTGCTGGTAGTCTATAATTCAGATGCTGGCTAAAGCAGGCTTCTGGGAATGAGTCCTGATTGATAAAACAAGGATGGCCAATTTAGTCTTAGGCAAAACAGGAACTGCAATCAATAGAGTTAAACCTTTAGATGATGTTTCCTGAAAAAACAAGCACTGTGGAAAATACACTCCCAATCCTGAACTTAATTTAAAGGGGAGCTTTGAAACAAGTAGGATCTCCTTTAGAAGCATCAAGGTGGCAATTTCTATGATATTGTTCAGAAGAACTGATCTTAAAGGATGCATCTAAGTATATAGGAGTGCAAAAATGTCCAAACTTGCTTTTTATGCTGGTCTTGAGAGAAGTCTTTTGCTCAAAATTTTAGGTGTATAATCCTTCTGACAGAAGTACATGCTTTTTGGGTGTAAGGCCAATATCAACCTGGAAGCAAAGTAGTTTTCTATAAAATTTTCAGTGGAGAGGAAATATGTATGTAATATACATAAACTACTTAAATTCCCGCCCACTGAAATGTGACTGAAGACGAGACACAAATCAGTTTGGACCTCAGGTGTACTTGTGCAGATTCTTACTTTTGCAGTAGAATTGATCAATGGAAAACAGCATGACAACAATAAGGGTCTCAGTCAGACTGTGGAGTCAAATGTTGATCCTTATTTATCATTGTTAAATAATAGAATGGAAGCAGTGAAGCACAAATTCTCAGCAGAGTACTTTTTTTTTTTGACAGCTGAAAAGAAAGATGCTTATGCTATTAGAAATTGATGCTGCAGTCCCTAGAAACTTGATGGGTTTTTTGGTGAAAAACAGAAAAGGAAAAAAAAAAAAAAGACTTTGGCTTGGGATCCCAGGTGTTGTGACAATATGATCCAAATGATGCTATCTGTAATTGCAAAACTGGGACTGAAACAGCAGTGAGATGATATTAAGTCATTTTTTTGTCTCAGTACTCTACCTTTGTCTCACCTGGATGCTCCAACATGCCTTTGGATATAGCTGTCTTCAAAAAAAAATTCGACTGTGAGGAAAGATTGGGTGGAAAGGAACAAAGGTTGAACGAGGCATGACTTGTCAAGCTGGTGATGTTGTGCTTAAGTGAATACTCTTGTGTTGTAATATTCCCAGAGTTCTGCTCTCTTAATTTTTTTGTTTAGCGACATAGCCACAGTACACTCTCATTCCCATGCAGGCAATGGGCTTGAGTTTATTCCTGAGGGCAAGGATTATTGTACACTCAGGTTTTATCCCATTGCATAGTAAGGATGTGGCAGAGGTGCTTGCCCAGACCTAAGTGCCATGACATGCTTCTATATTCTGCAGTTCTTACATAATCTATTTGCTTGGATAATTTAATTATTCCTTAATACTTGAATCTCGTCTATTGCCTATGATTAAGAAAGGAAGGGGCAATGGTAACTGTGGAAGAGAAGCACAGACAGTAGGAGCCTTGTTCATTTGTTGGGTTCGTTCTCTGGAACTGTTGTGAGAAAGTTTTTCTTGGGAGTTTTGGATGATTGAACAATAGAAACTAATGTGTGGGCAGAGGGGAGGGAGGGAGGGAGGACAGCAAGGAGTGAGTTACACTGTGTACTGTTAAATTACAGGGAAACTCTCAGGAAGGAGGATTTTTAAGTTGCTCCCTCCAAATTTCTTTCTAGTTTCCCTGTGAAAGTGCTATGCTCTTTCCTTACTAATTGGGCTAGGTTATATCTCAGGTTATCAACTTCACATAGGCTTTTCTTTGTCACCAACATTCGTGTGTCCCAGGTTCTTTTGACTAGCTACATGTTTAATCAACTGCGCTTCATCAGTTTAATCATATTTAGGTTTCGCTACTACAGTTTTGCAATCATTTTATCAAAATATCCTGGACTAAGTAAACTTGAGACCCAGACCATGTATCAGCATCCAAAAAGCAGTCAGTCTTTATACCCCATTTTCCTACTGTGCAAAGTTAGTTTCTGTTTTCCCTATTAAGACTAAACTGGTTTATAGTATTTGGATAGAAGGTAAGCAATTTGTCATGTAATGAATTTGTTTCCAGTATTCATATTCTCCTCTGCTCAGAGGTCAGAAGTGGGCTATGAAGACCTGTGCCTTTAAAGTGGCTTTTATTACAGCTAATTAGGATATGTTATTGTCTTGTACAGAGGCTTTTGAGTACATCAGCTGTAATCCAGGCACTGCATGAAGTTCAGTCCTGTCAGGTTTGCTGTCTCAGAGTAACTATTGGCACATAAAAAATTATAGTAAATACTCTTCCCTGTTGCGTATAGTTTTCTTTTAAACACCTATAGTAGACATTATAAAATGCAGGCTAAACTGTCCATGTGTATTTTCCTGCCCTTTTCCTTTATTTTCCCTTTGTGTGTGACAAATGAATACCACTTCCATGATTTTTTTTTCCAAAGGTACACTAGGATTCTTTTAGTCTTTGTTAGAAGCCAGCAGGGACTGTTTCACTCCCAAGTAAAACACTTGGGCTCATAGTTTTGAAAGAGGAAAAACAGGTTTAAAAGATGCTTCCCATAAGCTTGCCTGCTGCCATTTTCCATGGCAATTCATTAGCTGCTAGGAAAATGTAAATAGGCCCTTTGGAGCTGTTATTCTGTCAGCCTTATGCTGGAATTTTGTCTTAAAAGTGCTACACAATGCAAAGTTATCTTACATGGATATGGTTTGGCATATTTTAAGGCTTTGTGTTTGCTTTCTATGTTAATAATACTTATAGAAAAATAGCAGAGAAAAAGGCCATTTGTCACATCTTTGGCAAACACTTTCCTCCATTTTCTTTGTTTTAGATAGCAAGCTGAGAAGCTTGTTTTGTTACATTGACTTACGATGTTCATTCAGTTATTGTTTTTTAATAAAGTCACATCTAGATGAGTAGTTTTGCATGTAAATGGATTTTTAAGCTCATAAAAGAATATTTTTGGTAGTTGTAAAACTGTGGACCAGTAATATAGTGCATGTGAGTTTCACTACTGTGTAAACAGAAGAGCTTTGAAGTAAGACTGTTTCTGCAAGAGTGTTTTTAATGAGGGAAATGATACAGGTTTTTGGGGTTTTTTTTTTCCAAATCAAAGCTCTCTTACCTGTTCTATTGCTTTATCTTTCTGTGATGGCACTTCTCAAAGAAAATGTGATTATGTGTGTATTTCAGTCACCTTAAAGAGTTCATCTCCTGGTCTTTTTTTTCTTTTTTTTTTCTTTTTTTTAAATAGACTTCTAATGCAGGTATAATTGTGTTAGCAGTGTTCTTTGTGCTACAGCTCAGTTTGGAACTCACAGGAGTGTTTTCAAAGCCAAAATTTCTTTCTCTTCTTTTTTTGGCACAATTGAGCAAAAAAAATATAGTATCTTCTCATTAATGAAAAGTGTTAGACGTGTATGTCACAGTGTGACTGTAGAATGCCGTGAAACTGTCACTGGGGCAGTCTGTGGGTCATGCTGGGTGTCTTTGTTTTGTTTTATTTTTTAATTCTCTTTTCCTTTAAGTACTCTTGACTTTGGGCTATCTCCTTTTCCTTTTCCTTTTCCTTTTCCTTTTCCTTTTCCTTTTCCTTTTCCTTTTCCTTTTCCTTTTCCTTTTCCTTTTCCTTTTCCTTTTCCTTTTCCTTTTCCTTTTCCTTTTCCTTTTCCTTTTCCTTTTCCTTTTCCTTTTCCTTTTCCTTTTCCTTTTCCTTTTCCTTTTCCTTTTCCTTTTCCTTTTCCTTTTCCTTTTCCTTTTCCTTTTCCTTTTCCTTTTCCTTTTCCTTTTCCTTTTCCTTTTCCTTTTCCTTTTCCTTTTCCTTTTCCTTTTCCTTTTCCTTTTCCTTTTCCTTTTCCTTTTCCTTTTCCTTTTCCTTTTCCTTTTCCTTTTCCTTTTCCTTTTCCTTTTCCTTTTCCTTTTCCTTTTCCTTTTCCTTTTCCTTTTCCTTTTCCTTTTCCTTTTCCTTTTCCTTTTCCTTTTCCTTTTCCTTTTCCTTTTCCTTTTCCTTTTCCTTTTCCTTTTCCTTTTCCTTTTCCTTTTCCTTTTCCTTTTCCTTTTCCTTTTCCTTTTCCTTTTCCTTTTCCTTTTCCTTTTCCTTTTCCTTTTCCTTTTCCTTTTCCTTTTCCTTTTCCTTTTCCTTTTCCTTTTCCTTTTCCTTTTCCTTTTCCTTTTCCTTTTCCTTTTCCTTTTCCTCTCCTTTCCTTTTTTTAACAAGATTCAGGCACTGGACTCTTTCTAGCTAAGCCAGGAAAGTAGTTCCCAGTGGGAATATTTGTGTTCTGTTTAAATCTACTCACCCAGAACACAGTAAGTGGGTCATTTCTAATCCAATATTTCTTTCAGAGTGCTGTAAAGTTCCTAGTAGGCTCATACCAGTGCTTCAGCATTGTCTGAAAAAGAAACAAACAAGCTCAAAATACTAAAAGACCCACGAACACATACAAGTGCATAATATATTTTTAAATACATGAGCATTTGTTAGATAAAGGAGGAGTATTGAAACATGCCTTTCTCAAACAACTCCATTCTGATTACAGTTGTACCTTGTTGCTGAAATTGTATTTAAGGAGAAATCACTCACCTTGGTTGCTTAGCTGATGTGTTTCCTGCCTGCCAGGTACTTCTGCAACACCTGAATCATAAGCTGTTAATTCAGCATGGCCTTCCTGTTCATATTTGATCTTATCAGGAGAAAACTTTGTTAATTTGGAGGATATCCCAAAGTGAGAGAAGAACAGAGCACTGATTTTTATTTTTGTTCCTCACCTTTTCTACTCTTCTACTCTTACCCTTCACTCTTGATGTTCGCGGTCTGTGACAAAGGAAGATTTAGTAGGGTTAAATGATATTCCTATACTTTGAAGCACTGTGGGGATTCTTCTGCTTCTTTTCCACAATAACCTTTTAGACCCTTAGGAGTGGCAGCCAGTCATCAGGAGTGCAGGAGATGGTGCAGGAGATGGTGCATCAGGCCAGGGAAGGGAGGTGGGCACCAGGGTGCCCAGTGGGTGCAGGCTGTACCAGGAATGCTGGGCACCAGCTTTAGGAGTGAGGCCTGGAAGAGTGTGAGTTGGGCAAGGTTGGCTTCTGGGGAAGTGGAGGGCAGTGATGCTGGAGCAGGTGCCAAGGCAGCTGCTGATGTTGCAGGGAGCTAAAGGCCCTGGCCTCCATACTCAGAGCATTTGAATGAGAGTCATAAAAAATACAGCCCTGAGAGGCCTGAATTTACTTTTACATGCGTCTGGGTATTTCTTCCATGGAATTCAGAATTGGTTAGGAACGGATATGATCCCAGTTCTTCCCTCCACTGGTTTATACCACTGTCACGGTTTCTGCTTGGTCCAGCTGAACAGAAAGCCAAGTATTGACATTTACACCCTACCTTTCTCTTTATACAAATCTAGAGTAAGTGAAGTTAGAAGTATACAGGGAAGTGAATTGAACCATGCAGTTACATTATACCATGGTCTCCTGAGGATTGAGATGATTGGAGAACTTTTCCCCAAGAACTGAGGATTTTAGTGTTTATTTCTGTGCTGCTATAAGGAGTGTTCCCTGGGAGCCCTTGAGGGCAGTCATCTGTTTATGTAACCTGCCTCCTGGGAATTGTGCTTAAGGATACTATTTAGCACGTGTCATGGAGAATTTTCAGTGCGCCTCCCGTTAACAGCACCTTGCAGAGGACACTTGGCAGAAGAAAGAACAGACTGTGTTTCCTGCAGCATCCAGTTACTCAGTGTGTCAGGATATAGTTGGTGGTGATGATAGTGAAAAGAAACAACTTGCAGTCTCTTCTTTTGGGGTTGTTGCAGTACAGGCTATAATGTCTTTTGCGCCAGGGAATTGGGGATTTTTAAGAGTGGCAGCATAAGAGTGATATGATTACTGAGTACCAAGTGATCATAGTATTACTGGGCACTGATGTGATACAGAAGCAGTCACAAGAGCACTCTAGAAGCAAATATAAAGCAGGTCATTCTAGGAATATTTTAATATGGTAATACCATTGAGTTTTGTCCTGCTGGTGCTGTTTTGGAGAGAGGGATCAAGGAGACTCTTTCTCAGCGTCCTAGATGTATTGAACAGAATTCACCTGCTGTGAAGCCAAATATTCAATATATGCCATAATGAGCCTTTAATTTGAGTGTGATGACTGTGTAATGCTGACAGTAGCTTAAGTAGGTAACCCAAAGGAACCTCTGTAAAGATTTCATCATGATTAACTCATTTGTCATTAACTGTGGTATAGAATTAATGTGGATTGAGAATTACATTGCAATTTACCAAAACACAAGATGGAAAATAGCTTGTAAGCCATCTGACAAGGAATATCTATCACTGCATGAGAATTAAAATCAGCAAAGCAAATGACATGACTTGTTATAGCTGCTGACCTAACGTTCCTTCAGGCGTCTCTGAAGCATGATAATTCCAGTACAAACATAAGTGTGTGTGGTTCTGCATTATGCATAGTTTTAAATCACCCCTCCCACATTTTAAAAATACTTGAATAGTTAACTCGCTGGCAGCAGAGTTTTGAACGCTGTTTGCCATGGCAGCTGTTTGGCAACTGGCTCTGTAGCAGGGATGAAACAGCCGTCTTCTGGCAGGTTGGCAGCAGGTCCTGGCAAAGAAAATGAGCTAAAAAGGGGCAATGACCATGTTAGCTCAGAGGATCCCATGTGCTAAACCCTCATAGCTGTGCAGTAGTTAACACTTGGTGTCTGCTGGCTGAAAAAGTGGAAAATGCAGGTTAATTTTTTAGAAACAGGCAGAGGCCCAAGTTGATTTGATTTTGGGCGTGTAGGAGTTGGAAGCAGCTGGTCTGCTGTGGTTTAAGCTTTTTATGATCAGTTTAGTTTCACTGTTTTGCCCTTTGGGCTTGGTTATATCTAGCACATTGTCATGTCTTTGGGCACAGACACCCAGCACATCAGGGGAAATGACTGCTCTCTCTTGTACTCTTCCACAGACTGTGGCTTTGATCAATTCTTGAGGCCCCATTTGAAATGGACATGACTACCAATGTTTCATAATAATCAACTTTTGAAGTGCTGCAGTATATTTTTCTCATTCTTCTGCCACTTTTTGTTTGCTCTTTCTGAATACTCTTTTGCTGAAAGCAGAAGGATCTTTTTATAACCTTGAACATACTTTTGGAGGCCCATGTGGGGACATCATTGCCAGGCAAAAATAAAACTTTAATGGGTGTGCAAACAGACTGCAAGCTTAAGCATCTGATGGGATACAGTGTGAAAAAAAAGGCCTCAGGCAGCTTGCAGAAGGGACATGTGCGTGCTCCCAAGTTTCAGTTAAACCCTGTCTCCAATTTTGCAGTGATTTTCATTTGAATGTGTGATTTCACTTGAGTCTGAAAGTGATAGAAATCTGAAAACAGGCATGTCATCTTCTAGTTTGAACAGACTTGAATGTTTTGTGTAAGAGAATGCTGTAGGGTTTCACACACTGATTATCCTGTTCAGGAAATGAGGAAGAGTAGGAAAAATCAGCAGGAGATAATTTCTAAGAGCACAAAATGACTACCAAAGTTTTTTATTTTCTTGATAGACATGAAAGCTAAAAAGCCGGGCTTGGGATACTTTAGCAAAAGCAATCACTAGATTTTAAAAAGGAGAGAAACCTAAGCCATGTTAATGTGAAGATATGTCCATTTTGCAGCCATCCTACAAAAAAGGCTTTTTCCTGGGAAAAGAGCCTTTGACTGTAATGCTGGTAGCCTGAATGGGAAGATGGGTGGTAGTGGTAGGCTGTAGTGAGCTGTAGTGAAAAGGAAGAACTTGATAGTCAGACAGTTTTCTAAATTGTATTCATGTATTGGTCTTGGCATAATTTCCTCTTGTTCCATTGAACGAACAGCAAAAGTATTATTCAGGTAAATAGAATTTCCTTTCCAGTCTGTCATGATCTCCATCTTTTTCACAATGGAAATTTTTCACTGCTGGAAAGCAGTGCCACAGAAGAAGACGTGGGGGTCCTGGTTGGCAGAAAGTTGAACCTGAGTCAGCCCTGGCAGCCAGGAGGGCCAGCCCTGTCCTGGGGGGCATCAGGCACAGCATCCCCAGCCGCGCAAGGGAGGGGATTGTCCTGCTCTGCTCTGCACTGGGGCGGCCTCACCTCGAGTGCTGGGGGCAGTTTTGGGTGCCACAGTATAAAAAAGACATTAAACTATTAGAGAGTGTCCAAAGAAGGGCAACAAAGATGGTGAAGGGCCTTGAGGGGAAGCCATATGAGAGGTGGCTGAGGTCACTTGGTCTGTTCAGCCTGGAGGAGACTGAGGGGAGATCTCATTGCAGCTTCCTCATAAGGGGATGGGGAGGGGCAGGCACTGATCTCTTCTCTGTGGAGATCAGTGACAGGACCTGAGGGAATCGCCTGAAGTTTTGTTAGGGGAGATTTAGGTTGGGTATTAGAAAAATAGTCTTCACCCAGAGGGTGTTTGGGCCCTGGAACAGGCTCCCCAGGGAAGTGGTCACAGCACCAAGCCTGACAGAGTTCAAGAAGCATTTGGATAATGCTCTTGGGAACATGGTGTGATTCTTGGGGATGTGGCTGTGCAGAGCTGTGCAGGAGTTGGATCCTTGAAGATCCCTTCCAACTCAGCATATTCTATGATTCAGTGATACAGTGATGCTGGTAGAGATACAATATGGATGTCTACTAGCTTAATATAATATTTTGTATGTATCAGATTTAATTAGAATAATCCATTGGAAATTTTATTTTCCACAAAATTCTTCTAAAAAAAGGGCGCCTTTCAAAAGCAAGCCTTCCACAGAAGGGATAAAATTATTTAGGATTAAGATCATTTGTTCAGTTTCTCTAGGAAGCTTCAAGTCCAAGACTTAAGTTTCTTGTCTTCTTATTCCCCCAGGCCACTTGCTCATTGTCATCTCTAGTGGGAGTCTAGTGGGAGTTGTGAGCCAGAACTTCCAGCACAGGGAATTCTTGAAACAGTGACCTGCAAGATGCCTCTGTGGGAGGGCTTTCCTGGAACTGCAGTCCCTAGAGACCTCAGGATTCATGATGTGGAGGCAGTCCAGATGGCAGGACTGCCTGGAGAACACTGCAGGCTTTGTTCCCTTTCAGGTCACCAGCTAGGCTGGCAGGAAACCTGGCAGGCTTTTGATAGGACCTGCCCCTCTTGCAGCCAAGTCAATGTTGATCATTGGCCCGTTGTCTGTTCTGGTGCTTTGTTGTGTTTTGACCAGGAAATCTATTTTGGGACCTGAAATCCTTTCCAAAGAAACTGGTTCATTTATATATGGAAGTTTCCACAAAATTTTCCATTTTTTGTGAATTGGGATTGTACCCCAAACCCTACCAGA
Organism: Picathartes gymnocephalus; assembly: GCA_013390045.1. Lineage (NCBI taxonomy): Eukaryota > Metazoa > Chordata > Aves > Passeriformes > Picathartidae > Picathartes > Picathartes gymnocephalus. The sequence goes on along the minus strand of WEKY01031560.1, from coordinate 78,110 downwards.
CTTCTTTTTATCCTGTTCCTAGAATGGATAGCTGAATGACCATGAGCTACAGTTCTCGATAGGGAAAGACCAACTTCAAAAACTCTCTTTTGATCTCTCTGAAAATTAGGCAGAAAGTAAACTCTGGGTCTGATGCTGTCTGTACAGATCTGTCTGTCTGACATCAAAATACTGACCTTTCTTATAAAAGCTTCTTTCTTATGCTACCTTAAGTTTTCATACAAAAGCTAGCCCTCAATTTTCCTAATTTAACTTTCATATCTAAGTTTTTCCCCCTCTTCTCTGTATTTATAGTGTTACAGACAGACACACACTTTTTTTTTCTAAGACAAGGCACTACTTCTACTTGAAGTTAGAGGTCAGACCTCTAGTTGTATAAACAGTCTCCAAGACATGAATTTCAGGAAAGCCATAGACTTGTTTTATTTGTTTGTTTTCATGAGTGCTAATGAAGTTTTAAAGGTGATGTAGTAGTCTAGCAACTTTGGGATTTGCCAAAATATGAGAGTGCCAGGGACTGATAGTCCTTTTGTGAAATTGTCCTTATAGAGGGGACTTCTAGCCCAAAAGCAAACCGTATCTGATGCTTAGTGGTGCTGTGATGGTTTGCCAGAATGGATGTTGGAAATGGATTTTGTTGATTGCCCCGGGAAGAAATACCCAACTGACATTTAACTAAAGCTTGTGCTGCTGCTGCAAAAAAGTGATTGGCAACATGTTTTAAACAAAGTCCAGAAAGATGACATCAGTGATCAATATTTGACAATGAAAATGCTTGTTTCAGTGAGCAGGTCTTTACTATGCCAGAGAGATTAACATTAAGACATTATAATTTGTTTTGACAGCTATATTTAAATCCATTCCTACTTCCTTCTTAATCTTTACCTTATGTATACTTTGTAATGAGGAATCAGGATTCTGGGTCTTTTTTTTTTTTTTTTTTTTTTTTTTTTTTTTTGTTACTGTATTTATAGGGAGTGTCTATTTATATAGACATTGTTTCTGTCTTGATTTTTATATTCCCTTGAAATTATTTCTTTCTGTCCTTTAGACCACATACAAGTCTTACCAGGATCAAGAACCACATTCTTGCCAACATGGCCAGCAAAGATTTGAAAGTACAGTTTCATAAACTAGTTTATAAACTTCTTTCAAATTGGGCAGATGAACCTTACTGTTTTACTTTGTTATATGTATTTTTAGGTTTTTTTCAATGGTTTGCTTGTGTGCATCCTTGAAATCTCTGCAGTATTTCTTCAACTGTAACTGAGCATGTTCCTCTTGGATTTATTTTACTAATTGTAATTTTCTGAGCAGCACAGTGGCATGAAAGAGCTTGTGCTGCAGCTTTTCCTGTCAGACTTAAAGAAAAGCTCGTGACATGCACTGTGAAAAACTGACCAAATGCTGTAAATCCCCTCTATGCTGTTTCTGTTCATATCTTTATTGCCCTTGTGCTCAGGAAAACATCCTTGTATGAATCCACCTGCCAACAGGTTCAGTCTGCTCAGACAGTTTTGGGTGGTCTTGGGAATGCTGAAGTAACCTTCAGAGCACCCTGCAATGTATCCAGAAATACTTAAACCTAGTGCAGCAGCTGTTACTGATTGGCAAGTCTCAGGCTTTGAATAGAAGCCTAGTCCCTGTTCCATCTTCCTTCCTGTGCTACCTGTATTTCAGATTTTAGCAGCATCAGTCTCCCTCTGTCTTAGGAATGGATTTCCTCTACCAGACTTTGCTGGTGTTATTTGCTGAATTTGCCTGGTGCACAGGATCCCAGAACTGAAGAAAGGCTATGACTTAGGGCAGGTGCCAGAAGGCAAATGTATCAAGTATATCACAGCCACCATCACCAATCACCACAGGGTCCCAGGGCACACATTTTCATTTTCTTGGAAAAAATGAAGACTTCGGTCTTCCTTTTGAGGTTACAACACCTTTAGGAACACATTTTCTATCACTTAGCATGATCATTTCTATCTCCCTCACTGAGACAATGTTACTGGTCAGGAAAGATGATGGTAAAGGACTTGAGGAGAAAAGTACTAAATGCCACTGCAAGATGACATCCAGATGGTAACCAAGCCAGCTCCTTATCACCTGTCTGGCATCCTGGGTGTAAAACACATTTTAGGTGTCATTTGCAGAGACTCACATGGTCTGGAAAGGTGATTTCAGAATGTGTTTCAGATGGCTGTCACCTGTACCAAGTGTACCAAGTGGAAGCGTGTAACTGCTATGGATACACAGTCTGTGCCATGAAGTGTGCAGGTTGTGCCCTGTACAGATCTGGAGGCCAAACTGTTCATCTGACCCCATAGATCTATGTGTTCTCAGACCAAGGTGAGTAGGTTCTCCATCTCAGGAACCTTTTAGCTGCCTATTAGATACCAGTTTCCCAATCCAAGTTGTGTCTTTCCCCATAACCTTTAGTCCTTCTATACTGTGTTAGACCTTAGCACCCTGATCTGAACATAACTTTTAATTTTACGTATCCCTAATGACACTATCTCTGCTTGCTTGCATAATATATTAGGGGTTGAACTGTCTTCAGTAAGCCATTTTAGAAACCCTGTACTGGATCTAACACCCACTAGTCAGTGGAAACATTTTCGTGACACTTTGACACTTATTCAGGCTTTTAGTAATTGTGTTTTACAACTAAATATCTGTTTAAAAATTCAATAAGCCACAAGGTTATGTTGTAGGAGTTGCTGTTTGTTTTACCAAAAAGTTAAATGTTTTCACTTTAAGACCAATTATCTAATACAATTTGTATACTGCACAACTGGTGCCCTGGTGATATCTCTGTCCCTTTGATTACCCAGCCTGACCTTGCTCCCCTCACACCCCCAGATCTCTCATTATATCTGTGGGAATTTTACACTAGAGACTGAACACAATAAGGGCATTCTTGAATATACATTCCATCGTAATTCTTTGGCTGTAAAAAGATTTTGATTTAAAAATAATCAAATAAATAAAAAAAAATCTGTTTTTATAAGAGCAAATATTGAGGATTAATTTAATCTGTAAAGAAACTTCTCGAGATTTTATATGTAAACAGGCTCTACCTAATCCACTCAGCGGTACATGTTAGCATTCTTGCCTTATGTTTGCTGCTATGACTTATTGGATTTAATATTATCCTGGCTCCAATCTACTGTACATAATTCCAGGCATGCTTTCCAAGCTAATATACTCTAAATGAAATAATTGCCCATGTATTTTCAGTATATGAGCTTTTCTTTTCCTTAAATTTTTTGCTGTTATTATTCCATATTCTAATAATAAGATTGTCTTACACAGAATAAACTAAAAATAACTCCTTCACTTTTACAAAAATGGCATCCTGAAAAGTCTTGAGTTTAATGATCTGAGGTAGAGAAACTTTTCCCACCTCATGGACCCACTATAGACAGGACTACTGAAAAACCTTTTCTTTCCTGAAGGTCTCTTTCTAGTATTTGCAGCCACATCTCTTTCTCTTTAATGGGCTGATCCCACAGTTCTGATGAAGTATATTGAAAACAAGTTTTCATTCATGTGGTTTTTCTCCTTTATTCTCAGAATTTTACACATCTTTCTTTCCTTCTTAAATCTCTCCTTATGCTCTCTGGGCACCGTTCATGATTTTTATCAAGGGTTGTTAATAATAGGTAGAAAATTCTTTCTCTGACTTGTCCTTTAGGTTATGAACATTTCCTTTGTTTATGTGGTAATGACTTCTATCCCATCAGATAAAACATTCTTCCTCAACACTGTAAACAACAATAATTCATGAAAGCAAATTAATTTATGAAGGTTTAAAGATATTGGCAGTGTCAGACATGACGTGAAAATAACTGAAATGCAAATGTACTGGGTTTTATGGTGGTTTGTGTTTTTCTCCCAGTCTTTGTGAATTGAAGAGAGCTAAGCATGTGAGAAATAAGCAGGAGGTGCTGAAAGAAAATGTTGTTTCTGGAAGGAGGTGGCTTCAGCTCTTACGTTTAAGAACATACAAAGTAGCCTGAGGACACTTCAAGGGCAGAGCTGAAAGTGTCAAATAAACTGAAGCAGTATTGCTTCTGTTATCAACTGGAGTCATGCCTGGTGCTTTCTGTAGAAAATAGAATGTACCAAATAATCTGTCCTCTGTTTTAAAATGTTTTAATTTTTACAGCAGTAGGTGAAACATACCTAATATTTTAGATTTGTGGCAAATAAGCGACTGTAGTAATCCATTGTCAGAGCTGTTTGTATATTTTATAGGAACAAATCATATGTTGGACTCATAAAATGAAATAGGAAATTATTTTTTATTCATTTGAAAATGATAAAAAATAAAGCTAGATACTCAAGTTACACAATTTAGAGATGTTTCCTTTGATTTTATACTTAAGGGATTTTGCTTAAGAACACTTGGGTGTTTAACAAACATGTGCGTTTTCAGAAAATTAAAGCTTTTCCAAATCTGTTCAAGTTGTTCAGAGATTCAAAAATACTATTGAAGCTGATTGGAACCCCATTTTTCTGTAAATGTGCAGGTAGTGTCCTTGTGCTTGTGATTTTCACGTTTTGTGCCAAGGTTACTGTGGAGTGACATATTTCCACTGATGACATTTCTCGTATTACTGCAAGTGTTCATAGCTGCACCAGGAGAAGCTGTACCCAATTCACAGCAGTTTTCTCTGTGGAAAAGTAAATCACTTGTTTATCTGTCTGTATTCTTCCTTTGTGGTCAAACACATTAAAGGGCTTGAAGACGCATTCATCTGGTGCCTCATCCTTATGCATAGGTGTATATGTCTGTCTGAGGTGACTTTTATACAGCCTTTTCAGTCTGAAATACGAGGGACAGGACGGGCTGGCCGCTCCTTTGCCTGAGTGTAGCCAGAGCACCTATGTGCAGAATCAAAGGGGAGGTTGTGGTGCCGTACTTTAGGGCAGAGATGTAATACTCTCTGATGGGGCTCTGAATTCAGCAGGCTCTTGGGACATCTGCATGGGATGGGTTGCAACACTATGTCCTGCTTTAAAGTTTATCAGTTTGGGAGTTCAGCTGAAGCTCTGGCAGCATAACAACATAACTAGTCCTGCCAAGCTTGCTCTTTGGAGGCTGCAGGTACTCTGTGCATGTGCCAGTGTTGTTGACAGGCAAGGCAGAGGGACTGTAGTGGAACAACACCAAGTACCATCCCCACATCAGTAAAATTCCCCTAAATATTTGCATTGTTACCTACGGATAGAAACAAAAAATTTCATCAGGAACTCTGTGGAAGACACACACCCGTGTAGAGAGGTGCAAGTTTCAGAGAAGTGGTGAGAAAGGTTATACCATCAAATGTTTCAAGCCCAATATGCTTTTCCTGTGGATCAGATCATATCTGTGAAATGAAAAATATCAATCATGGTAAAGGAGACAAATAATAATTAAAAATTCCACTTAAACTCAGGGTAAATACTTTTTTTAATCCAGTCACGTTGCTAATTCAGGAGAGAAGTTTTCAGTAGATTAGCAGCACCACCATTTTTTTTGTACAACTTTCCATTGCTTATGATTTATATATTTTCTGTGATTACCAATACCATCTTCTATAAGTAGCTCTCTATTATTTTTTTACCTTTCACCTTCTTGAAAATAATGTCCTGTTGATAATATTTGATCCCTTTAAAATGTGATTTAGTTCTTCAGTACTCTTCTTGAAATCTCCATATGAACATACACCTTAATACCATTTTCATTTAAAACTTTGGTGTCAGTTTTTTGTGTTGTGAAGCCAACCCTTGATATGTAAATCTTATTTGTGAAGCATCTGTCCTTCATCTCTCAGGTACAGTTAAATAACATGGATCATCTCAAAAAAACTTAGCTTTCCTAACCTAATTTATTAACAGAGAAGCTGCAATGCCATAGAGAGTTACAGAGTCTTTGTGCTGCCTTTCAAAACTTCAGTATTGTCATAGTTAAATTGTCTTCCTTGATGGGTTATTATTCCTTTCAGATGTAGATCTAAACAGAAACTGAAAGGAATATAGTCTAGCTCCCACACTGATTTTCTTCTTGATTACTTCATACTGTATAAAAATGAACACTGATGTTCTTTGTGGTGTTCCTACAGGGAAATAAGTACAATTGGGTCATCCAAGAGCAGTAGATGGACCATGACATTACCTATTCAAACAGTAGCCTGTGTGTATTTGCCAGCAAATCCTCTCTGCACAACAAACCTACTGTTTTAGCAAGTTACACAAGAGATTTTGTCCTCAGGTTTTGTTTAAGAGTTTCTTTGTAATTTATATATATGAATATTTATAAAAAGGCCCAAAGAGATACAGGAAACATACTGTAGAGATGCTCATTTTTAGAAGAGCATGTTATTAACTTAACATTCTAATCAGTAGGAATATTCCATGAATGACCTTGGTACGCAGCCACCACAGTGAGCAGCCAAAAAAGCTAAGCAGAAGTGTTGTGTTCCTTACCAGGGAGGAACTGCCTCCTTCTTTGGCTAAGAGAGATAGTGGGATGCAAATAAAACTAAAACTCAGTGACACCAAACCACTGAAAGATCAGAATGTGGACATCAAGGTTAAGGATTCTGGAAGACTTTTTAAGAGACATTTTGGAAAATGAAGCTTGGACAAGAAAAGTCTATTAACATGTAAGGCAATATCATGCAAAGTCAAAGACTTTGTCTCAGGCTAATGCATGTCAAAGCAGCATTTTCTTCACCTCACTGCTGTCAAACCTCTGATCTCCTCTCCCCCAAATTTTCACTGGAGAAAAAAAGTTTTTCAATCAGGATAGACACAGCTGCTGTAGCTCCCCAGCTGTGGCACTGCTGTCCTGTCCAGCTCTGATCTCATTTCAGTCAGGCACAGCTCTGCCCCTCTTCAGCCACCAAGGCTTTTCAGAGTCACTCAGTCTTGCCTATTCCAGCCTCCCACTGCCCTAGGAGGTGTCTGGTAGGGACAGGTGTCTGCTCCTCTGTCTTTTAGCAAGATTCCCATCGAACATCATTGTCAAGGACTGATAAGCTACCACCTGTCAGCAGTACCCAGAACAGCACCATGAGCTGAGGGCCTGCAGATCTCTGTGGTGCCTCTCTGCCTGCCCTCACCATGCTGCTGCTGCGTTAGGAGGCCCTGTGTGTGGGCTGAGCCAACACCTGAGGGCTGGTGTCTCTGACACTGCAGTCCTGGGGCAGCTCGCCCAGATCGTGTCACAGGGATGGCCAACTGGAGCTGCACTGATGGATGTGCTTGTGAGAGCCCTGCAGCTGACAGCAGCTGCTCACCCTTCTCTCTGGTTTCTCTACCCTTGATGTGTTTGGAGCAGCTGGTGAGGGTGCAGAGAGAACAGCTGCACGTTTGCCTTTCTCTTCCACCGTGAGTGACTCAGGGCATACTCACCAGGAGGACTGGAAGCAGTGCACCTTGCATACCCTCTCACTCTCTTGCATTCACTTCTCTAATACTCATCCTCACTGCTGCCAGTGTTCTTCTCTATCACCATTTCTTGGTATTCTGCTGATAAAAGAGGAAAACAGTATTGCCGAGTCTCCAGGACACGATCGTATGAAACAAAAGAGTACAGTACAAACTGCCTCAAATCAGAGATAGTTAAAACCCCCAACACTGATTGTTTAAAAGCTGGACTTTAAAAGCCATATTTGGGGAGGAAAGAATTTCTTTTTGCACTGTGTAGTGTGAAAATCAGGAGAAAGGAAAAGGTCTGTGAACAAGGTGGTAGCTTCCAGCTGTTTACCATTGGCTTATTTGTTGGAGAAGAGTAGTAGGATCTCAGTGTTTAATAGCTGAGACAACCTGGGTGCACCTTGCTCGTTTCATGTATCTGTTTCAAGGAAAGCATTTTTTAACTCCTTGGTCTTTTTCCACTCATTGTTATTGTTTGCAACATGTAAAAGAGCATCTTGGGGAGCTGCAGGGCTCTCAGTTTACACGTGACAGGTCACTGGAGAGCCAGGGGCTGCAGCTCCTCTAAGGAACAGTGTGAGGTAGCCATGGCTTGTAGTGGTGTGCTTGCCTATGCTGGCAACTTAGATGCTCACTACAGAGACCTTTTACCTCCTGTATTAAAATCACAATCGTGCTGACTAATGTGAAGTTCTTTGATGCTTGCTATCTTGAACTTGCTTGTAGTTTCAGATAATTGTAAACAGAAATATAACATGCAAAATAGGTTATAGTTTCAAGTATTTGTATCAAAAAAAAAGAAGAAACAACAAGAAAGAACAACACCAGCAAAAGAAAAATTAGCTATTAATTTTTTTTCTCAAAAAAGTTGAAATCTGAAAACCCTCCTTCCTTCTATCCAGTTCATTTGCTCCAGGTTTCCTGAGCTGCATTTTTAAGGGCGCTACTTTATTGCCTAATGTCTCAGATTGCATCCACTTTTAGCACATATATATGTATGTGTATATATATATATAGCACATATATATAGCAATATATATATTTCCATGTCTGCAGGGGTCACAGTCATATTTATAATTCTTTGGAGTATATTAATGTCACTTATCCAGGTTGTAGTTCCTCAACCCTCCTGAAATATGGTGTCCCTTTGGCATGTCAGGAGCTCTCTTCCATATGTCCATCATCAGCACCTTGACCCAGGGAAGAAAATCTTCTCACCTGCCTTGTCAGCCCCAGGCTCCCTGTGAATTAATCTGTATCTACTGAATCATATATTTTTATCATCTTTTATATAGATTATATGGTCTCCTAAGTTAGTCTTTGAAAGACCCTGTTAACTCACTCTTTACCTATGCCGATTTTGAAGTATTCTAAATGCAGTTGTGCATTTTAGATTGAACCTCAGAAAGCCATCTATAACTTGTCTTCTGTATTATGTATGCTATTCGAATCAGAAGGAGAAAAAAGTTAGAATCACACAATTAAAAAAATCCTAATATCACAAAGCATTTGAACTTTCCACGTTATTGTTGGTGTGTCTGTGTGCTAAACCTTTATAGCTGTTTTCATATATTCAAAGTCCATTTTTGAAATTTCCCTCTGATGATTAAACTCTAAATATGTGTTACATTCAGACACTATAATTATGTTCAGCAAATGCTGATATTTTTTAGCCGATGTAATTATTTTTCTCCTTAAAACATACATAACTTAATTCCATAAACCTATGCCAATGAAATGTTTGATTTACATAGATGGAATATCCATAAGGATTGATAGTAAAAAAAGCTGATCCACTGTTGACTTCAGCCAAGGCAATAAAACGTTAGACCTGGATTTGGTGAAAAAAAATCCCACTAATTTCTCTAGTCAAATTGGCATTACCTAGTTCTATGTTGTCCTCAAATATGACGGAAGTATGTTGGTAATGATAAGGAAAAGTGGTTTTGAAATGACAAAGATACTGAGAAATGGATGAATGCATAGTCTCCAGTTAACACCAACTGTAACAGGAGCATTAGGGAGATGTTAAGAAAATTAGTCTTGGTGTGCTATGCATAATTGCTGATTATTTTTTCCAAGATAGCTCATTTATGCCATTTTCCAATAATCCTAGGTCATTTGCTTTCAAGCGTTTCACTTTGCATCCTTTGAAGGCAGTGACAGAACCCCTGCTGATTTTGAGGTTAAAATCTAAGAGTCAAAGAATGTTTTATAGACGGCACCAACTTGTGTGGCTTTCTCTTCTAAGAATTTACAGCCTAGAAGTAGCAATCCGTGGAGATTTCAGCATAAGGTATTTTGGCTAACGGCTGGAGGAAATAATTTCTTCTGTAGTTTTGCCCTCTGTCAGGATGGTAAGGTGCTGAATGCTTGTTTTCTTTCTGAAGGAAAAACCTGCTATAAATGAAAGCAAAAAAACCCTTATAAAAACTAAACAAAAAAGCCTTATAAATTGGTTGGAATGATGTGATTTACCCTGCTGGATAATTCTAGTTCTTCTTCATAGATGTGTTTTACCCTATTATACTTGTATATTGCTTTTTCTTACTTTCTCATGTGTCCTTTGCTGTTTGAAATTAAAGATAATTACTACTGTATTTTCAAGAAAACAAAATTAGAATAATAACTACTTTTGTAATACAGTGTTTGATTAAAAGAGTAAGTTCATTTGAGAGCAAAGAAATTAATCTTCTGTTTGTTATGAACAGCCAGCCATTGGAGTAAAAAGTGAATGTACTCTAAGAGTAAGTTCCACAGGTGTTCAGTTCATGGGGAATGAAATATACAAAAAGTATATTATTATAAAATAGGGAAACTGATTTCCAGCTATCTGAATTTTAACAAAATTCAGTTCATGTGCTGATGGTTATTGATGCTCTAGTGGTATGTGCAGTAACTGTACAAAGGTGCCTTACTCTTTACTGGGTCATGTGTAAGCCAGCTGTTTGCTGACTTGATGACTTTTGCCTTTATTATGTTTGTACAAAACACAGAGATCTGACCTGAATATTTAATTTATTTCTGTTTGAAGGAACTGATTATCAAGCATCTTGTGTTTATTGATTAATCTTCAGTGCTCTTCACATCATTCTTAGTCTGTGTTTGTGGAATCCTCCCTTTTATCATTCTTGATCACTGGCATCTCAGCTATGACCTGTCTGCTGCTCACATGGAAGAAGTTCTTTTCCACCATCTTTCTGACTGCCTTTGTTTGTAACTTGCCTCACTGAATGCCCTTTTTTCAACCTCAGATAATGTTATTAAAATTATATAGATTTACTGCTTTCTTACTGTTGGTTGCACATCCCTCTAAATCAGTGCCTTTAACAGTCATCTTACTATACCTCTGTTTCCTTGCTTCTTCATATATTTTTTTCATTCCCCCTTTCTTTCAATAGCAGCTTCCTAATTCTTGTTAGCTCTTTATCTATTTTTTGCCAATTTAAGAATGAGATGTAGTTCTATTATGTTCAAGCAGTGTGCAGTAAATTCTTCATCTCTCACTTGTGCAGAGTGCAGTGAGTTCTGCGTGCCTCTCCTATTCAGTGAGCTTATGGACTTGTCCATGTCATCTTCAAGCAATACCATGGTAACCTTATGTCAAAAGTTCTTGCCATCCTACCCTTTGATTTGATTATTGCTCTTACCAAGTTGGACTCTCACCTGGTCATTTTGTTGTTAGAATGACGAATTCTTTACATGTTGATGCAGACAAAGAAAGAGAGGAAATAAGTAAATATATACATTAGAGACTGAAGAGACAGAGGCCATCCCAGCTGCATGTTTCTATGCTGTGCATATATGGCAGCACAGTCAATTTAATAAAAGTGCCGTGTTGTTTTCCATACCTTGCACCCCTTCCCTCCCATTTTCTCTGTGCTTCTTAAGAAAACACTGTAAGACAAATATGCATTAACAACCTGTGCTGAGTTACATGAAGAATGAAGTGCAGAAAGGCTGGGAAAAAGAAGTGGTATTTAGTGTGAGATAAAATGGACAATATAAAAAAATCAGAAAATAAAATTAAGTCTTGGGTAGCTTTTCTTGCCTAAGTTTAGTCTTTGCTTTTTGGATTGTCTTTTATATAATTTAATAATGTTGTATTTTCTCTACGGTGTCTATATTAAAAACATCATGTACATCGTAATTCTCAGCACAGTAATTGTTTAGTTCAATATTCATGTTGTGTCTACAGAGCTCCCCTCTGTATCTTGTAATTTCAGTTTAAACTTAAATTCATTCTGGTCTTGGTCTTCAGCATTTGCAGATGGTACATGTGGTTTTGAATGTCGTGGTTGACTAATTTAAAATACTGTAATTTCACCACTCCTTACAAATCTTCAACATCAATTCTTTTTTTTT
>WEKY01031560.1:28737-66299 GCA_013390045.1 Picathartes gymnocephalus | reverse complement strand
TTTTTTTTTTTCCTTTGGGACACCAAGTATTAGAGTAATTTCTAAAATTTTTAAAATTGCCACTCTCTCCTCTGTGCTGTCCTACAGTTCATAAGAGTCTGATTCTATCAGTTCTTTGGCTTTTGCAGTTGTCCAAGTTAATTTTTTTCCTAAATTAGGAACACCTTCTATCTCAAGGACTCCTTCTACAGTCCTTTCAGATTTCCCCTAATTACACTTCAAAATTTACGTTATTGTACTAATATTTGCCCTGATAAAGGAAACACAATTCCTCTGGTCTAGTCTTGACTTTTTATGCATCTAACAGTATAGGCATTATTTGTCTCCTGGTTTTAAAATGATCAAACCAATTACAAAAGAAGAAAATTAGGGCTGCCGTGCAGGGTCATCACGTTTGGTAAGTATCAAGAGGATGGTGGTACATTTTTCATGTTGAATTGAATTAGTCTTCTTGTCTATTTCTTTCTCAAGTATTCTAAACTTCAGAAAAATCTATCTGATCATATAATAACTTTTTACATGGAAATTAATGTATTTTTTTTTCTTTTTTTTTTTCCTTATGCCTGGGAGTTGTGATGGCTGTCATGTTTTTCTGCTTATCATTTTAACATCTCTTGGTAGTGTCTTTTCAGTCTCATAAGGGGCTTTGCATATAAAGTGTCTGCAGCTTCTCTCTGTAGCAGTCTTTCATCAAATTGAGTAAGAAATCTAATTTTAAAAAGCATATTCACACATTGTAATGAAGAAGTTAGTTATTGAGTCACTACTGGTGCCAAATATAAGCCTAACCATAAATGAGACTAATGGGATTTCTTTTTGTATTTGGCCTTGTCATTACCTCTGTTCTAGGCTCTCCCACAAGTGAGAGCTTCTTCATCTCATCCAGTTAAGGAACTGCTAGACAGACCTACTCACAGCCTAAAAAATTGTCATTTTGGGTGTGGCAGGAAGCGCATAATACTTTCAAATGGCACATGACTTTTACTGGTGATTTTGCAAACTTCATCAGTACTGGGTAATAATATCCTGTGATTTTAACCTACTGTTTTCAGTACATTAAAGAACAATTACAGATTAGTCCACACATATACATTCAGTTAGAAGAGGATATAGGGAAGAAGAAAAAGGATTTTTTCACTTTTCTCAGTCTCTAGGTACAAGAATGGGAGGAAGATTGCCAGCTTCCTGAAAGATCAAGGCATTTCCAGTGAAATGGGAAAGAAGGAAAAGGTGTAAAAGTTGGAGGAAGAGGGAAGAGAAAACAAAAAGTCATCTGATTCTCTGGAGGTCAACCACACTGAGTGATTACGTTTGGTTTGTTGCTGCTACCTCTGGAGCAAACCTCACATCAATCTTACATGCAAGTTAATGTAAAAAAATATTTGGAGAAGCTGCTGTGTTTTGTTCTGCTGTGACTCATGTAGAGAAAATTAGTAGAGTCTTTCTTGCTAAGTATCTACATCTGCTAGGGCTCATCCCAGCTTCCTGATAAAGCATACAGCTACCAGATGTTACCTTAAGAGTGGCTTGTTGGCAGCTGGATAGAACGGCCAAGGTCTGATTGCTAAGCAGTATCACTTGTCAAAACATATGAGCCATGTCAGTGTTACTCTGCATTCCACCTTTTTTTGTCTGCAGTCTTAAACCCATAAGTAGTGCAGTGAAGTTGTAACATCTGAAGGAATGTAACAAGCTTTGCTGCGCTGAACAAAAATGGCATAAATGGGGAGCATCTGTCATGTATTTAAAATCAGTAGTCATGGTGTTTTTCTCATTATTCAAATTGCTTTTGGATAGTTCTGCATGTCTTTATCAAATCTTTCAGTTATATGTGAATTGCAAAAAATACTAAGATGATAAAATTATTAAATTTTCAGTTAAATTGTTCAGTTGTTTGTGACACTAGGAGACACTGGAAGAGTAACAAGATATTTACATGACATGAGTACAATACAGTGTGTCAGTTCTTGACAGCAAAACCTTATTTTAAAGTGTTCTTGTTTGCTAGGTTGTTGTAGGAAGCACTTCATAGGTGCTTTTCTAAGTCAATGTCTGAGCCTTGGAAACTGAGATATGAAAGCAGTGTCTGCTCTGAGATGGTGATCCCTAAATAGGTGTTTATCCTAAGAAAAAGAACTATCCTAGTGATGGCTGACCGGTTCCAAGATTCTCTTTAAGTAACTCTGTAATTTCATTGAATGCTGAATTTCTACAAAGAATGAAATTGGCTGTTTCCTCTCTATAGGGAGAGGTGGCAAGGAATTTTTCCAGAAGAGCTAAATATATATTTTCTGACCTTGATTCTATTTTATCTCTATTTTTGCTGAGCTGGACAAAATCAAATACATTAAGTGTTTTATCACTAGGTTTAATACCAGCTCAGTCTTTGTCCCCAGTCCAAGAGCATTTGTGCCTTTTTGTAGACATAAATACTGGTGTAGTCTTTATAGAACCACTGGAGCTGTGATTGAAAACATGCCAATGTGACCTTTACTTTAGAGAAAGTAGGTTTATAATGCCCTTAGAGCCTGTCCAGATACAATTCCGTAGTTTATATTGTGAGACTGTAAGTGTTGTTTATGTATTTTTTCTCTTTTGAATTTTTCTGGAGTTCAGTCAGGAAAGAATACCTAACATGGCTAATACCCTTTTCTTGTGAATAAACAAATTGTATAATTTGTTTCGCAAAATCACTGACAATGGAGTATTCCCTCCTTTGGAATCATTCCAGAAAACAAAGTCTTTATTTATTTTTTTTTTTTTTTCTTATACTTGAAATCTTTGTTTATGACATGGAAAGCCCACCACCATTGTGGCTTCTTCTCTGTTCTTCCTCTTCTCTCCAGCCTAGCAAAAGTTGCACTGGAAATAATGTGTCCTTCCAGCAGGTGTGAAACAGATTTTGGCTTCTTAAGTATTCTTATTGTGGCTTCCTTTTGCCTCAAGTTTAGCTGCTACTGCTCCTGAAGGTTCATTCTGTCTCTGCACTTGTGGTTATCTATTGTTCTTATTTCTCTTTAATGCTGCCCTTCAATATGTCAGAACTTCCTGCTGATAGCAATATACAATGCTTTCCACGTTTTCTTCCCATTTATGCTTTCACTTCTTTTTCAAAACTTGTTAATGATAATTACACATGTAATAAAACTAAATGTGTTAAATAATAAAATATATATTAAAAAAAGGAAGCATGGTATTGTAAAATAAAAGGCCAGTTGAGGTTGCCAACTGTCAGGTGCTACCTCTTGAAAAGTTTGTGCCTTTTTTCCATTCATCTGGAGGCGATTATTCATAGTTGAGCAACTGGCCACATATTTTTGCCATACGGACTCCTGGAGAATGGGAAAGTGCACAGTGCCCTGCTGCAGGTGCATACGTGCTGCTCATGGATTTGATTAGTCCAGCAATCCTGGCTGAAGGGCCCAGACCCAGGCTATGGTGCAGCACTGCAACCCTCCTTTGTCAAACGGGCCCACATTCTTCCATGATGACTTGGACCAGCACTTGTTAGGAGACAAGAACTCAGAGCAGCATTAGCCATATAGACAGCAGCACTGTCTGATGCAAATATTGAGTCAACAGCTTGCCATGTTCAAGAGTCCGTCCTGTACCTTAATGCTCTCTGTAAAGGATGTAGAACCAGAGAGCATTCTGGTTTGAAAGGGACCTGTGAAGGTCATCTAGTCCAATGCAATGAACAGGGTCACCTTCAACTTGATCAGGTTGCTCAGAGCCCTGTCCAGCCTGACCTTGAATGTTTGCAGGGTTGGGGGTCTCATAAGGGCAGAGAAGAGGGGCAGGGTCACCTCCCTCAACCTGCCACATTTCTTTTGATGCAGCCCAGGACACAGTTGGCATTCTGGGCTGCAAGCATGCATTGCTGGCTCATGTCCAGCTTTTTATCCAGCGGTAACTCCCAGTCCTTCTCAGTAGGGCTGCTCCCAATCCCTTCATCCCTCAGACTGTATTTATTCTGGGGACTGCCCTGACCCAGTTGCAAGACCTTGCACTTAGCCTGGTTGAATTCTCTCTCATTCCTTTCCGGGTGGAGGATGTAGTTTAGCCTGTCACATAAATGCTACCAAGTTCTACCATCCTAAATTTTTACGATGGCAATTCAATACATAATCACATATATTACTATCTAAAATGAGACAGATCCAAATACTTTTTCTTCATATTCTGTTCAAACCAAAATCAGGTGCTTTTTCTTCCTTTTATGTCTGTCTGCTGAAAAGCATCATTTGTCCATTTTCCCCATTCACCAGTGTTCACCGAGATGCTCCTGGTTTTAACCAGTGTGGGCTGGTGAAGCATGATGTTATTAGACGCTCAGTCTGTTTGCCTGACAGTGCCACCAGAGATGAACCCATCAGGAGTGTCTCCACCAAAAAGTATTGCTCAAAGGCCTTTTCCTCAGATTACCTGACACTTGCTCATGAACTATGACTAACACCGCCTCTTAAAAAGCTCTGTATGTTTATTTTATAAGCCATATGGCCCAAACTGGCCTAGTGTTGTATAGGTGTGAAAGACAGTCTGGATAGATTTAATTACTTTGGACTTCTGATCTTTACAGTAAAAAAAAGTTCCATGGTAATGTAATTACTGTATTGTGTTTTATATAATTTATCTCTACTTCCCCCTGGTTATTTCTTGATTTTTTTTTCACTTTCTTCTGGAAAACTATGTTTTCAGGAAAAAAAAAAAAAAAAACAACAAAAACACCTAAATAATTAGTTCTGCAAAAGAATTGCTGTGCATATTTTACTTAAAACCAGATGTGAAATATGTGGCTGTTAGGAGCTGAGAGATTTCACCTAAGGGTTTTGCTAATGGATCACTGGGAGCCTGTGAATATATATTGTTCTGCTCTTGTGGGAACTTTGCAGAATAGTTAATAGAATCTGAATTAGTGATCCTCACTAATTAGTTAGACCCTTTTTCCTTTGTAGTTCTTTTAACACTTTGTAGTTGTTAAAATATTGTGTATACAAAATAGTAGGTGAGAACCCTTTCAGATGAATAAAAGATTTAAATATGCCTGGGCTATCAGCTTTCCTTTGCAAGAGCTCTCACTCAGTGAAGTGTTGCCTGTGGTAAGCATGATGCATGGTAAGCAAATGGAGGTCTTCACTGAGCACAGTCTTCTTAGATTATTTTTTGATACTATAAAAATATTTTACTGTAGTTCAGCTGTACTACTTCTCACAGAAGTAGTAACCAAATTCATGGGTAACTGTTCCTGGCAAAGTAATGCAGGAATTGTTCTCAGAGGATGCTGCAGCCTGGGTGTTTAAAATACAATGCAGGTCTGCCTTTTGTGTGCCCTTAATCTGAAACCGGGTAATGCGTCAGTGTACATTGACTTGTTATTCTACAGTGTGATAAATAATTGTACGTACTTGTTCTTAGTGATGCATTTTCTTAGGCTTTTTGTCTTACAATCAGTGATTTAAATGTCATTAGCTAACATGTGCATACTCATGATATAAACCATGCAGATCTTGCAGTTTTTGTCTCCTGCCATAAATATTCCATCTGTGAAAGAGACACAATGTAATACAAAGAAATGATAGAACAGGAACATACCAAGGAATGTACACACAAGCATGTTTTTAGCTCAATGTAAATTAATCCATGCATAAACCATGAGAGTCTAAAGATGGCTGTAAGCTCTATCCTCATTTTTACCTTATAATATACTGAAAAATGATCTGTGATGCTAAAAGATGGTTATTTTTGGCAACCTATATCAATTTCCTATTCACACAGCAACTGGTGGCAACTAAAAATAATCCTGGTTTAGTACTAGCTAAAAATCTGGTCGCATTTGGCACACGAACAACATGCACAAATAAAATTTAAGATCCCCTGTTCTGCTATTTCATTCGAGCCCACTCATCAAGCTTAGTTTGCTGCCATTTGAAAGCTATTGAAAAGCCATTAACTGGCAGGACTGTGAAAGCCGCAGTGCAGCAGCACACCTCAGTGCTGGAAGAATGTGGCTGCAAGTGCACACCAATTAAATCTTTCTATTCCTGGGGATGTGGGATTAGGAGCGGTGTCAATCAATTGTGCTACAATAGCACGTGCAGTAGTCATGGTTCAAGACACACAGAGGTTTATCATAACTACAGCAGCCCGGTGAGGGTGACTTGGAAGCCTCTGCAAGATCCTGGAACAGAACCTACGCTAAATAATGTATTCTGAGGTGTACTGGATACCTGAGGAAGGGCTTTAAATAATGCATTTTCTGGGCATGACAGTTGTAGCAGAAGAGAATGCTGAAACCTGTAGCAAGACTACAGCCTGAGATGAAAGAATGTCTCATTACCATTTTATCAAATGCTGTAAGTAACAAAATGGTTATTTTGCTTTTAAAACTGTCTTTTTATTTTCTGAGGTGTGTCTTTTCATTACATATGCAAAAAGTCGAAGGCAGATGCTGCATGATGTCAACATAGTAGTGGGGAAGGGGAGTTGTTACTTTGCATGTGAATATATACGCAGAGTCCTGTGTTTCTTTCTCTCCTCTGTTTAGAGGTAACTTCATTGTGTGTGTAATAATGCTCTCATTCTGAACTTCATAACGATCAGCTTTGAAAACTTTTGTTTAAATTAATCACCAAAGAGTGTAATGTCCGAAAAGAAGAAACGTCATTGACAGCATTATGTTAGGGATGCCTTTAAGGACAACCTTGGAACATGGCTCTCACACTTTGCAGGGATATACAAATTCTTGAGAATAGCTTTATAATTACAAGCCCAGCTCATCATCTACTGTAGATCAAATGCTTGTATCCCCTCCTTATCAGAATATTTAGCTATTTGGTGTGACAGACTTATAAAAAACAATAATGAACTTTTAACCTTGAATCATGCAAACTTGCCTCCTTAAAGATATCCTGAAACTGGGATCTATGCTAAATGTATTTGATTCATTGCAGAGGAAATTCCTAAGAGCATTTTTTTTTTTTTTTCAAGGTTGCTTGTCTTCCTAGCTGTACATTTTTCAATATTTTAGGATTTGCCTTTGAAAGCATCCAAGGTCTGAGTGGAAATTGCAGGGTTTACATCAGAGGAATGAATTATTCTTTAAATACTTGTTTTGGACAGCCAGCAGTAGTTCAATAGCCATAGATATTTTTTACTGAAGGACTTAGAAAACTTCAGACTTTAGTGATTATGGCACAGTTTTTACATGTCAAATAGCAGACTGCTGTAAAAGGTTTTTCTCTCCAGATTGTGGTCTTTGATGACTTAAGTGTACCAAGGACATTTTGAAACTATTTTTAGAACACTGTGTTATAGTTAATAAACAAATAATGTGGTTCTTTGCTGTCTTAATATGAAATTAAGGTGCCCTGAAATTATTTTAGTAATTCAAGTAAAAATTATTTATATGGGTTTCCTCTTGTCTGGATTCAATGGGACTGGTGTATGGACTGCTTTTAATACCTAGTGGGAGTTAAAATTCCCTGTTTGTGTGGAGAAGCACAGATTAGTTTTACTGCACAGTTTTAAAGGTGCATTCTAGGAATAAATCTTTGAGCTTGTATTGAGATTTGATAAATGCAAATGAGGAATTTACAACATAACTATCTTGAAGATGTCAAAAAAGTATTGTTTGGTCTTTATTCACTTTAAAATTACTCTTACAGAGAAATTGTAGCAAATCTATATAGGCATGTGAGTGTCAATAGCATATTAAGTAAGTAACTCTTCAGTGAAAATGTAGGAAAGATATGAGGATGACCCTGAGGTTCTCCTGTTAAAAGGAAGCAAATGATGGCTAATTGGGATGTTCATTGCACTGACTGCAGAGATGAAGGACTAAAACACCACAGAGGGAAAGGTGAATGTACAGCATCAACTTTGTCAATAATATTTGTTTCCTCTTTTTCAGATTTGGTATTTTGGTTAGTGATTTCTCAGTAAATTGGGCTGTTTTACTACACAGCTCTTTTCTTTCCAAATAGTGTCCTTTAGAAGACAACGGATGCTCTCTGGAGCCTGACAGGAGGTTTTTTTTCACTGCCCGTGCTTCTCAGAATTGGCAAAAATGCTTCCATTTCCACCTGTAATTAGTGAAGGAGAAGCACTTCCTCTGAGATACTCCCCTGAGCGTTATTATTTGACTTAACATGCCAATATGTTGCAGATATTTGTGTTTGGCAGACAGCTGGGATCAAAGATGGGCCAGGGCTGCATGCGCAGTTGCAGCACCAGCAGTGTTCTGAGATGTGCTGAGAACAGCTGAATCTCCCACTGGCTGGAATGTGACTCTTCACACCTCACTTTGCTTCTAATTCATTTCACCAATGATTTCTGTATCAGAAAGAAAAGACACTGATCCAGAGGAAGTATGGCATCTCTTGGACTAGTTTAGGTAGAGAGGAAATATCTAAAAGGCACTAATTAATGGCACTTAAAAGCTAGTGTTTTATGAACTATAGTGCTATGTACCTGGCTTTTGCATATGTTTGTGTTTTGTTTTTTAATCTTTGCAGGAGTTGAGTATGGAGATCTGAGCTGAGAAGGGCTATAGCTATTCTCCAGTGACAATATTCTTTCATTTTTTCAGTGCATTGCTCGCGTTAGAAGACTGTGAAAATCAGATATACTTCACCATATAAGTCACCATCTTGTCATAAGACCTTTCAGGCTGGAAAGATCCAACTTTGAAAGCTCTCCAGTCCACCCTAGACTCATAAAATCATTATTGTTGGAAAAGACCTCTAAGATCATGGAGTCCAACCATTAACCTAACATTGCCATATCCACCACTACATCATGTTCTTAAGCACCATATCTACATGTTTTTTGAACAGTCCCAGGGATTGTGATTCAACCAATTCCCTGGGCAGACTGTTCCAGTGTTGACCACCCTTTCAGTGGTCAGCTCAGGAACAGTCCTAATATGCAATCTAAACCTCCTCTGGCACAACTCGAGGCCATTTTTTCGTGTCCTATCTCTTGTTACTTGGGAGAAGAGATTCATTACAGCCTCCTTTAAGATAAGGTGCCCCCTCAGCCTTCTTTTCTCCAGGTTAAACAACCCCAGCTGCTTCAGCCACTCCTCGTAAGACTTGTGTTCCTGACCCTGCTCCAGCTCTGTTGCCGTTCTTTGGATACTGCCTCCTGCTCTGAGCAAGGGTAACTGTGTGGTCAAACCAGATTTTCTGGGACCATGCCCAGTGAGGTCTTTCATCCCAGTAATACTCTGGAACTGCGCCTGCTGCAGCCATCATGTTGTCTTTAGCTGGCACCTGCAGCACTTAACGCACAAGCCGAATGTGTGTCTGCCTGTTGGAGCAGCTCATGTTGTCACTACTCGTGCCCATCTCCTTTTTGCAGCCAAGTATTGCTGCTGCTCAGAGCTGTCCCTGTGTGTGCTGGTAGCTTATCCTTGGCAATCTGTGAGTGTGAGTATATAGAAAAAAGAACAGGGGTTTGTAGGAGGGTATCACATACTCTCTGCCAGCTGCAGGGTACCATTTTATCTTGATGATTTCTGTGACAGACTGTACAAATGAATGTAATTTTGCAAATTAGGCAGCACCTTGCTGCTGTCTCCTCTCCCTTGTATATCTAGTGATGATATAAATATCATCATTTACATGTTATGGCAGTGGTCTTCCACCTTTGCTCTGGACTTCCTCTGAGGGATCTGCAAAGGTAACTAAGAAAAACAGTACTTTAGTAAGGAGGCTTAAGTTTGTTACTCCAGAGTCTGATTTCCACTGCAAATGCTATAGAAGTGCATAAATGCAAACAGAATTAAAACCTTGCTGTGAGGAGTTATAGTCATGCCAGGCGGAAGTCCAAGCCAAGTGAATTTATCCAAATATTAGGATCATCAAATCTGAACATCAACCTCTACTTCTATTCTTAATGGTTTATCTCTGTTTCCAATTCCTTTAAATCCTTTGTATGAATGAAAACCCACTGAATTGTGCTGTGTAGCCTAATACCTACAGAAATCTGGGATGGAAATACTAACTAGATGTTTACTGATAAATTTAATTCAGGATTTGAAGCAAGATATAAACTTAATAATTTTCTTCAATATCTATCCCTTCTTAGCTTCAGGATCTGATTACATGGCAAGGATTGTCCATGAAGTGGTAGCTCTACCTGAACCTTATGCAGCTTGGAAAGGGTTGGGGAAAGATGTGATATGATACATTAGTTTCAGTTTTCAGAGGATGGAGACTTGAACTTGATTCTCCCATGGATGAAGAATAAATACTGTGGGTGAAACATGTGATACCTTTGTGTCAGCTTTCTTACTGGGAGACAGCCTGTGAAACTTTCATCATCTGTGCTTCAGTAGAGTGAGTTACTGTAGTTCAGACCAAATGAGAAGAGCAGAGGAACCTGAAAAGAAAAACTGGGGACCCATAGTTTTCTGTGCCACAGGAACCCTTCACCTCTGTGGCAGCATGTGCAGAATGTGTGATGACCCAAGTAACAGTGACATACAGGTGTTCTGCCACATTGGATAGTTAGTGATAGAAGAGAGCTAGCAAATTCTTTGAAGTGTTTTCTCTGTCCCATGAACAGGATTTCTTCTATTCCATGGTTAGGGAGGAGGTGGTATTAATTTACTTACTGTATATTCTGGTGTCCCAGAGAATTCTCACATCTTCTTGGACATGTCCTCTGCCCCCAATGAGGAGCTCAAGGGACAAAATAATAAAAATTATGCGGGTGGTGGAAATGAGAGCTGTAAACAGAAGCAGGATGTCTGTGACAGTCTTTATTCAACACCTATCCCATTTATTTAGGTTGATAGTTCATGAGAGTGTCTGCTAACTCTCGTGTCATGGTTTATTTCTGCAATAACAGAGCTAAGTACACCATGGCTGCAGGGAAAAATTCCTTTTCGTTGTACATCCTTATAACACTGTGACCTAGGGCATGAGGTTAAGACTGTTACTGAGATGGGATGCTTAGCATGACTGAGTGGTCCTGCCTGCTGGAAATGAGGCTGGGAGACAGAGTCAGGAGTCATCTGCCTTGGGAATCCTGAAAGAGCAGGAGGAGTGGCTCCGTGGAATGAACCACTGCTTGGGAGTTTTAAGGTCCTGTGAAGGCACATAAAGCAAGTCTGGGAGAGTAAAGAGATTTTGATGACAGGTATTTGTTTGAGAAGCTTATACTGTAAAAATGTATAAAAGAATGCTAATACAATACATGATATTTCTTATTCCATTTTGACAGACTGAATGTGTCTGAAGTATCAGTGATATGCAGTGCAAACTTTTAAAAAAAATTATAATTCTGGTGTCATGAAAGATATCTAAAATTAGGTTTTTAAATTATTTAGTTAAGAACAAATCGGTTTTATCTTACTAACCTTAATACAAATGGAGCCACAGCTAGAATATTTTTACTTTTATTACACTTTTTATCTCTCTGTCTCTCACTTTCATCATGGGATAAGTGCAGGCCAACAGGAAAATAGGATATTATTTACCACCTATCAATGCCAGTATATCTGTACCACCTAGATGTATTTATCTGTTTTTATTCTGCAGTTCCTGAGTTCATGTGACAATGACAGAAACATGATTTTTTAAATTTGAACTAGTTTTCTACCTAATCTAAATATTAACAAGATTGAGATTCATGACACTGGGTGCAGGAAAGAGATAAATATAAATTTTTATATCAGTATGTAGAAGTTTTTATATCAGTGTAGGAAGTTACACTTAGAAAAACGTGTTTTGAGCTGTCACAGTTGTAGTAGTAGTCTAAAAATAGCTAAGTGTGTTACTGATAAATAAAACTTACCTCACAGTAACAACTTTCCTAACAATGACAACCACATAGAATAGCATTTGATAATTTTATTAAGATGAAGTTTTATGTTAAATTGATATTCGGAAAAATACACTTTGAAATACAGCAAAAGGAGCAGTATTAACTTGGACAATTGAAGACTATAATATTTCCAGCTTTGCATTCAACTTAAAATAGGTTCTATTTATAGTAGTTTAGTGGAAATCACAGTCATCCACCAATTATTTTTTGTCATTATTTTGTTTGCACTGTAAAAAATCTGTCAGTAAAGAGAAGAATCAGAACTTTCTGTGGAAAACTTTACTGGGGCTTGTAAGGAAATGATAAAGAAATTCCTTATAACTTTGGTATTTTGAGTGGTTTTTTCCTTCTAATGTAGTTATCTTGCAAACAGCAAAGAAATCTAGCCACCCTAAAATCAGATGAAAGAAGATTATAAAGGTCAAATTACCATATTTTCTCACCATATTGGCACAATGTGTGAAGCTTCAGATTCTGATATTACATTTTTGAGAAGATTGCTGCAGGAACAGCAGAAAAAACCCCAAACTAACAGCACAACCCTCCCAACCTCTTTATTTCCATTTATGAAATTGTAGCAATATAGCCACTTTTCAATAATGAAGTAGCTTCTTGCTCCAAATAATCACATTTATTTCTTTTTCTTGTTTCATAAAAATTAATATACTGCATCATGGTGAATTTTGCACAAAGTTATAAAACCAAACAGGAAATACTTTTAGATAATTCAATTAACACCTGCATCAAATTTGCCACAGTATAAACTTGGTTATTTTAAAGCAAGTAAAATCTGAAATTGAACTAATTCTAATTTGTTCTTAAAGAAATGAAAATAGTAAGTCAGCAGAAGTTCAGTTTGATTTGGAGCAAATAAAGAGTTGTCCTAAAGCAAGTTTTTTAATATATCAGAAAGGAACACCACCAATTAAAGAAAAAATGCTGTTTGATTGTTTATTACAAGATGTGTTTTCCATTTCTTAGCTTTTGAGCAAATGTCTTCAGTGAAAACAACAGAAATATAAGATCTATTAAGAGAAATCTGCAAGTTTTGACTACTGCTCATCCCCTCAGCCAACAGATGGGTCAGTCTGGTGTCACTTGCAGAAACACAAATGCAAATAATATGTAAATAGTATAATAGCATGCAAACCAGAACTGGTTTTCTTGCCAGTGCCATTCCTGTACACTGAAGGGCAACAGCCCTTGACAACTTTCCCCATCTATAAGGTAATTCAAAGAGCGCTGACTTAGTCCACTTTAAACCTCTTTTTGACGTAAGAATAGGACTTTGGCAAGGAATGTGGACATGAGGGCACCACACACAGTGGAAGAGTGACGCAGCTCTTGGCTGCCCGGGAGCCAGGCTATGCCGAAAGTGGGCTTCCCCGAGAGGGCCACGGAAAGGGCCACAGCTCCCTACCCCACAGCAGCAAGGGCAGAGCGAGGCTGTAATCCAAAGGCGTCGGCAAGGACAAAGAGGCAAAGGAGGCCCTTTGGATCAGGGTTCCATCAGAGCTTTATTCTCCTCGAAAGGATGAAGCCAAAGAGACCTCTCCACTGCCCAGGGGTTCTAGAAGGGAGGTGGCTCTCAGGGGATGGCAGTTGTTAAGCCAGTGGGGTGACCACAGGAGAGGAACCTATTTGCGTCATCCCAACAGGGAGACAAGGAAAGGAGAATTCTCCAGAGGGTAGGCAGGGGAAGGGAAGGATTGACATCTCAGCAGTGGATACAGTTTCAGGTAAGTGGTGGAGAAGCAGGGTATGATGGACACGGGTGAAACCAAGAAACTGGGGGGAAACAGGAATGAACCAAATAATACATGAATAGACTAACCACAAACCATAAAACCCACCACAACAGAAGAGCACCTCGTCATTTATTACTAGCTTTTCATCCAGCTAGAATATGGACGTTCCTGTTGAAAGTGTACTTTACTCTCTTTCATTTCTGAGTTGATTTTAAAAGAAAAATTGTTATTCTCGGGAAAAAAGAAAAGGAAAAGATAATACCTTTAGCTGTAAATCTGACTGTGAATGTCTCTCTATGCAGTATGACATTTCAGAAAAGATGGAAGCATTATTCAGAGCACGTAGACAGGCAATAGATCTGGGCCATACCACCTCAGGTTGGTGGACTCCTGCTGTGGTCCCATTCGGTGCAAATCCTGTTATGAAGTACGACATATAAATATATATGGGACCTTGTAAAGGCATCTACAGAAAATAGAGCAATGTGTTAAGGTCATATTCTGAAAGTTAATTGATAGCTTTCAAATGTGATCCCTTTCCTATAAAAGGAATCAAAGCTTTCTCCTGTGAAAAGTTTTGTAAATGTTGACATGTAAACTGAAAATGGAGGAAAGCAGGCATGGAGAAATTTCCTCTCTTTTTTTCTCTCTTTTTGAGAAGAATGGTATTTTTGTCTTTAGGTAGCTTATTACAGGAGGCTCTAAAAAATATGTTAAAACAATATATTACTTACTCAACAGTCATTTTATGTGAAAGGAGAGGCATTTTATATTCAGATTGCACATGAATTGAACAGCTTGTTTTTCAGGTGCTTTCCTTTCAAGACAATTATTTGATTCTGTTAGCTGCAGTACTAATGTTAGTTGCAGAAGTGGTATGTGTAAATCATACATAGTTGTGAAAAGTAGAGCTCTTAAGGCAAACTAAATGACTTAATTCCTCTTAATCAGCAATGAATATATAGATTTATTTTGTCTTGGAGTGACATTTTTCTTTCTTGTGAGCCATAATGTCAGAGTTGCAATAATAATTTCTGTTTGATTTCTAGTTCAGTTTCTTCAACATCTATAAAGCCGTTTAATGTTTATCCTCATTTCTTCAGTAAAGGTGCCTGAAGATTCTTGTAGACTAGGAGTCCATTCTTTGACACTCTGCTTTTTTTCAGTTGGTCAACTGAGACCAAGCTGTTCAGTTTCTTCTTCCTCTTCTTCCTCTTCTTCCTCTTCTTCCTCTTCTTCCTCTTCTTCCTCTTCCTCTTTTTCGAATTGTCAACCATATTTCCCCATTTTAATTTAACCCAGAAAGGACATTGCTGCATGTGTCAGCACAGCGCTAATTGTGCTGACAAGCAAATGTTATAATGCTTATCTTCACTTCTGTTTCCATGCCCATACAGCTGTTGTATAGTAGTATATGGCCACAAGTGTAATGCTGGATGGTAGATGTGGAAGGTGACCTTAGAGACTGTTGTAAACAGTGTTGTCAGGAAAGCCACTAAACCTGCCTCATTTTCACTTACCCATGAAGATCCAGCTCACACTAGCGATCATCCTTGCTCTTCTAGCCAGACTTACTTAGGACATACCCAATAATTACCCCCCCAGAAGCCTTTCAGATGCCAGTGGTGTGGCTTTGCATGCCAGAAATTCTCATGGGTTAGTTCTTCACTTTGCTGGGGGGTTCTCTTTACAGGGCTTTACAGGGCCATTTGGAGATGAACTCAGAACTGAGTGAAGGAGCTGACCTGAGTGTCAGAAACATAGAGCTACTTTGCCCTTGTTGTTGCTTTTGTGTGGCTGTCCACCCAGTACACCAAACAAGGAATCTTTAAGAACCTGTTAATCTCATCCATGTGTGCTATTTTTGTCTTGGTATTCTGCCTAAACTAGCACTATATTAAATTCATTTTATTGTTCCATGTTCTCTTCATTTTTATGGTATATAACCTTTATTTTTCCCTTTCACTCTTTAAATTTCTGTTAACTTTTCTCTCCTTAGTCACTGCTTAGCTAAGCTATGCATATTTAATTCTTTTCATCTTTCCTCATAAATCAGTCCCTCGGGCCCCAAAACCATTTGTGGTAGTTTCTTTTGAACTGCTCCAATTTGACTGTCTAGAATTGAATGCAATATTCCAGATAAGTTGCCTTTCTGTAGAATGGAGGAGGGCCAGTTTCCAATCCTCTTGCTATTTGAAAACTGAGATGGTAGTCCCTTGATGTGCACGAAAGAGTGACCGAAGGCCTTTATATTAGCCCTGCTGCAGAATTTTTGTTAGCTCTACTGTGTGGTAAACTACTTTCCCATCTGCTTTTACTTTACAGTAATCTCTGTAAATTATTAGATTGTGAGTAGAACCACAGTTCACTTGGCAGAGGATTTCCTTTCCTGTGTGCTTGCCAGTCCTTATGGTTAGGTCTGTGAACCACTGTTTCCTTTTTGACTTTTAACTCTCTATGATATATGATACTCAATATCCTCTTTGTCTTGATTCACATAGTCCTTTACTAACTTTTATATATGCAGGTTTTTACAAATTTTGATTTATGTGTTTTTCTCCTATGTTTTCTGTAATTCTCATATGCTGTATGACTCTTGAGCCCTGGCATATTTGCTGACTAAATAGTGATATCTGAGAATGTCTGTGATAAAAGACCTGCCCCAGACTTTGAAACAATCTGAATTTTGTTTCTTTATTCAAGCAGTTGGTTGTTGCTGCTGCTGTTCAACTTTTACAATACCTTTGAGGTGCAGCAAGCGTAATTTTGGCTTCCTCTCACTGTGCACCAATGTGTTAATTCACTCTCCCAAATGGCAGATTTACAAGTATTAGCAACAGTCCCAGTGTTTTTCACTGCCTGTTGTGGTAAGCACCTGTGTAACAAACCTTTTATATTATACTGTGATGGCAGGAAGAATTTTCCAGTGCATCTCTTCTCGGGTCCATGTCCTTCCCTCCCCTCTATCCAATATCTGAAAGTGTGGGCTAGAGATCAATGTATCATTACATCTCTGTTTAATGCAATATAAGGAAATAACTATTGTTGTCAAAGCTTAATTGTCACTTCATAAGTCTTGTATTGCAGCCAAATAAAGACAGCTAAGTCTGTGCAAGGACTAGAAGGTGTTATTTTTTTTCTGGAGGACTTCTCATCTATTCCTTCTTATCTTCCTTTATTGTCATTTGGCAAGCCCAGATCTTCTTAGTTCTCATGCTGCCTTCTGATTTGGAGCTTCTTGAGTTTTACTTGCTCTTGGTGTGATTTACAGCAATTTGGATTATTCAAATATGACCAAATCTTCTGGTGCTATTTCTTCAAAGGCTTTGCAAGTGGTGATGCCTGAAACGGCTACCTAGAAACAGAGACTAGACAGGAGTAAGGGAATAAAAGTGGGTATTTATTTGAAGGCCTTCAAAGGTACACCCTGGGGAGCCAGAGGGTGCCTGGACCCCAAGATGACCCCCCAAGATGGACGACGAGTCACGAGTTCTTCACACCTTTATAGGTTTGGTCCATTAGCGTAGCAGCATAAATTCGCCAATTAAAGCTTTAGCTAATGATGTAACTTTCCCCAGTTTACCCCCCCTATTCTCAAAATGTTGGTTTACACATTTTGGACCTAGGACAGTCTGGGTGTCCTTGGAGCGCAGGCTTGGAGAGCCTTTGTTATGTCTATCTTAACATGAGAGAACAGCAGCTCACAGGTTCCAGGACACTTCAAAGTTACACACTAAGCACTACAGGATTTAAAAATATGAAAGTTAAAATCCAAGGCATCAGTGGCAAGCATTAATTAGTACATTATTGTAACAAATATACATTTCTTGCTTCTGAAAATGCCAAATAAAAAGTGACATAAATTCATAGATCCAAAAGTTACAAGGTTTAGCTCAAACAGCCAGTTTGTTTCTTTTCTAAGTTGTCTATGTATAGATTTATATTAAAAATGTGTTAGTGCAGTCAGTGTTAATCAGATAACTGTTGTTTTCTGATATCTTTAAACTCTCTCTTCAGATCCTGATATAGGGACTTGAACTATTTACTAAAAAAAAGAAAATAGCTGCTTTATCATTAAGCTTTGGGAAACACATAAGCTTATTTTGCTTTGATCTTTCTAAGGAAACAAAGTTTTTGTGATTATGTTGTGTGTGTGCATCTTGTAGTTTTTGTCCCCTTGATAATTTCCAAACCTGTTGCCCAGTTGCAGGAAAATGTTTCAAAACCAGGTTAATCATGACACAATTTATTCAAACAAGTGAGAACTACATTGCCTAGTACTGTTGTTCAGCTGTTTAACTATAGCTAGAAATTATAATGTGGCTTTTCTACTGTATGGATGTCAAGTTTAGCTTGCAAGCCATTATCTCTTGTCACACAAGGTACCAAGTACCTGGTGTGCTGGTTTCAGCTGGGGTAGAATTAATTTTCTTCACAGTGTCTAGTACAGGGCTCTGTTTTGGATTTGTGCTGAACACAGCATTGATAATATAAAGATGTTTTTGCTGTTGCTGAGCAGGGCTTGCACAGAGCCAAGGCCTTTTCTGATTTTCGTATGACCACGCTGGGGAGGAAGTTGTTGGTGCATGGGAGTTTGGGAGGAGACACAGCCAGGACAGGTGACCCCAGCTGACCAAAGGGATATTCCAGACCATAGGACCTCATAGTAGAAAGTAGGGAAGAAGAAGGAGGAAGGGTGTACATTTGGAGTGATGACATTTCTTTCCCCTAGTAACTGTTACGTGTGATGGGTCCCCGCTCTCCTGGAGATGGCTGAACACCTGCCTGCCCACGGGGAGCAGTGAATTCTTTCCTTTTTGCTTTGCCTGTGTGTGCAGCTTTAGCTATGCCTACTAAACTATCTGTATCTCAACCCATGAGTTCTATTCCACCCTTCTGATTCTCTCCCCCATCCTGCAGGTGGGGTAGGGACTGAGCGGCTGAGTGGGGTTTGGTGGCTGGGGTGAAACCTCAGCAGTTGAGCGAAAAGCAGTGCCATGCACACTTCACACCACTTGCTGCTAGCAAAAGAAAGATAAGGTGGTAGTGGGACAAGCTTCAGAGGGTGCAAGTACACTGCATAAAAAATGAAGGAAGGGCATTGGACCTCTGATGTTCTACAGCATTGTTATTTAGCTCACTGGATCATTTTTGAAGTGTCCCTACTAGTCCTCTCTATGGCAAAGGCTATGGATGGTATCTAGAGAACTCTTCCAATAGACAGGGCAGATAAAACACCCCCAAATTTTGTGTTCTATCCCCTGTTCAGTCTTCCATCTATTTTAAAAGGCTTTGTAGCCTCAAATACTGTTCCCTGCCTACATATACCCTCCTGCTACTTACTAGAACATATATAAACATCTTTGAGTTTATGTTGTAAAATACCTTTCTCCTATGTTGCAGTTTAGTCTTTATACACTGTGAAATTTAGAAGCCACAAAAAAAGATAATTATATCTTATAGCATAAGAGCACAGCAAAATCAGAGGAGAACTAGGACTGTGTGCTGTGCTGCCTAGATGTATTTCATTTGTTTTGCATGAACCTTCAGTAGTCAACATGAGCTCAATTACTTGAAATATGCTGTGGTTTGTGGGAATCCAGACTGCACCTTTGTCTCATCCTCCAAGGGAGTACAGAAGGATGATGGCAGTAGAGAGGAGATGGAGATAGCAGCTTTACCAAAATAAAGAGTATGAGCTTGGCCAAATCATGTATATTCATTTTGCTTGCATTCCTGTAGTTTCTGGATGTGGTCCAGATGAGGACTACTGCTCTGGTACATAGAGACTTTCAGACCATTCATAGTTGTGAATTCCCTGTGCATCAAAAACAGACAAAAGAAAATTATGATTTTTGTTTCTAAAAAATGGGAAGAACCCCATACATATGTATTTGAAACCTGTGTTTTATTACACTGAAGGCTAATGCACAGGCAAGCAATTTGGCTGCATTTGTTGAAGAAACTGGCACACACTTAATGAATTTTACCTAGAACATAAAATCTCCGTATGTCACAGACTGCTACATGGCATAAATCACAAATGACAGTTCAGAGCCCTCTGTTATATTTAATTAGGTATTATTCAGACTGTCTTCTATCACTACAATGGCAAGATCCCAAACGGATTGATTCTTTGATTTAAATATAAGAAATTTCTAGAAAATGCCACTGTAACTTCACTGAATTGCTGATAGATAGATAATAGAGTCTATTAGGTAGCCTGTAGAGTTGATAAATAGCATCTGATAAGTAACTTTTCCTTGGTATCAAGCTGGAAATTGATTGCAGTTCCTACTTACCAGTCTAGTCACATCGAGAGGCTCTTGAAGAGCAGCATACAGGAGTAGGGTTTTATAAGAGGATGGCTGCTTGAATGTGCTCAGGATTGCTCTTCAGCAAAGACAGTATTGGGTGTTAAGCAGAAATTGAGGAAGCTTTGTCTATTGTGTCATTTAAGAGCCCTGACTTTCTAATTACATCTAAAAGAAGCTCTGTGGAGCCAAGAATAGGAGAGCGCACATCAGCTCTTTTACTGCAATGTACTTTATTCTCAGAGGACTTGGCATTAATTGAATTCTTTACATTCTTTACAAGGTAAATAGTTTACATTTATACTCCTCCCTCATGATTATCTGCTTTTGGGGTGGGAAGGGGAACCAAGAAAAAAGGATGGAGTCCATGGCTACAGTGAGCAGATCCGTACTGACCTGGTGGAAGTGTTTCAGCTGTGGAAGTCGGGCTGAGTGGTTGCGAGCACCACGTTTCACTCACAGCTTAATAAATGTAGTAGAGAGGCCGTTCAAATGGTAAGTAATTTTCCCTGTGCTGAACAAAGGATTTTCAAATCCAAGTATTTTGATGCTGACCTTAATGTTTCAATTTGAGATGGATTTAAACTAAGCTAGCCTTTTCTGTGGCTATTTTTAGCCACATTTCTATTGGAAACTGTAAGATAAATACATAATAACTCTCAGTTTCTGAAGAGAGCACCTGTAAAAAATGCATTGATCTGTGGTTCAGACACAATGACTTCAGTTATGCTGTAGTATTTATATCAATGATTTCATATGGAATTCATCTCAGCTTCATAAATACTAGTGAATTGTTATTTCTAATTCAGCATAATAAATCTAAATAATATGCATTGTTGGTAGAAGAAAATCTTCCTGTATAATAATATCATTATGTATAACAGCAAAGTGCGTTACTGAAAGGGCCCGTGCTTTAATTTCTGGTCTGACTTCTGTTAGCAAACATGGAGTGCACATTAATGTACTGTATTTTTGAACTGGATGAAGCTGCACTGGTTCACACCATCCGTGTATCTGAATCTGTAAGTGCCAAAGCACTTGCTGCTCATTGCATGCCTTTTCCACATGTCTTTGTTAGTACTGTGGTTATGGCTAGCTAGCCAGCTTTGAAAGTGCTGTACAATAGAACTATCTTTATGAAAAAAATCCTTTTTTAATTTGTTGAATGAGTGCTGATCTATTTAAACATTTATTGAAGTTGTTGAAATTTTGAAATATTTTATTTTTCTGCCATTCAGGACAATTTCAGTTATCTAAATTAGAATGTAGATGTTTAATTGCAGTTGTGAAAATGGGCTGATATCGTATCTTTAGCAAGAATAGACCAAGATAGGGGCTAAGTGTCAGAGGACTCAAACTAAACACAGTATATATTTTGGACGGTTTTTTACCCTTTTAGTGAGATTAAACTTCTTAAAGGCTATTGTTTTGGTAACAATGTCAAGCAGATACATTCTCGGAATCTCAGATTACCATCTTTCCAGGTACTTTACACCCTCTGCATTTTGTTTCAATGCTATAAAGACCATAGTCTTTCAAATACTCAGAACTTTAATTATTCATTGTTTAAAATATCATAAAAATCAGCATGTTTGCATAAATAAAGGTAAGCATGTCTCATTATTTTGAAATTTGTAATTTTAAGCATTATGCACTACTATTCCATGTCACCTTATATGAGATGGCTGCTACATTAAGCAATGCCAGCACTTTGATTGTGTGCTTGCCTTTAATGTAAAGTCACATGCAATGTCAAAATACAGTATGTCTTAGCAGAGAGGCGAGCCTGTGTGAACATGTATGTAGGCATTCAGCTTCTCATTCTGGAAATGCCTTCTGACCTGTGACCCGGATTAGACAGGGACATAATCACCCCCATGTAATGTGAATTGCCATCTGAGGTGCATTTTTTAGGATGACTAGTCTCCCAGTTTAAATGCCAGACCATGTGACTAAAGTTAATTGATATCAAGTCATAAGAAGCGGTATAAAGGAAAGCTGTATCAATGTGGTTCTGAAAAGAGGTATGGCAAAAATCTCCCTGCATACTGTAAAGTTGCTTGAGGTGAAATCACCTGCAGGAAATGGAAGAACATTTCTCTAACAATCACGTTCTTCCTCTCTGTTTGTGTCCCATCACCCTTCCTGTGCTCTTCATTGTGTTCAGGAGCTGGTGCTTGTAATGTCACAAAATATTCCTTCTCTCATCTTCACAGTGAGAACCAGTGACAATTCAAAGCAAACCAATCCTCTTTACTCGGAAATCTCTTGTTTGTACAGGCAGGATCAAAACTGTAATTTGTCTTGTGATGCCAATGTCACACTCCCTGATTGTGAGTAAATTGCTACAATTTTATGAATATGTTATTTTAAAGCAACTGTCTTTCTTATGGTTCATGGTGGACACAGTCAGTGAAGCAGCTCTTCACTAGCAAGCATTCTTGAAACATTTTTTATTTTTCTTTTTTTTTTTTTTCTGTTCCTTACAGTGGTAATGACTTCCTTTGTCCTGTACTAGTTAGTAATCAATCTAATATGGTAAAAGTTTCTCTGGTTTTGATATTTCAGTTTTTTATAGAGGTTTCTATATTGTGTGCTTATACAGAAGATGCAGACCTTAAAACTACATACTGACAATCATGTTTATTCTAGTAGCTTTTGTCCGGAACATCCCATTAAGTAAATAATAACCTGGTAACCCTTGCCAGCTTTTTCATGGGTGACACTGCCAATGTATTCTCCAGTGCAATCTACCATGACCATCACAGTGACCTTATTGAATCCCTGCACATTACTGTAATTTGTCATGCATTGAGGCAAGAACCACATTAAATAATCTTCAAACCTGGTATCTTATGTAATGAGATATAAACTCTTAAGCAAATAGATTCAGAAGGCAAGCTTTTTCCCTACCCACAAATCTTTCCTCCTGTCACCATACTGCCTCCTGACTAGCACACTCAAAACCAACTCTGTTTGGGATAATGATTTCCATCTACCTTCTGCTGTTGAATGGGCGTCATAGAGTGTTCTTGTACCAAATCAGTGTGGCAGTTTGTGCCAGTGTGTGGAGGAGGAAAGGATGGACAGACCTGCTGCACATGTTACCTTTTTAGGAGGCTCTAATATCGTTTCTTTTGTGTCTGGCTGTGACTGAATTGTCATTCTCTAAGCAGTAGCTGTTTAAATCCACCTAATAAAGTTGTGAATTTTAGCAGCTATTTTTTCCTGGAGGGGTTCTTTACAGCTGAAGCTGTTGCTGATGTTGGCAATACTCACTTAGGACAGAGTAGTTGGCATACTTCAAATGGGAGAGCTTAATCCTGGGGATTGGGTTGACAGAAATTTTGGGCAGTTCGAGAGGGGAAGTGCATATTTTCATGGCTGAGACAGACTAATGCTATACCTCAGTGTGGGCAGGGAACTGCAGTCCTGCTGAAGAGTGTGCAGAGGTAACAGTGGACTCGGAGTTGAGTGGAAGCCAGCTGTATGTGCTGATGATAAATCAGGCAAACCACATAGCGGGCTATGTTCAGAGGAGTTTGGCCAGCACACGGAGGGAACTTACTGTCAGCTGCTGCCTGGGGCTACTGAAGCTGCACCTGCAAATATGTGGTCTTGGTCTCCCCAGTGTAAGGTGGTCATTGAGGCAATAGAACGAGAGCAATGGAAGGCTACCTGGATAACTAACAGAAATTGCAAAGCTGAAGTCTTCTCAATAGTGACAATAGTAACAAGGAATAATGGCCACCAAAAGAACCCAAGGTATTTTTGATAAAGTCAGTGCAGCACTTAAACAGTTTACCCAGACAACTTGTAGAATCCATTAACAGAGGTTTTCGAGACTGGTAGACAAGACAATGTTATCTGATCCAGTGTTAGTAAATAACCCCATGCTTCATGTGCTACTAAGCAATCCACAGAATTTCCTCCAGAAGCATGTCTATAGCCGTCCTGCATTTGAATTGAGCTCTCTTGAGGTGTGAAAAAAGCTCTGCCTCTTGTGCCATCATCAGTTCCCCTGCTCAGTAGGATCACAGAACAGAGCTCAGCCTGGTTCTAAAACTGGGACTCAATGGTGCATTCCTTAGAGATGAACACCTGAAAGATTGATTCAGGCAGTTTGCCTTGTCTGCATTTATACTGTTTTTTAATCCAGGCTTAATCTAATGAGGTTGCTGACCTGCAGCTCTTACACCCACAGTCAGATACTGATCTCATCGGGGATGTATCAGGCTCCAGATGTGCTGAGAGAAGAAATTCCATCTGCAATTCATTAATCCTCGGCTGAGACCAGTGCCCAGATGGATCAAGAGCCCTTTTCTCAATCAGCCTGAATTGTTTTGACTCTGGCTGCACGCTGGGAACCGCTATGTGAGGCCAGTTCTGGCAGTCAAGCACTGTTATTCTTAGAGCAAATAGACTAAGACTCATTCAAGCTGAAAGTCAACCCAGTGGAGAGGCAGAGGACTCTAAGCTAGGAACATCCTTCCTGAAGCTGGAATCTGCCTGTGAGAGCATCTTTGCTGTGCTATGTTTGACCAAGACACTGAGCTGATTTGTTTAATTTCTTGCATTGGATGAGGAGAGCAGTGTGATGGCAAAGATGTGCTATAGCTTGCATCAGTCTCATATGTGATATGGCAGCAAACACTACCAGTTCCTCCTAAGAACAGAGACTGCACATGAGCTAAGCTGAGGAAAAGCAAAGATACCATAAACTCTTTAGCAAACAGTGCAGATTTACAGATATGACTAGGACAGCAGCCACAGTTCTCAGCCTCAATTGAGTGCTCAAAACAGAAACATCAAGTTCAGTTGCAGCCTGCTGGAACTCAAGTGCAAGGCTGCTCCTTCTTCCCTTCGTAAAGGAGAAGAAATGAGCAGAGCAGGGGTGGGCTCCCAGCTGCAGGCAAACACGATTTAACACAGAGAGCTGGTTTTCCGTCTGTGGCTGTGAGCCTTGCTGGCAGGCACTATAGCCACGTTTAGAAGTGTTAGGGTGTAAGCTTAGGGTGTTACAAGCCAAAAGGCCTGTGTA
Source organism: Picathartes gymnocephalus (assembly GCA_013390045.1). Lineage (NCBI taxonomy): Eukaryota > Metazoa > Chordata > Aves > Passeriformes > Picathartidae > Picathartes > Picathartes gymnocephalus. The sequence goes on along the minus strand of WEKY01031560.1, from coordinate 41,364 downwards.
GGCTAAAGTCTTGGCTACTGAAATATTTTATACTCAGCAGAACAATTCTAAAAAAGAAGATTGGAAGTTTGCTTATTCTGCAGTCCTCTCATGAGAGAAAGAAGATGCAGTTGAAAGTACCTCAGGCTGAGGAGGATGGTCTGAGTGTAGCTGTTCTATGGGATTGAATGCTCTGGACACTGGGATTGAAGCCAGGAATAAAGCTACATCTTCTGCAGCATTACGCAGCTACCCTTTCATTTCCTTGTGTCTTCCAACAAGGAAATAAAAGAAATGAAACATATAATTTTTGCTATGAAATGAAACATATCATTTAAGGTCAAGTGGAAAATTCTGTTTTATACAGCAGGAATTGTTGGCTTTGACATGCCAACAAGAAGAAAGAGTTTGTGTTTTGCCTTAATGCAAGCCAATACTTGTTTCCAGTTTTTAGTTTGACAACTCATTTTCTTCTAACTAGAAGGGCGTGCTAAGAAAGGAAAAGAAATTATAGGGAGAGAGTAGCGTGTGTTAAAAGTAATTGACTGAACTTGACCTAGGGAATTATATTCTGTGTCTGCTTCTGTCATAGAGTTTCTCAATGAGACACTCGGGGCACTTTTTCGATAAATGTGTGCTTCTCAGTTTTGGGAAGTCTGGTTTGAGACCTTGGGTTGTAATTTATAGTGAATACATATTATATTTAATATAATATATAATGTATTATTTGTATTATCTGTAATTTATGAAATAACAATTTAGCAAATAAATATATAATGTTATACATAGAATTTATAAAGTGATTGGCATGCTAAGGCTATCATTTTGGTAATATTTTATATGGAATTGTGATACATAATTGTTTATAGAATACTATTGAATACTATAGAATACTAATTGCCTTTAAAGCAAACCAAAACATGTTAAGAAAAGAACAAAAAATTCTTAAATGGGACACCCAAAATTAGTGATTTAAAAAGAAAATCATTGTTTCTCACTTCCTTTGTAGAGAATGCAGATGAGAACACTCTGTGGTCCTTATTTTAAGTGAAAATAAACAAGCATTTGTGATGCTTTTATGTGCTGTGATGACATGAGCTTTACAAAATCCTGTCAGGAGATTGTTAAGTATACCTTCAGAGCAGGGTTTGAATGGTATTCAATAGATTAAACACGTGTCAAACCACAAGGAGAAAACAAAGTGATCATTTAGTCAACACTACTCAGATGTGCCCTCAATGAAATAGGGATCCTTTGATGATGTAACTACACAAAACAGGTAGACAAAAACAGTTTATTACGTTTCAGGGTAATGCTGTTTTTGCTATTTCTTCACTACCCAAGGTGAATTGAGTCAGTGTTTCCTTCAAGAGGTCTTACTTCAAACTATGGAGAGAAAATCTCCCTCATCTGGGCTGCTGTCAGTCCTTAGAAATTACAAATTTGAGCACCTAGCCCCCATATGAAGGAAATTTATATACATAAAGTAGATCATGAGAATCAGAAGTGACGGGATGGTCTGTAACCAGCACATCAAAAGGTCTTAGTGCAGGTTAGTGGGCACATTGTTGATGGATGTGGATTCACAATCAAGGACTTGGGCAATAAAATTATGTGACAATCCACTAGCCTCCTTTTGTAACATAACAGTCCTTTGAAAAGTAATTAGCAGCACTCAGTCTCCTATGGTCTTTGGTCTCAGTGGAAAAGAACATACTTGAGAAAAGCATTAGTTTAATTGCAATGTCAGTAAAAATACCATATTTAACGGTAGAAACAAAAGAGGAACCTGACTTAAAGGTAGTGCTGGGAATGTTAGGAAGAACTGATTCAAAGACACATTTGTGGTTGGTTTCCACATGAAGATTTCAGTATCTGATTGTTTCATTAGAAGGATCAATTTTGATGGCTCTATACAATGAAAAAATTTAAAAAAAATAGAAAAAAAGTTATTCACATGATTAGGAATCTGAAATGACTGATGTTTTAAGAGGTAGTTACCTGAGTGCCCACTACATGCTAATGAACTCATTAAAATTATGATATGATGATTTTTCTTCTCACTGAATACAGGAATTTGCCAACCTAAAGCAAGATGAAAATGAATAAAAGAGACATGGGCATCAAACTAGTATTAGCGTTCATAGTTGTTTCTTGTTTGTAACCAAATGTGAGCCACTTGTATTGAAATATTTAGATATTTTGCCCATCTCATATTTGATCTTTCAGAGTTCTTTCTATTCACATTTGTTTACATGAACTGAGCCAGCTTTTAAAAAAAATGCATCAGTGATTTAATGGAGTAAGTTACGTGTTGTTTTCAAAAAGTAAATGATAATGACACAGACTCTGTAGTCAGCCTTGGTCGAGTAGGAGGAGCTCTGAAGGTGGATTTACACATGGTTAGAACAACAAAACAATTGGAGGAGGTTTCATGGCACATTGGGAAGCATGATCTAAATTTGCTTGTGTTTAATTTCTTGCAGGCTGTTTCCAGCTATGTAATGTTTTTCGGACCCATGAGATGGAAATTGAGCAGTGCTTGCTGGAGTCCCTCCCCCTTGGCCAGCGGCAGCGGCTGGTCAAGCGCATGCGCTGTGACCAAATAAAGGCGTATTATGAGCGAGAAAAAGCTTTCCAGAAACGGGAGGGCTATGGGAAGAAGCTGAAGCATGGAAAGAATCAACGAGTTCGTTTTAACCTTGCTGATATGATACGGGATTCAATCATACGTCACGATGATAAAGAAGGTACTTATTGATGTTGTGCGGTATCTTCCTTTGTACAGTAAAAGTTTCAGAGAAAAAGCTTTCTTGTTCTGCTCACCTACCTTTAGGTAAAATACAAAATACTAATCATAAAGTGATTGTCTCAATAAAATATGCAGGCATGTATTGCACACTACATGTTACAGCTTGTTACTGAAATGAATAAGGTGTAGAGAATAAACCTTCAGAAACCTAATGAATTTATTTTGAGATTAATATAAACTCATATATTTCAAAACGAGTAAGGACTATCATTCTGTGATTATGTGTGGCCTCTTACAGACCTGCATGAGCCATAAAATGTAACACAAGTTACTTTGAGAATTAGGTTCTCATTTTTAGCCAAAATCTGGAGTAAGGATTGCCGCTGTTAGTGACACTGGTGTGTCTAGAGCAAGGAGATGGTGTTGACCCAGAGTCATACCAGATAGAAGGTCATCTTTCTGTTTGTGAATTCATATTTATGTCCTTTTGAAATAAGTAACCACACTTTGGGGTTCTGTTTTTAGCTTCCTGGCATTGTGTGAATCCCTGGTGTAGCTGATAGTAACCTGAGGAATTTGTAATTTACTCCTCAGAAATGAAACAAACCTTGCGCTAAGAATCTCTCAAGTTTTAGAAATCCCCAGAAATCCTCATACTGTTGTGTGTTAGGGAGGGATACAAGAAAAGAACTGACGCAATGTTGTTAGCAACCCCTTTGCAAACAGATTTATGGCAGTTCTTTGTAATCGCATTAGCATAAAAAGGGGAGACTCTGGGACAGACACACATCGTGCAAAGAAATTGACAAGTTTCTCCTAATTTTTATCAGTTTGATTAGTTATGCCTTTTTTACTCACTCCTGAATCTTCATTTTATTGTGCATTTGCTCTGTCATTGCTTATCACTCAGGTATAGTCCTACACATTTAGATCTTTAGAAGAAATGAATCAAAAAACTCTCCTTTTCAAGTGAGTGCACAGGGCATCATTTATAACTAAATTATAAATAAAATTCACAACCTTTCATTCCACTCTCCTAGTCTGCACAGGAATTATAAACAAAGATCTTCCTCCAAGTTCCCATAGCTCCAACTTTCTTTAAAAACCAAGTGGAATACTAGCTATGACTTTTAACATTCTGTAAAAGTCAGATACTTGAAGCTATTTTTGATATTCACACTGAAGAAATGTAGGTTGCTTATTGCAGTGGTGGTGGGGCATCAGCAGTGTTTTGTGTTGCCTAAACTTGGCCTTGAGCTGCACCTGAATCAGAATATAAAGTTCAGCAAGTGCTGAGAATGAGCAGCATAAGAAGGAGAAGATACCTCAGTCAGAGGAAAGTAAAATGGAGGAAAACCAGAAATGTTGTTGTCCTAGTTTAGGCAACTCAACATCTAACATAAGTAGAACAGACGACTGGGGATACAAGCATCATAAAGTCACCCTAGGACAGGTGTCCTGCACTTAAAACAGATAAAATAAGTCCCCAGAAGCAAGGACCTCAAACAGCCCACAGACAACACAGTCCTGAATTTGTTGCCTGTGGTTCTTTCCCAGGACTATGAAAATGTGTGATTGTTGTCTTTAGGCAGCTTGGGGACCTACAAGTGCTTGTCTGTTGTGTTTTTAGCCAAACATTCACAGAGCTTGTTTGCTTTGGGGTGAAAAATGCTATATTAAGAATTGTTATCATTAAAAAAAAAAAAAAATCCAAACGAAAACAACAATAACAAAGTTTAAACTCACAGACATGAAAGCTGCTTTCCTACTGTTGTTGCTGAGTGGAACATCCAACCATGACTCTTCAATGAATATACCTACATTAGAACTTCTGTTCAAATTAGACATATACTTTTGTAATAAATATCACATCCATTTACTGTGGTCTTCTTTTATGGAGCATGTAATGTAGATTCCTTTCAGGCAAAACTGTACTGCAAGATGTGGTCTGGAAGTACAGCTAGTGCCTCAAAACAGTCATGAGTTTTCAGTCTATAAGGCTCAGCTAGACACAGCCTGAAGTAATACAGTTGGGCTTTTGCTACTACCTGTTTCTCTTGTCTATTTAATTATATTTTTCAATGTGCTCAGCAATCAACAAGTGTAAAAGACAACTAAGAAAGGTGTTTTGCAGTTCTATGAATGAAATGCAAAAAAATGTAGTATAGAAAGTGGAAAGAGGACACAACAGTACCATGGGATAGAAGTAGTTGTCCAAATGAAGTCCAGGGGTTCAGTTTTTCTTGAGTATCACAAACTATATAGACTGGACAGCACATTTTGAAGTGGTGAGTTGTAGTTCTGGTTTGCTATGTGAGATAAATTGCATACCATTAATATATATAAAGATGGATTTATGATGTGGCTTGTGCAGAGACATTTCACAATTGAGTCTGGTCAGAATTTCACTCTTACAAATTCATTGTCTTTGTTATTCATGAAAAATGTAATATATCTTCTCCAAAATTACTATAGCAGCTGCTACTGAGCACAGAATACATTGCTGTTAATGCATGGAGTCACAGGAGTGATCATTAGTTTGCTCTAAAATTAATTTTAGAATGGGCTTTGAGAAATTTGTACTAGTGACCTGCTTTATCTCAAATTTAGAAATGAAATATATGCTCATTTGTTTTCTCAGTAAGTTAAAAGTTAGTGAAATGATGCATCTTTGCTCTTTTTTATTAACTATATTTTATTATTATTATTATTATTTGTAACTGTTCTTTAGTATTTTATCTGGCCCAGGGAGCTTGAAGGGGAATCCTCCTTCTCTGTCTCCTTGCAGTATCCTGTAGTTTCTCTGTTTTAAAGCAATATGTTTTTACTGCTGTTGATGGGTCACATTCACCCACATTCCTAGCAGTGAGCATTTTGGGAAATTCTGCAACTATTATTCTCAGTGTTGACATGTATAGAAGCAGAAGCTGCTGAGTAAGTGAGTGCACCGTTTTTTTGACACTGATTTTGTACATCTTTATTGCTGGCAAGGGAATACCTCTAGTTAATTTTCCTTTAAATACTATATATTTTTCTTCTGTGAGATGTTAAATCCCTAATGAAAATGGGCAGCAGGAAATTTGTCTTGCTGACATCAGTCATAAAATGTACTGCAAAATGGGAGGTGTAGCCAAGCAGGCTTCTCCATCCCATTCCTTCCCACTGCGAGCTAGGCATGCTTGCACCTATACTTGACATTGGATGCACAAGGGGTACATCGGTATTTGCTGAGCCTGCACATCAGCTGTGACTCATCTACAAGCAATTAGGAAATGAATTGAGTGAGTTTCAGTCTGAGTTTCTGCTTCAAATACAAGGTAGTCAGATGGATCTGAGTATTTGGGCCTCTTGAGAATAAGGGGTGTGCATCCTTCCTGAGGCAAAGGTGCAGTTATTGGCACTGGCAGCAGTGAGAAACAGTGGCTGCTTTGAAAGATGTGATTTTTTGAACATGAACTGATAGATAAGCTTGCTACAATGAAAACGGTTGCTAAAAGTGATCGTGACAATCCTGTACCTGAAACCTAACATGGGGGAAACTAAAGGACTGACTACTTTCTGTCTTCTTTTGGTATATTCTGTAACCCACCTTCTCAGTCATCCTGCAGCATTACTCAAAATGTAGGATTGTCAGAAAATCTTTGTATGTAGTATCTTTTGATATAAAATCTCTAAGTTGTAATGCAGTCATGATGTGTACCATAAAGTCTGCCAGGCTGGCAGGTCCTTGTAGGTCAGGGTACAAAGTGCAGAGAGCCATAAAATTCAGTCTGGAGACAAAAGAGTTGTCATTTTGTAAAGCTGATCCTGTGAAAATCAGCATTACAAAAGGGAAATGCAGATTCCCTAAACCTATTTAAAGCCCATTTCATCCTTCTGATAAGCAATATGCTGATTATGTGACAGCATTGTGATTCTAAATAGCAGCAATACCAGGGTGAGTGAGTGTTAGCATAATGCTAGGTCTCTAGTAATGATTCTTTGTCCTTTTGTAGTGACTCCCTGTTTTAGTCAGCCCTCCTCAATTCTCCCAGAGCTTCTTCTTAACCCTGCAGAGCTGCCAGCGTGACTTTGTCTTTAGAGATAGAATCCTGGGAATGTGGTGGCTGGGGACAGCCTTACTCTCCCTTCTCTCACCAGGGTATGTCAGAAAAAGGTGATTTAAAAGGAGAAGATACCACCATCCTACTTTGCCTGCAGCATTCGCTGCCAGGGCAGGTCTCCCGGGACTGGGTCCTAGCCCCCGGTGGTTGACTGCAGAGCAGTTTCACAGTGCAAGAGAGAAAACAGAAATCCTCTCTCTTTTCCCTTTCCGTGATGCCAGTATCTCTAGCTGTTTGAAAGATGTAATATTATTGTGAGATTGATAGTAACATGATATTTCAAAGGGTTGGAATAATCAGTATAATGGAAGGGTTTAGTATCGTGAGTTACTTTAATGAGCGCTGTATAATGTACAATGTGATGATAAATTCCACTTATATTAATTAAAAGGGTGTGTAAGTGAGCATAAAAGGGGGTACAGGTGGGGCTGGTACTGAACTGTAATTTACATCTGAACAGCTTTGGGCTATAAAGAAGGCTCAGAGGAGGGGAAACAAAATATATTCAGAAGAAGGATATATCTTTAATTTAAGGTGGCAGATGAGTTGATCATTAGCTTTCAATAGTTAGGAGAATGTGTCAGAGATGTTATAATGATCCTTCCTATTCATGGAAAAAATAAATAATCTGAAACAGAAAACTGAGGCTGAAACTGAGCTGAAATAAAAGTAATAAAACACATTAGTATGCTTAATGTTTAGGAAAGAGGTGTAACATTAAATGTTTCAAGTTAGGTCCTTATCATTAAGGCAGAGTTTCCTTAAATTAGGCAAAAATAACTCCATCTTGAGTTAAAAAAAAGGGTGACTCTGGAAAAGAGAAGGATCTCTGTGTGAAAGTGCAGATTAATCTTCTGTGCCATCGCAGATTACCATAATCCACTCTTGTTTGCTTCCATCTTTAAAAATCTTCTTTCCTTGTTTCTTATGATTAATATTTAATATCACCTTCTTTCATTCCATTCTCCTCCCAAAGGTACTTCAATTAGCATTTCTTTTGTATACTGTATGTCGCAGCTATGGCCTTCTGAAGAGGCAGGGCTAAAATAACAATAATAATAAATAATAATAAATGAGGAAAATTAAATACATGGGATATTTATATCTTATATATATGTATACACACACACACACACTTTTTACACATGTATTATACAAAAGGCATAAAGGCCAGAAATATAAACACAGTTGGTGAATCAGAATTTAGTTGTGTAATCTGAGTAGCTTCCCCCAGTTTTCCATGCACTCTGGATTTTATGATTTTACACTCTCTTTCAGGAAACTTCATTTTTACCAGTTACTCCAACTCTGAGAAGGATAAAATGGCAAACAGTTGTAGTGTGTTTAGCATGCACAGATAACTTTCATGACAAAATAAAGCTCCCAGATAAAAAAAAATTAAACCTTCGGTCAAAACCTGTATTAATAGGAAATGAGACAAGTAACACTGATTAGCAAGATGCTGCATAGTGACATCATGGAGAGGGACCGCCCCCCAAAAAAATCAAGTTAATCTAATTTCAGTTTGAGGAATTTAAAACTAGGAATGGTAAAGAACATTCAGAACAGAACTACAGCACAACTAAAATGTATTGCATAATCTGTATTTCTTTATTTTAGCATGCTAAGTACTTTTAAAAATTTAAATCAAAGATTGCTCAGATTTTATAGTGCTTTGTTTCAGGATTGTTCTAGCATTATTTAATATATTTTAATTTCAGATTACTATTTAGTCTCACTCTAAACTTCATTAAAGCCTATTTTTTTATCTTACTGGGAAAGCAAATGGAATTCATTATGCATGTAATAATAGGGAGACTTCCCCACACAGAGCTATTTTGGATTTTACAGTAAGTTTCCCTTGAATCAGAGGAGAAAAATGTACATTAGACAGTAATCTAAAAGGGACTATTTACAAATGTTGATTTGCTGGGAACTACTGCAAAAGAAATCACAATACACATGTATGATAATTTATACAATTTAATATTTATTTTCCAATCCTTAAGAGACATGAGCACTAGACACTGAATAGTGAAGTCAAGAGACTAATCAGAGCATATGAAATTAATGAAGTACACAGAAATTTTGCAAATTAGGGCTTTTGGAAAGAAAGAAAAGTATGTACTGTAAATGAATGCTTTCACAAGACAAATTCATGCATTCTGGTCTGGGAATCATGTCTGCAACTTTGGATGACACTAATGCAGCTGACTGTCCAACATGCTGCTGGTGATTTAATCTGTCCTGTGTATAGGAAAATGAACCATCAATCAACCATCTCAATCCACCCATTGATGAAGAAGCTTTTCCAAAGGCCCAGAAGGTACAGACACATTTCAAACCAGGGCAAGGCTTCAATCCTATAGATTCAACATGGTTGTTAACTTTCTTTGGCTCCATGTGTGCTGAATTCAGCAACACAGGACAGCTTTTTGTTATGATGCAGGGAAACATAATGCCTTTAGTTATTGGGTAACAGATGTTTAGTAATTAAAGCAACCCATTTCAAAAGCAATCATAAAATCACAGGGAAATGAAATTTGAATACATTTGAATTCCTGCAGGATTCCATATGTGCTTTTTGTCCACGTGTTTACATTTTTAGTAATTTGGTAAAGCCGAGAACTGAATATTAAATGATTGGTTGTTGATAAAAATATGTATGATCGCTAATATACAATGCTTATTTAATTGAAAAAAGACTCACAGAAAAAGGTATGATGCTTCAAAAAGTGAAGAATAGACTTGAGGGTGTATATTTAATCTATCCCTTTTGTTCTCCATGTGGACTGTTTAACCACAGGAGTTCTTCTGCTCCATGACTGCTTTTCTCTTAGCCATGAATTTTCCTTGGTTTGTTTCAGCTGCAGTTTTTGTCTCTTCGCGTGCCAAGAACTACCTTGGTTTGAACAGCTATCCTCTGCCTGTACCAAGTAGGGACATAAAGAAAAAGCATCCCGCTATTTTGGGTCCCCTTGAGTAGGGAGAGTCACACCAAGTGTAATTTATCTGTCTTTTGATCAAATGGAGTTATGATGTCTTCCTTCTCTTCACAAAAACAGAGCTTGGAACTGTCAGCCACCCATTTTTGCTAGCCCACAGGTTTTGCCTGTGGCTTGCTTTGAGAGCCATTTTTTCTGTGCATTTCTCTGTCCCGCTGACTCTTCTGTCCACACACCTCAACTATCTCGAGCAGTGTCCAGACTGGCATGGCTTTCTCCTGGGGAAGGGGCCTGAGAGGCAAACTGGAGCTAGCTGGTCTTGCTTACAATACAGTAAACTGTAGAAAGTTGAATGAATAGTGAACTGTTGTATGAAAATCTCAGTGCTATCATTATGTCTGCTACTAACTCTGTTTTGAAAACAGAAGTATGTACTAGGCTATTTGCAGTCTTGTTTCACATGCTTAAGCTCTGAATAAATAAAAACTGAGATATGTGTTTGAACTTCGTGATTCCCATTTGGTGGTTTGGGGTGTCTATAAGTTCACCCTGAAGGATTTGTTGATCATCTCTCTGAAAAGCATGCCTTTTTCTTACTGATACAGAGAGTTTCTAGAAACTCAGCTTTTGGATTTTTCTTTGAATCTCAGATTTCTGAAATGTAGGCAGATAAGTCCAGTCTTGAACTTTAACCCTTCATTTCCAAACAAAACCAGATTTGATTAACTAGAAATCATAAATGTTGCTTCAATTGCAAGTGTAAAACATAATATTTATGAGAGAACCTTTGTAAAAACACACGTATTCCTAATTTTTTTAAAAATTTACTGCTGAATGCATTTTCAAAATTCTCAAATGTTTATTTTGGTGGACTATGATATGCAGCTTTTCTGCAGTTCGAAAAGTCAGTATGTATATTATTCATGACTTTTAACCAGTCTTATTCAAAAGGGTTTCGCAAAGTAAAATGTCAAGAAAAGTTATTTAGAAGATCATTACCCCTAAAGAAGAATCCAGCTTTTTAAGAGTGTAATCTGGTCTAAATAGACAGACACATATATTTTCTTTTTTCATTTAATTTTAAGCCTATTAAGCTTATTTGTAGTTCCATGCTCATGGGGTTATTTTTCCCATAAGATCTTTCTTTACATTTAATAATAAAAAGTTTTTCACTTGAGCATGTGTTGTGGTTTAACCCAACACATGGCCAGCAGCCAAACTCCATGAGCTGCTGGCTCACTCCCCCACCAGTAGGATCAGGGAGAGAATCTGAAAGAGTAGAAGAGAACTTGTGCGCTGAGGTAGAGACAGTTTAACAGGGAAAGCAAACACCACACACACAAGCAGCGAAAAACATAGAATTAAGTCACTGTTTCCCATGGGCAGACAGGTGTTCAGCCATCTCCAGGAGAGCAGGGACCCATCACATGTAGTGGTGAAGGCAAACTCAGCAGTCTAAATGTACACCCTTCGCCCTTCTTCCTCCATTTTTGTATCGTGAGCATGAGGTCCTGTGGTCTGGAATATCCTTCTGGTCAGTTGGGGTCACCTGTCCTGGCTGTGTCTCCTCCTAACCTCCCATGCACCAACAACTTCCTTCCCAGTGTGATTGTACAAAAAGCAGAAAAGGCCTTGGCTCTGTGCAAGCCCTGCTCAGCAATAGCAAAAACATCTTTATATTATCAATGCTGTGTTCAGAACAAATCCAAAACACAGCCCCCCACCAGCCACTGTGAAGAAAATTAACTCTACCCCAGCTGAAACCAGCACAGCATGCTCTGGCATTCAAGTATGAAGAAACACAAGGACTAATCACTCACAAATTCACTGTCATGCCAATAAAGGTTTGGTCAGCCATTAGCAACCTACAAATTGGCACCTGGCATTCTTTCTGTTCATTTGAAAGGGGATCCACAGTGGGATGCAAGTGGGATCCAAATTGGCAGCAATCAGAAGCCTATTTTCTCTGTGAAAGATAGTATCCTCTTAGTAGCAGGTACTGCTGACATTCTCTGGTTATAGTTATAAGTCACTGATTAAAAAAAAAATTATTGCTAATGGCAGAAGATCCTAGTCTATTCTTGTGAAATAAAAAGAGAACAAGAATGGAATATCTTCTATGCAATTTGCTTTTGATTTCCTCTCCAGTGTAATTACTGTGCTTCATATTGATTTCCAATAATATTTCAGTACAAAAGAGAAACTTTATCTATCTATCCTTCAATATCACTTACTTTAAAATGTTTTCATTTCAATCAGAAATTACACTATGATAGAAATTGAGATGGGGAACTATAGAAATCTATAAAAAACTATAGTAGAGAAAAACTTTATTTTTTTTTTTCTAATGAGCAAAATTTTATAGCAATAATACAGTTCTTTACAAAAATGAACTTAAGTCCTTGGAAATGTTTTCAATTTTTTAATTCAACTTTAGAAGCATTTTTCTACCAGGGCATACTCTTAAATTGCTAAACTGGAGCATAAAATAAAATAAAATAGAATACTTAAGCATAATACAGGGAAAAGACCATATTCTGAGACTTGCAACATACAGACTTTATTTTATGACTATCAAATTAGGTGCCAAATTGTTCTTTGAGAAGAACATTCCTTCAAAACTTCTAAAAAGTGGAGTTTGTTTTGAAGTTTTGTGGAGTGGGATAACTAAGTGGAGTATCTTTCTTTAAAACCATTGAAGACATAACTAAATGAATATAATCAGAGCCACTAAATGCAGCAGGTTTTTTTTTTTGTTTTAATTGCTAAGTCCTACCTCTTTAGGGTTTTTTTTTTTTTTTTTTTTTTTTTTTTCTTTCTTTTTAAAACACAATTGGGTGAATTTTTG